>JAACNH010000243.1:117622-138627 GCA_019447015.1 Hymenochirus boettgeri | reverse complement strand
ATAAGTATAGATTCTGTAACAAAGGAGGCTTCCAATCTTGTTGCCAGTACAACTCATAGCCATGTTGATTCAAAAAGCCACGCCCACTGACCCAGGATTCACTGTCTCTATGTGCAGAGTTTCTAGCATCTCTTTCTACTGAAAAGATAAAGCCCTCTAAATGTACCTGTGATCACCGTTAGAGTTGCTGGTGGCGTACCATATAAATGCTTGTGTGATTAGAAACAATCGACCAAGAAGAGTCACAGTTCAAATCCCCTTCTTACTTTGAAACAATATAACATGGTCTACTGCTGAGGTTTAGTGTTTTTGTTTGTTTGTTTTTTACATGTTTCTCGAAAAATAGAAGTTTCTACATAGTACAAACTTTTATATATAGCCAGCTCTGTTTTTATGTACCAACCAGTGTGAATTGTGAAACAGTCGTCCAGTAGCAATACAAATAGTGAACTGACATTTCTTCTATTGTGGGTTCACCTGTGGGCTGGTTTGCTAAAAGTGCTGGTTAGGAATAAAATCAGACTATTAGGACACAGGTTTGATTCCCCATGTTCCCTTTTTTTGTATTTTATTATGTGTCTAGCAAAGATAAAGACTCACATGTACTAGTTCATTACTTTATTAGCCATTGCGGGCCTAGTGGTAGATAGCTTTTCTTTTTAGAAAGACACAGAATAGAAGTTTGCTGGCTGATTCCCCGTACTTACTTTTATTTTTTGCTTGAAAATGTTAAATGGTCTGTTTCTTTCATCCGTTGCTTAGCAAAGACATACACTGCAAAGATTACTTTTCTTTGTATGAAGCAAAAAGGGATTTATCACTGTTAGGGACAGGAGCATTTTTAATTGTTTACACAAAAAACTGCAACTGATATCTGTGTTCTGTGTCAGAGGGAGGGAACTCTGAGCCTCACCTGATTAGCTGTCAGCTTCCAGGAAGCAAGACTGCAGTTTCCTGTGAAGAGTCCGGCGGACCCTTAGCTGGGTGTTCCCAGATAAGGTGATATTATGGGAGTCTGAACACACAGGTTATTTATAAAATCACCAGCATCCACAGCAAAGGGAGACTGAGACCACAGCTTTGTTGTTTCATTTGGAATGTGCTCTCTCTATTGGGGACAATGTTGTCTTGGGACTTTAGTTCTCCTTTAAGATGTAGAATTGTATCAGTTTATTATTAGCTGATGGGGAACATTTTGATATGTGATTTAGCTAAATCAACCCGTTCTATTCATTCAGTAAAGGGATATATCTAGTCCACTTCTCAGTACTGGTTTGGAATTTTTTTGATCTTCCAGATGGACCAGAGGGAAGAGAAACTGAAGGAGGAGAATTTAATTTTGAAAAAAGGATGTTGGTATATGGACATACTATGTGTTGTAACTATGTTGTAATGTAAGAGCAGGTTGGAAAGTGACTCACTACCAAGCAGTTCAAGAAGCCCAGTTTGTTGTTTTGTATGTTTGTCGTTACCCGCTTTATTGCTTTCTTGAAGGCTTGTACTTCCTTCTGTGTGCATCCACATTATTGAACCAGTGGTGGGTGTATGCCCTTAAAGGTATTAGACGCCTGTTTTTTCTACCTCCTCCATTAAAGTTGGCCAGTCGTTGAATAGCAAAACGTCTTCAAGAACTAAACTTCAAGTCAGTATCTAATGAATACAACAGATGTACCATGACGGATAAATGAATATTACAGATATACCGGACCTGGATGAATGAATATTTACAGGTAGTGACTGAATAAATACAAGAATCCGTGACCTGGATGGAGAATTTAAGTATATACTGACCTGGATGGATGAATATTACAGATATACTGACCGGTGGATGAATATTACAGATATACCATGACTGGATGTATGAATATTACCAGATATACCGGTGACCTGGATAAATGAATATTACAGAATATACCGTGACCTGGATGGATGAATATTAAGATATACCATGACAGTGGATGGGATGAATGATATTACAGAGATACCATGACACCAATGATGATATTACAGTATACCATTGACCTGGATAAATGAAATATTACAGATTTATACCGTGATTGGATGGATGAATATACAGATATCCAGGACCTGGGATGAATGAATATTACAGATATACCGTGATCTGGATGGATGAAATTACAGAATATACCGGACCGGATGGATGAATATTACTAGATATATCATGGACCTGGATTGGATGAATATTACAGATATACGGACCTGGATGGATGAATATACCAGATATACCGTGACCTGGATGGATGAATATTACAGATATACCGTGACCGGATGGATGATATTACAGATATTACCGTGACCTGGATGAATGATATTACAGATATACAGTGACCTGGATGGATGAATATACAGATATACCGTGACCATGGATGGATGAAATATTACAAGATATACCGTGACCTGGATGGATGAATTTACAGATATACCGTGACCTGGATAGGATGAATATTTACAGATATACGGACCTGGAGATGAATATACAGATATACCGGACGGATGAAATGAATGAATATTACAGATATACCGTGACCTGGATGGATGAATTACAGAGATACGTGACCTGGATGGATGAATATTACAGAATACCGTGACCTGGATGGATGAATATTACAGATATACCGTGACCTGGATGGATGAATATTCAGATATACCGACGGATGGATGATATTACAGATATACCGTGACCTGGATGGATGAATGAATATTACAGATATACCGTGACCTGGATGAATGAATATTACAGATATACCGTGACCTGGATGGATGAAATTACAGTATACGTGACTGGATGATAGATTTACAGATATACCGTACTGGAGGGGAATATTCGATATACCGTGACCTGATGATGAATATTACCGATATACCGGGACCTGGATGGATGAATATTGACAGATATATACCGTGACCTGGATGGAATGAATATTACAGATATACCGTGACCTGGATGGATGAATATTACAGATATTACCGTGACGGATGGCATGAAATTACAGATATACCGACCTGGATGGATGAATATTACAGATATACCGTGACCTGGATGGATGAATATTACAGACAATACCATGACCTGGATAGATGAAATTACAGATATACCAGTGACCTGGATGGATGATATTACAGATTACCATGACCGGATGGAGGAATATTTACAGATATACCGTGACCTGGATGGATGAAATTTACAGATATACCGTGACCTGGATGGATGAATATTACAGATATACCAGACCTGGATGGATGAATATTACAGATATACCGTACCTGGATGAATGAATATTACAGATATACCGTGACCTGGATGGATGAATATTACAGATATACCGTGACCTGGATGAATGCATATTTACGATATACCGTGACCTGGTGAATGAATATTACAGAGATATACCGTTCCTGGATAATGAATATTACAGATATACCATGACCTGTGGATGATATTACAGAGATACCGTTGACCGATGGATGAATATACAGACTACCATGACCTGGATGGATGAATATTACAGATATACAGACAATAAATAGACAGATACCGGATGGATGAATGAATATTACAGATATACCATGACCTGGATGGAGAATATTACAGATATACCGTGCCCTGGATGGAGAAATATTACAGATTATACCGTGACCTGCATGGTATGAATATTACAGCATGACCGGACCTGATGGATGAAAATTACAGATATACCGTGACCTGGATGGATGAATAGTACAGATATACCGTGACTGGATGATGAATATTACAGATATACCGTGACCTAGATGACTGAATTATGCAGATATAACTGACCTGGATGCGTAGTGATAGTTGACTGGAATAGTACAGATATACCGTGACCTGGATGGATGGATATTACAGATATAACGTGACCTGGATGGATGAATGAATTACAGATATACCGTGACCTGGAGGATAAATTACAGATTATACCGTGACCTGGATGGATGAATATATTACAGAATAAAGTACCCTGGATGGATGAAATTTACAGATGTATACCGTGACCTGGATGGTGAATATTACAGATATACCGTGACCTGGATTAATGAATATTACAGATTATACCGTGACTGGATGGGATGAAATTACAGAATAACCGTGACCTGGATGGATGTATATTACAGATATACCGGACCTGGATGGATGAATATTACAGATATACCATGACCTGGATGGATGATATTACAGATATACCGTGACCTGGATGGATTGAATATTACAGATTTTTATTATACATGACCTGGATGAGAATATTACAGATATCCGGACCTGGATGGATGAATATACAGATATACCGTTGACCTGGATGAATGAATATTACAGATCTTACGGACCTGGATGGATGAATATTACAGATATACCATGACCTGGATGAATGAATATACAGATATACCGTGACTGGAGGATGAATATTACAGATAACCGTGACCTGGGGATGAATATAAGATATACCATGGACCTGGATGGATGAATTTACAGAAATACCATGACCTGGATGGATGAATATTACAGATACGTACCTGGATGGATGAATATTACATGATACCGTGACTGGATGATGAATATTACAGATATATGACCTGGGGATGAATATTACAGTATACCTGACCTGATGGAGAATATACAGATATACCGTGACCTGGATGGATGAATATTACAGATATACCGTTGACCTGGATGGATGAATATTACAGATATACCGTTGACCTGAGATGGGATGAATATTACAGATATACCGACCTGGATGATGAATTACAGTATACCATGACAATGGATGGATGCAGATATTACAGGTGATGGATGAATATTTACAGATATACCGTGACTGATGGATGAATATTACAGATATACATGACCTGGAGGAATGAATATTACAGATAACCATGACATGGAGGATGAATATTACAGATATACCATGACCTGGATGAAATGAATATACAGATATACCAGACCTGGATGATGACATATTACAGATATGACCGTGACGGATGAATGAAATATACAGATATACCATGACTGGATGAATGATATTATAAGATATACCGGACCTGGGATGAATAAATATTACAGATATACCATGACCTGGATGTGAATATTACAGATATACCATGACCTGGATGAATGATATTACAGATTATACCGTACTGGATGAATGAATATACAGATATACCGTGACCTGGATGATGGAATATTACAGATATTACCGTGACATGGCTGATGAATATTACAGAATACCAGTCCGATGGAGAAATTACAGATATACCATGACCTGGATGAATGATATTACAGATATACCGTGACCTGGATGAATGAATATTACAGATATACCGTGACCTGGATTGAATGAATATTACAGATATACCGTGACCTGGATGGATGAATATTACAGACTATACCGTGACCTGGATGAATGAGCACCTTCACAAGCATGATTAATACCTAGTTTACGCTATAATATTTAGCAGAGGTGAAAGCTGCTGCTAAGAAGGATAATGGTGGTGTGCCGAGGAGAGATATCTGTGGGGGGCCTGTGGCCAAGATTTATTGATAACTTTGCAGACTTTATGCCGCTAGAGTGTGTAGGCAGTGCGTTTGTTTGGGAGAGTATTATGCTGGATTCACGAAAGGTACTGGTAGAGAAGAGTGGGAAAGGTATGCATGTAGATAAGATTCATTCAATAGTGGTGGGGTGAATCTGTGAGGTCTGGTAGAGGCATTATAACCTATGATATTGCTAGGTAATAAATATGAAAGTTCGGGAAGGGTCGAGGACCAGGCTAAGGATTTGGGTCCCTGTAGAGTTGATAGTTTAACCTTGCTTGACCAGAGGAAGGAAAGAAGGAGGAATTTAATTTTTAAAAAAAGGATGTTGGTATATGGATAATATTATGTATGGGAAGTTAATTAATCTTAATTAAATGATGTTCCATAGTGAAGTTGATTGGGAACTGTCTCCATTGGTGTTTTTTTTTTAATAGGTCTAAAAGGGAGAGTATTTCTGTCTTTAAAGACCTCGGGAGTTTTGAAATATGATTCCCAAATACCTAAATTGGTGCACACTGAGCCATGATATGTATAGAAGGCGGAAATTGTATATTTCATCTATTGGAAGTAGATATGATTTACTCAGTTAAACAGCGTAGGAGCCAAATTTTGAGATGACCTCTGTGGGGATTTGTAAGAGAGATGTCAGGATCAGCTAGATACAGTTACCATGTCATCTTCATAATGCATAATAGAGAGGTATGGATCCAAGAGAATAAACCAGTAATATTGAGGGGGTCTGAGTTGTATTGCAAGAGGTTCTATAGCAAGAGTGAATAGGTAAGTGACAGTGAAATCCGTCTGGTCCTTTGCCAGTTGAAAAAGCCAGAGCACCTTCCATTGATTTGTAGGTCACCTTAGTGTGTGCATAAGAATGGTATCCATTTAATGAAGTAGGATCAAAGTAAACCTTTTAAGACACTCTAGAAGGTATGGCCATTTGACCAAGTTGAAGGCTTTTTGTATATCTAATGCCATCAAACAGGGAGATTCAATAAAAGTTCTTATCTTTAAAATGGTGCTAAATTTGCCCAGCCAATCAGATCATTTAGCATTTGAAAGCTAACATCTGATTGGTTGGGCAAAATTAGCACCATTTAAACAATAAGAACTTTATGAATAACCTGTTAGTGTCTGAGTAGTCACGGTTACTGTAAGTGTGTAAGGTTTTCCTGATTATTGATGTAGACTGCTAGGGATTTTAAAACTGTTTGGTCAGGGTGTTGGGTATAATAGTGAAATAACTTTTTGAGTCTAAGGCTAAGAGTCAACAAAGATATCAACATTCACAAAAATCGGTCTGTAAGAGGAGGATTCGAGGGAATCTTTGCTGGTTTAAGAGTAATCTGACGTCATACTAATGGGTGATGGGTTTCCGACCAATGGCAAAGATTAAGTAACCGTTAATGCTGTATGTTTTATAAACCTCCATGGGGTCCATTGGTCAGGTGTTTGTTTGTGGCATACTAGTGAGCGCTTCACTTAATTATTTTAGTGTAATATCTTTCTAGAGTGACGATCTTTTCACTTGTAAAAGTGTGACAAAGGGAATCAATGTCATGTATTGTTTAGTGTGGTGTTTGTGTTAAGTAATTGGGAGAGCAAGTTGTTTATAAAAGTTTGTGAAGTATTTAAAATTTCTGTAGTAGATGAACAGTCAGAGTACAGGGTTGTAATGGAAGAATGGGATTAGACTCTGTGGAAACATGTACCAATCTGGCTAGCATTTTGGCTGATTTGTTACCAAGTTCAAAATCTCTGCTTGGCAAATAATCTTTCCTATGTGCTTTGTTTGTTATAATGGTTGTATCTTTACAATATTTATGGAATCACCAGGGACCCCTATTCCCCCTTGTGAAACATGGCGATATGGGATTTTTATTAACTGGCTATGAAAGGAAGAATTAGGTAATTTAATACCAGATCATAGACATCCTGGTAATAAAGGTCAGTATGACTTGGCAGATTTGTTTAGAACAGGATCTTGGTGTTTATTTAATTGTAATGTTCCTGTTGGTTACTTGGTTCATATAATATCTGTTTATTTAAAGATTCTCGCGTCTGTGTCTAAAAACCCTGTATCAGAATCCCAGATCTCGACTCTCTATATCTATATATATCAAGGTCAGTGTCCCTCACACATTATCACATCTCACTGAGAAAACCCAAAGCAGTGTCCTGGTGAATAACCGTGTGTAGCATGAAGATCCTCTACCTTCTACTGATCACTCTCTGTTATCTATCATTATCCAGGCTGATGAAGGTAAGTGTCAATCATCTAGATGGAATGGTCCCTCTGGGTTGGGGTTGTGTTAAGCGGTGACTTTCCCAGAGCCGTAGAGTCACTCTTTTTAATTCCAGCTAATATATTCATTAAAGTCACAGATAGTTTATTGTATGGCCGTTAATGTATTTAACACGTAATCATATCCCACACAGGCGCCTTTTATCTATCTAATAATTGTAACTTATCAATCTGTCTTCATATAAGCTCCCCCATTCCTTTAAAATTAAGGTTGCCCTTCTCGAACCCTTTCCATTTCCAAGATTTCCTCCGGGCACTTCAGTTCCCACAATCAAAAAGCCATAATGATGGTTGTATGTGTACATAAAGTGATTAGATTTAAGCTCTTCGGGGTCTGGCTTGATGTGAATTGAGTAAATTATTGTAAAGCACTATGGCATATGTAGCGCTATATAAGAAATAACATACATACATAAACACATACAAGATGTCCTTTTTGTACACAGGATTCCAAAATTGCACTTGCAGCATATTCCAAATGAGGCCTTACCAATGTTTGTAAAGAGGGAGAATTACATTTCCTCCCTGAATCCATACTCTCTGTTATACAGACAAAATACCAGCTGGCTCTGGCTGTTGCCACCTGGCACTGCTTGCTACTTTGTTTGTTATCACCCAACACGAGATACAATTAAAATAGAGCCAGTGCCGCTATCCCCAGGTATGCTGAGTACCCCTATATGTTTTCACACATATAATTCCAAAAAGGCAACCAACTCACACCTGATACAGACATAGGTCACCTAGAATATTACCCCAAGTTCCTATACATGTGGCAGGATGCACATTGCCTAGTACCATACAGGATTGGAAGTATTATTATCAGCAAGGTCTCGTGTTTGCAGACAATACAAAAACTTTTCAACCACTAAAAGCTACCAATGATGTCAACGATACAGGATAGCAGCTAATACTATAAAAGGCTTAGTTTAATTGTATCTGTTTTGGTGGATAAATTAAATGTAGCCGGGAAGGTTTGAGGTGGAGATGATATTGTAATGGTTACTAGGGGAAGTGGGGGACCGAAGGGTTAGAATTCACTTCTAAATTAAATCTTAATCTTAGGTAATAAATAGAGGACCAGGGAACCAGCATCTCAAATACAAATGGGGCAAAACCAAGGTGCTAGTGTAGGCTGGCAGGTGGTAGTGGTAGGGGACTCCATATAAGAAAGGTAGATAGGGTAATCTATTGCCAAGACTCTACATCTGAACAATGTGTGCCGCCTGGTGCTAGGTCTCGACATGTTGGTGGATTGTGTAGATTATTATGTAGATTGACGCGCAAGTCTTGGTTCATATGGTGCCATGATGTAGGTAGAGTCAAGAGCAAGGGAGATTGGGAGTTAAAAGGCAATGACCTCCATGGTAGTGCTTTCAGAAATTTACCCCAGCCATGTGCTATGCTAGTGAGACAATAGGATCTTAGGTTATTAATGCGTGGCTAAGAGGTGGTGCTATGCGAAGTGGTTGGTTAAAAGGGAAAATGGGCAGAGTTTCTGTCAGCTGCAGTACATGGTAACATAGAAATTGAGGTGAATAAAGACATCAAGTCCATCAACTCCAACCTATTACCTTCTTTTTTTTTTATTACATATATATAATATTATATAATATATATTATAAAAATAATATATATAAAAAATTAAATATAAAACACCCTACCAGTAATTCTCAAATTATATAGTTATCCCGATTACCAGAACTACCATATATGTATTAATCCCAGGATTCTCAATATTATATAGTATCCTGTTACCAACCAGAACTACAGTATATGTATTAATACCAGTAATTCTCAAATTATATATTATCCCTGTACCAACCAGAACTACAGATATGTATTAATACCAGTAATTCTCAATATTATATAGTATCCCTGTACCAACCAGAACTACAGTATATGTATTTATACTGTAATTCTCATTATTATATAATACCTTGTACCAACCAGAACTACAGTATATTATTAATACCAGTAATTCTCAATATTAATAGTATACCCTGTACCAACAGAACTACAGTATATGTATTATACAGTAATTTCTAATGTATATGTATCCCTGTCCCAACCAGACTACAGTATATGTATTAATACCAGTAATTCTCAATATTATATAGTATCCTGTCCAACCAGAAAAAACTACTAGTATATGTATTAATACCAGTAATTCTCCAATATTATATAGTAGCCCTGTCCAAACAGAACTACAGTTATGTATTAATACCAGTGATTCTCAATATTTTTTAATTTTAGAAACTTATCAAGGCCATTTTTAAGATATTCAGTGAAATTGCCAGTACCACATCTGGCTGGAAGACAGTTCCACGTGTCCAATTCTCACTGGAAAGAAACCTTTCCTAACCTGAAGAGATGAAACTCTTTCTTCCAACCTTAAAGGATGTCCACGGGTCCTTGATAGAGCTATTAGTGAACAATGCACAGAGAGTATTATATGGCCCATTAATAATTTGTATAAGGTATATCTGTGCCACCAAAAACGTCGCTTTCAATGAAACAGCCCTAAATTGACTAATCTACCTGCATATTTCAAGCCCCTCCATTCCCCTTATTATTTAGTTGCCTTCTCTGAACTGCTTCCATTTCCAATGATGCCCTTTTGGTATATAGGTATATGGGATTCCAGAACTGCACCGCATATTCCAAATGAGGCCTTACCAGTGCCTTGTAAAGAGGGAGATAATATTTTTCTCTTTGAATTTCTTCCCTCTTTATACAAGACAATATCTTGCTAACTCTAGCGTTGCTACCTGGCATTGTTTGCTACAGCTTAGTCTGTTATCTACAGAAACCCCAAATCTTTTTCCATTACAGATGCACTTAACACAGAGTTATTTATGGTGTAGGTGGCACAGGGATTATTAAATCCCAAATGCATCACCTTACATTATCACATTGAATCCATCTGCCATTCTGCTGCCCATTGTGAATCTATCTAGGTCTGCTTGCAGCACTGAACATCATTGGAAGTTTCCAAAGCTTGCATAGTTTAGTGTATCAGCAAACACAAGACCTGGCTCTCATGCCCTTCCTAAGTCATTTATAAACAGATTAAACAGAAGGCCCAGTACAGAACCCTAAGGGACCGCACTTGAACTTAGCCTACATAGATGTAGCTCAGTTTACCACACTCTCGTTTGCGGTCCAATAACCAGTTCTCTATCCATGAACAAAGTTTTCTTCAAGGCAACAGTCCTCAGTTTTGCATTAGTGCCTATGTGGCACAGTATCAAAAGCTTTGCAAAATCCAAAATATATCACATCACTGCTGTGCCTGAATTAACTTCTTACTCACTCTTCATAATAACAATTAAAATTTTCTGGCGTGATCTATTTCCATAAATCATGCTGACTACTACTAAAGATGATCTAGAGACAAAGTCACGATATGATCCCTTAACAAAGTTCCAGCACCTTCCTACCACTGATTTTAGACTTACAGGTCATAGTTACAGACTACCTTTATTGAATATTGGTATACTTTGAATTTTCCAATCCAGCGGCAACCCCAGACCAAAGCGAATCTGAAAAGATGTAAAAAAAAACAATTTAGCAGATTAGTTTTTCGGCATCATTACAACCATCTCAGAATCCATTATGTAATGGTCCCACATTCTCAGTCCTCCATCTTTTTACATTTATATACTTAAAAAAACATTTGGGGTTGGACTTGCTTGTTCGGCAATCCGTTATTTCATTTTCTATTAGTAGTTAATTGCTTTCACACTCTTTATTAAGGCTTTTATACCCCTGGAAGACTGTTCTGTCCCTCCGATATCAAAATTTCAAAGCCTTTTTCTTTATTCCATTTCCCTTTTACCTAGACATTAAGCCATGCAGGAGTGGACCTAATTTTACACTTGTCCCTAAATGTACAAATTTGAAATGTTATAGTTAATATCCCTTTAAAAGTGGTCCACATCTGCTCTATATGGGGGCTGGAGCATGCCCTACTGCATACTCAAAGGGTTTAATGTTATGAGGAGGCAGAGAAAAATGGGTTGGAGAGGGATGGGGGGGCTGCACTGAGCATGCCTCAAAACCTTGAAGGTGAGGCAGATCAGGCATAACATGGTCACACACTGTCTCCAGGACAGCTTGCTTTTATTGCCACTGTGGTGGGTGTGTTTTTCAGGATGTTGAACTTTAAACTCACTGCACATGAGATGAAGCTTGTCGGTAGCCGGGTTGAGACATGGAGGAGGTAATGAGGGGAGGGGGGGAGTGCTGCACGAGATCCGACACCCTGGTTTAACAAAGTCACTGACAGAGATAGGATTAAGCAGCACAGAGTACATTAGTTTAACTTTGCAAAGGGGCAATGTGTTTTTTTCCACTATAGATGCCCTTAAGGACCTCACCTCCTCTCTACTTTGTCATTGGCACCAATGTGAACCAAGGACCGCCAGGTCACTCCCAGCCCCACCCAATAATCTGTTACACGTCCACCAAATAGAACCTAGCACCAGGCAGACAACACACTGTTCGGCATTTTGGTGACAGATTACCCTATCTACCCTTCTAATATAGAGTCCCTACCACTACCACTGCCTATCCTCCTAGCCAGTTAAAAAAAAAACTCCACAAGCCGGCTATGTCCTAATGAAGCCAACTCGCTTACATGCCGCGCCCCCCCATCTGCGAAAGTTGCAATTAAAAGTTGTTCGGGTTGCAAAACCCTAGGAAAACCCCCTGGATACAAAGACAAGGCACCTAGTTAGCATGTTAGAGGTTTGCATCCATGATCATCAGGAGATGTTACACTAGTAAAGCGCATATGATATCACAGATCGCCATTACCTTTAAACAGAGCATAAGTACCACCCCCCCTGCTTACCCCTGTTGACCACGGGGGAGGGATGGGGATGGTATAAGGACCTGCCACAAGTCCCACATACAACCAACAGTAACGCTAGATAAGTTTACACAACTCTTGAGCTACACTACTCTGGATAGATTTACACAGCCAAGGATAAGTTTATGCTCACAAGCCCTACACAGATTTGTTATCCAGCATTTTCATCATGGAAAATACACTCTGGCTTATGGAAAAGTCAGATAAAACTGAAAAGAAATGAGGGGGTAACATAAAATACACACTGAATAAAATCTTAACGGGAACTGTGTCCAAAATGTGGTGAGAACATCTATGGTTTCAATAGGGGAGAGAGAAGGGCTGTAGATTCCCTTACCTTCTTCTGTCAAGGATTCCACACAGTAGAGAGGTGAGGAACTTCCTGCCTCCCTCACACACGCGAGGGAGTCTGAGGCTGTGCTCGCCGGCGGGGCACTGTGCAGGAGAAGCCCTCAGGAATGTCACATGTTCACCTCCACTCATTAACTTCTGTCAGTCCATTATGTATTTTTGGGTTGTGGAGTCACGGGAGAAGGTGGTTAATGGCCATTTTGAAAGGTAAGAAAACTGTTTCATTGTATCTTGATCTGCAGAGACCTGGGGCAGTTAAGGATGTACACACCATACAACTTTTCCTCCAGACGTCCGTTCCAAGGCTTTCGTTCTGTCGGGCAAGCCACGTTCCGACCTATAACCCACAACCCAAGCACTGCAGGTCCGTAGACGAACCAGGCGATTGGAAGGTGTTTTCGATCGTCCAATGTGTTGATGGCGGTTGAAACTGAAATTTGGCAGTCCGGGCCAAATTAAGTATATATGTGTACCCAGCTTTAATCATATGAATTCCTGGTTAACTTCCACACTGTCAGTAACTGTCACCATTTATATCAACCACTTTGATCCACAGTATCTTATGTTGTAATCAGCTGAAAAGGAACTAAATGTGCTGCAAGCGTGCTAGTATATTCTCTTAGTTTACCAAGTGAAGGGTCCACTTTATACCACTTTTATAGGAACAGATGGTCTGACAGCTTGCTATGATTATCTAGTTTACCATGAAGGTGTCCTTTATACCACTTTATAGGAAATAGAATGTTTCTGAAAGCTTGCTAGAATTTATCTTAGTTACAATGAAGGTGTCATCTGTATACCACTTATAGGAACTGAGAATGTTTCTGAAGCTTGCTATGATTATCTTAAGTTTACCAATGAAGGTGTCCACTTTATACACTGTTTTTATAGGAACTAGAATGTTCTGAAAGCTTGCTATGTATCTTAGTTAGCCAATGAAGGGTCACCTTATTACCACTTTTATAGGACATAGATGTTTCTGACAAGCTTTGCTATGATTATCTTAGTGACCACTGAAGGGTCCCTTTTATACCCCCACTTTATAGGAACTAGAATGTTCTGAAAAGCTTGCTATGATTATCTTAGTTACCAATGAGGTGTCACCTTTAATACACTGTATAGGAAATAAATGTTCTGAAAGCTTGCTATGATATCTTAGTTACCATGAAGTTGTCACCTTTATACCATTTAGGAACTAGAATGTTCTGAAAGCTTGCTATTGATTTCTTCAAGTTACCAGAAGGTGTCACCTTTATACCAACTTTATAGGAAACTAGATTTTTGGAGCTTGCTATTGATATCTTAGTTCCAATGAAGGTGTCACCTTTATACCACTTTATAGAATAGAATGTTCTAAAGACTTGCTTATATTATCTTAGTACACAATGAAGGTTCACCTTTATACCACTTATTAGGAACTAGAATGTTCTGACCAGCTGCTATGATTATCTTAGTTACCAATAAAGGTATCACCTTTATACCACTTTATAGGAACTAGAATGTTCTGAAAGCTTGCGTATGATTATTTCGTACCAAATGAAGGTTTGCACCTTTTTATACCCACTTTATAAGGAATAGAATGTTCTGGAAAGTTGCTATGATTATCTTGTTACCCAATGAAGGTGTCCCTTTTATACCACTTTATAGGACACACTAGAATGTTCTGAAAGCTTTGCTGGATTATCTTAGTACCAATGAAGGTATCACCTTGATACCCCCTTTATAGGAACAGAGTTCTGAAGCTTGTCTGATTATTCTTAGTACCAATGAAGGTGTCAACCTTTATACCCACGTTATCGGAACTAGAATTCTGAAGCTTGCTATGATTGTCTTAGTTACCAATGAAGGTGTCACCTTTATACCACTTTATAGAACTAGAATGTTCTGAAGCTTGCGATGATTATCTTAGTTACCAATGAAGGTACACCTTTATACCACTTATGGAACTAGAATGTTCTGAAAGCTTCTATGATATCTTAGTTAACAATGAAGTGTCACCTTTTACCACCACCCTGTTCCACAGACCCTATGGTACCACTCGCAACTGTTCTGAAAGTTGTCCGCCTCTTGTCCCCCCCTTCCTTCCCTCCTTCCTATGATGTTCTTCGTTCTGTAGTTTACATTATGAATTTGCCGGTGTCAACATTTTATACCTATTGTTTTATAGGAACTATGAATTTGTTCTGATGAGCTTTCCGGGGCATGACTATCTTAGTACCAAGAAGGTGTCACCTTTATTACCAACTTTCTAGGACTAGTGTTCTGAAAGCTTGATTATGGTATATTTTTGTTAGTTTATCCATATGAACTTTGGTGTTTCATTCCTTTTGTTTTTTTATTACCACTTTTATAGTGAACTATGTAATTGTTGTCTCTGATAAGCTTGCTATGATTATTGTCCCTTTTATACGTCCCACACATCATGACAGGGTCACCTTTATTACCAATTTAAAGGAACTAGAATGTTCTGAACTTGCTATGCGCTAATCTAGTTACCAATGGGAAGGTGTCCACCTTTATACCACTTATAGGAACTGAGTTATGAAAGATTTGCTATGATTATTTAGTTACCAATGAAGGTGTCCACCTTTATACCACTTGATAGAACTAGAAGTTTGGAAGACTTGCTATGATTATTTAGTACCAATGGAAGGTTGGCACCTTTATACCACTTACTTATGGAGACTAGAAGTTTGGAATGTCTTGTATGAGTTCGTAGTTACCATGAAGGTGTCCACCTTATACCCCGGTTATAGGAAACTAGAAGTTCTGAAAGCTTGCTATGATTATCTTAGTTACCCAATTAGACCCAGGTGTCCACCTTGATACCACTTATTATTGTGAACTAGAATGTTGTTTTGATAAGTTGCTTTATGATTATCTGGTTACCAATGAAGGTGTCAATCCACTTTATACCACTTTTATTAGATACTTGAATGTTCTGATTTGTGTTGATCAGAGTGGCTATGATTATCTTTAGTTACCTATAGAAGTGTTGTTCACAGTTTATATTGACCCCACTTTATAGGCACTAGAAATGTTTGTTGGAGCTTGCTTATGATTAATCTTTTAGTACCAATTGAATTCCGGTGTCATCCTTTTATACCTATCTTTTTTCCTATAGGAAATTAGAATTGGTTGCTGGAAGTACTTTGCTATGGATTATTCTAGTTACCAATGGTAATGTGGGTCACCCTTTATACCACCTCCTTCCCTTTTTTTTCCTTTTTTTTTTCCTTTATTAGGTATAACTAGAATGTTTCTGCAAGACTATTTCGCTTGCTTTCCTGCTATGATTTATCTTTTAGTATCCATTTGAAGGATTTCTGCAAGTATTTTATTTTTACCACGAATTTGTGCCTTTTGTTTGTTTGTTTACTTTTTTTATGTCAACAATAGTGGGTTCCGTTCCTTACACTGTAGTTAAATTTCATATTGCTGGCGACACAGTATATGAGCCTTTCCTATACTGTGGTTTGTATCATTTAACCCAGGTTCCTGTCTGTATACTAGGTCTTTTTGTCCGAAATTTTGGTGGTATTTGTTCTCCCTTGCTGTTTGGTAAGTATCCTGGTTGACATCAGCTTATCTCTTATGTCCGTGTGTAGGGGTGAAGAAGATGTACTCATTTATGGGAATCTGGGTTTATGCTATTAGATTGTCCGTTGATAAATGGGTTTCCATCTAATGTGGTTCCGAGATTATTCTGCTTCCCACTACATTTACTGTCCACGTGGGAAAGGGATATCATCCAAGTGTCTCCTCTCCATTCTCAAGAACTTTCTGCACACTATAAGGTCGATGTACTTACCCTTGCATGGTGTTTGTTTGGCTGTATTTTTTTTTCTTTTATTTTTTTTTTTTTTTTTCGTTGTGATGTGGTGTCACCCCCACTCTCATGTCCATGGTAATGGCAATATCCGGTTAGTTTGATCTCTTGTTGTTTTGCAACAAGGTTACATGTGAATCTTCTTATACCCCTTGACGTCTATCTCCTTACTTTGTCCATTCGGCCCATAGTCATCTTGGGTGTCAGTTGTGCCTTTTATTATCCAACTGGTGAGTTGGGTTTGCAAATGGATTTATTTCCTGTCAGGCAAATTTAGAACAGTTGATGATCAGTATTATCTAGGCAGATGCCGTCTAGCTTTTTGCTGCAGGTTCGTGTGTTCTGACTGGTGCCATCATCTTTGGTTCTGCGACAGATAATTGTATTTGAGGTTATCCAGGCTTGTTCGAACATATAGTGACACTTGTGGAGTGTCATCTGCTCTGTCTGATTTAGTCATTTTTTTGTAAAAGGCAGTTGATGTGCCCTCTGTGGTAGACGGCTGTACATCAGGTTGCAGTTGATCCCTTTTGGTACTAGTTTACGCTGCCTTCCTGCATGTGTCAGTTGGTATCGAGGTTGTATTTTATTGGTTCAAAGCTCTTAGCAGTGAAAAACTGCATCGATTATATATTTTGGTGCTTCATATGTAGGATTCCAATGTTTCTCATTACCATAAGTAGATCCAGTATTGGCCATATAAAGTTATTTTGGTGAGGTTCATATGTTCCATTTGTTGGAATTGTGGTTCTAAGTTTGTTAAGGTAGGTTGTCTACATCACAGCAAATTAAAATTAGTGTCCTGAGGGTACTCGTTTTTCCATGGAGTGTGAAATTTCTTTATCGAAAGGATTCCTTTTTTCTTTTCTCAACGTACCTACTAGGGTCTAATGTTAATCCCCTTCTGGCACCTCATGCCAGATACAAAACCACTCAAAAACAAAGAAAGAGGCTGTTCCAGTCGTTTTTTCATATCTTTGCAATTGGGGTGTAATTTCCCCTCTTTATTGCAGTACACCGTGTTTACACTTACCAACGTTTCTGGCCGCTAGGGCCTTTTGTTTCTTTTCAGTGTTTGGGGTTCCGTGTGCTTCAGGTCAGTGATAACAAGTATCCTCTCCTGTTATTCCTACTCCTTATGAAAACACGACCAGTGCCACCAATAGTCACATCTGTTTTCAACCTTACACCCATGTCTTGATTTTATGGGCTCCCTTTCTTGTTGGTACTTCCAACCCTTGTTTGCTTCTTGTTTCCCAATATTCATTTTGCTTCTCTCCTTTATTTTAAAGTCATTCTGTTAGTGTGGAGGTACCGGGTGATCCTTTTTTATTTCTTGTCTTAATTTCCATCTTCCATTCCACATGTATTGGATGAGCAATTAGCACAGGAATATAACAAACTTCATTGCAGTGCATATATAATCTCAGGAAATCATATTACTATGTCTACCATTTAACACCATTATCCTACATTAGTTAAAATCTTCTTATAAAAAAATTCTAAAACCAATTTTGAAGGACAGGCTCTAGGATGTCTCATTCATAGTCATACTCTATTCGTCCCCCCTTTTGCGTTATTGTTTACTTGTTTTCTGAGTTCCTTGCATCAATAAGCTCAGTATGTGGTCTCGTCCCACTTAAGCAATGCTTTCTTTGCAGCGCTTATATTTCCTCTTCCCCGGCCATGCGGTTATTCCTTAATTTCGTGCCTGCCGTCCCTTCCAGTGACCTGCTCTTCATTACAAGGCATTCTTTAATTGGTATGATCATTGTTTGTTGTGTCTCTGGATCTGTTTCCTTTCTTTTTCATTGTTATATGTTGGGCCTTTTTTGCAACATCTGCCCCTTGCCCCGATTTTTCTTTTCCCTTTATTTTGCCTTTCTCTTTTTTTATCGGTAGGATGTCGCTTTGTGGGTAATTTTCCTCCTTTTGCCTGTTACAGCCTGCTTGTTTGGTCGTCATTTTCAATCATTTAAAGGCATGTCCCACATTGTGGACATTTTCATGTCACTGTCTATTCCACGCTTTAACCTGTTGGGCATGTATTTAGAACCCTTTCGATCCTGTCAACTCCTGTCCCTTTTATCGGTGCATAACTCTTCCCCTTTAATTATAGTCGCCACAGTTCTGACAATTAAGGCAAGGGAAGGTCCCCCTCTTTGGGCTTAGACAGAAATCTTTGTAAGAGTGGTCTTTCTCTCTGCGTGGGCTCATGGTCAATTTTGAGACAAGTTGTTGGTGAAAGGCTTTTAACACAACCGCCGCCCCGGTGCCCAGCAACCGACCCCCACGCTGTATGGAGAAGAAGAACTGGGTTGGTAATTGGAACAGAGGACTATGGGTGGCAACTGTTTTGTGAGGGTTATAAAGAGGGATTGTAACCACTTGATGACCTGTAACACTGATAAAGGCCTAGCGGCCGAAAGTTGTGTGTTGGTTGTACTGCAATTAAAGAGGGATTTACCCCTTGCAAAATTTAAACAAACTGGACAGCCCTACTTTCTTTGGTTTTTGAGGGTGTATCTAGGCAGTGAGGAGCAAGAAGGGGATTGGACGCCTAGGAGGTACTTGAGTCTTCTTTTTGATTTATATAAACAACATCAGAGGATCTCACCACTAGGAGGAATGTCGTTTAAGATATCAATCCCATCACCCGGAGAAAAAGCAGAACATTTCGTTTTCGCAATTGCGAACAGGAGATATGTGGTGAGACACAAGTGAGAACAAAAATGGATGATTAAGAAGAATTTAGAATTTAATCGGCGATTGAATAACCTCAGAAAAGAAAAGATACAAAGTTTGACACTAACATGCCTCTACACTGCTGAGTAAATAAATGCTATCCAGAATTACCAAGAGGTATGTGAGTAAAATTGACCCCTGGTTTTGTAAAGATAATGGATTTGTGAATAAATGGCTGGCAATATTAAAACAGCTGCTCCACATTGACCTAATGTCTAACCATCCAAGGCATTAATGAAATGTTAGAGAAACCCACAGCAAGAGATAGAAAAAAACATATGGCTCTTATAAAGAATTGATGAATAGATAAAACAGATTTGGGATAAAGTGCTAGCGGTAACTACACATAGAAACCTCTTTGAATTAAAAGGTGAGCTATGCAGAGTAAAGCTCTGTAAGTATAGGCGCGATACCCTGGAATTACCAGTTATGGGCAAGAGTCTACGCTGGCGGCAGAGAGGAGGAGGCAAAGATCGGGACGCCAATACGCCGAGATTATGCAAGGAGAAGATACCACTTTCCACTCCAGTGACTCAAGTGGCGCGGACGGAGCGCGAGAGTATCGGCCAGCGAGAACCGGAGGAAGTGCTGGAAACCGGAAGGGACGGGCCAACGTGGTCCGTGGCAAGGACCGTTCGCCACACGAGCGGGCAGGGAGAGAGTTGAGAGGGGAGTGAAATCGGCAGGCAGAGAGAGGCACGAGAATGGGAAACCGCGGAACCCTCCACCGGCAGCTGGTACAGGGAGAAGGATGGGGGCGCGCACTGGGCGCGCACTAGGAACACGGCAGCTCTGAAAGGTAAGGATTGGAGTGTGGAGAGGAAGGGGGAGGACTGTGTGTGGGGAAGGGGAAAAGCACATGTGGCGGTGGAATACAGGATGGAGCTGAATATACAGGGAGACCAAGGGGCCAGAGACGGAGAGAAAAAGTAAGGGGGTGTGTATAACATTTCCAAGAGGGTCTTACAGGAGAAGAGGATAAAAGTGTGATAAATAAGGGACTCACATATGTACACGCACCAAGTAGGACTGTTGAGTTTAGGTGCGACCTTCTGTAAGTTCCGCCGATGTATCAGAAATTCTCACGATGTATTAGACACAGAACACGTTGGTTGATATACCGTGACCTGGATGGATGAATATTACAGATATACCGTGACCTGGATGAATGAATATTACAGATATACCGTGACCTGGATGGATGAATATTACAGATATACCGTGACCTGGATGGATGAATATTACAGATATACCGTGACCTGGATGGATGAATATTACAGATATACCGTGACCTGGATGGATGAATATTACAGATATACCGTAA
>JAACNH010000243.1:60293-117436 GCA_019447015.1 Hymenochirus boettgeri | reverse complement strand
CCGTGACCTGGATGGATGAATATTACAGATATACCGTGACCTGGATGAATGAATATTACAGATATACCGTGACCTGGATGGATGTATATTGCAGTTATACCGTGACCTGGATGAATGAATATTAGAGATATACCGTGACCTGAATGGATGAATATTACAGATATACCGTGACCTGGATGGATGAATATTACAGATATACCGTGACCTGGATGGATGAATATTACAGATATACCGTGACCTGGATGGATGAATATTACAGATATACCAGGACCTCGATGGATGAATATTACAGATATACCGTGACCTGGATGGATGAATATTACAGATATACCGTGACCTGGATGGATGAATATTACAGATATACCAGGACCTTGGACCTGGGGAATGACATATTACCGATATTCAGTGACCTGGATGGTGAATATTACGATATACCGTGACCTGGGATGGAGGAATATTACAGATATACCATGACCGGAGGATGATATTAAGATTACGTACCTGGATGAATGAATATTACAAGATTCGTGACATGGATGGATGAATATTACAGATATACCGTGACCTGGATGAATGATATATTACAGATATACCGTGACCTGGTGAAGGAATATTACCAGGATATACCGTTACCTGGATAAATGAATATTACAGATATACCATGACCTGGATGGATGAATATTACAGATATTACCGTGACTGGATGGATGAATATACAGATATACCATGACCTGGATGGATGAATATTACAGATATACCGTGACTCGGATGGATGAATATTACCGATATACCGTGACCTGGATGAATGAATATTACGATATACCATGACCTGGATGGATGAATATTAAAGATATACCGTGACCTGGAGGATGAATATACAGATATACCGGACTAGATGGATGAAATATTACAGAATACCGTGACCTAGATGGATGAAATATCAGATATACCGTGCTGGATGGATGAATATTACAGATATACCGTGACTGGATGGATGAATATTACAGATATCCGTGACCTAGATGAATGAATTTACCAGATACAACTGGATGGATGAAATAAGATCTATGTGACCTGGATGGCTGAATATTACAGATATACCGTGACCTGGATGGAGAATATTACAGATTACCCGTGACCTGGATGGATGTAATATACAGATATACCGTGACCTGGATGGATGAAGATTACAGAGATACCGTGGACCTGGATGGATGAATATTACAGATATCCAGTGACTGGATGGATGAATATTACAGATATACCGTGACCTGAATGGATGAATATTACCAGATATACACGTGACCTGGATGAATGAATTACAGATATACCGTGACCTGGATGGATGAATATTACAGATATCCGTGACCTGGAGAGATATACAGATATACCGTTACCTGGATGAATGATATTACAGATACCCTGACCTGGATGGATGAATATTACGGATACCGTGACCTGGATGGATGAATATACAGATTAATAGACCTGGATGAATGAATATTACAGATAACCGTGACCTGAGGATGTATAGATATACGACTGAGAAGAAGTATTACAGATATCGGACCTGGAGGAGGAATATACAGATTATCCCATGACCTGGATGAATGAATATTACAGATATACCGTGGACCTGGATGGATGAATATCAGATATAACCGTGACGGATGGATGAATATTACAGATATACCATGACCGGTGGATGGATAATTTACAAGATATACCATGACCTGGATGGATGAATATGTACCTGATGAATATACCGTGGACTGGATGGATTGAATATTACAGAATATAACCGTGACCTGGATGATGAATATTACCGATTACCGTGACCTGGATGGATGAATATACAGATATACCGGTGTTACCTGGATGGATGAATATTACAGATATACCGGACCTGGATGGATGAATATTAAGATATACCGTGACCTGGATGGAATGCAATTACAGATATACCTGACCTGGATGAATGAATTTACAGATATACCATGACTGATGGATGAATATTACAGATATACATGACCTGGATGAATATTCAGATATACCGTGACATGGATGATGATATACAGATATACCATGACCTGGATGAATGAATATACAGATATACCAGACCTGGTGGATGGAATATTACAGATATTACCGACGGATGTAATGAATATTACAGATATACCATGACCTGGATGATGAATATTACAGATATACCGGACCGGGATGATTAATATTACAGATATTACCATGACCTGGATGAATGGAATTTACAGATATACCGTGACCTGGATTGAATAAATATTACAGAATACCAGGACCTGGATGGAGATATTACAGATATACCAGACCTGGGATGAATGAATATTTACAGATATACCGTGACCTGGATGATGAATATTACAGATATACCGTGACTGGATGATGAATATTACAGATATACCGTGACCTGGGATGGAATATTACCAGATAGTACCGTCTGATGGATGAATATTACAGATATTACCATGACCTGGATGAATGAATATTACAGATATACCGTGAACTGGATGAATGAATATACAGATATACCGTGACCTGGATGAATGAATATTACAGATATACCGTGACTGGATGGATGAATATTACAGATATACCGTGACCGATGAATGAGAACCTTCCACAGCATGATTAATACCTAGTTTACGCTATATATTTAGCAGAGGTGAAGGGCTGCTAAAGGGATAATTGGTGGTTGGTGACAGAGGAGGAGATTCCTGGGGGGCCTGTGAGCCTAATATTTATTTATACTTTGCCAGACTTTATGCCGCTAGAGTGTGTAGGACAGTGCGTTTTTTGGGAGAGTATTATTGGATTCACGGAAAGGTACTGGTAAGAGAAGAGTGGGAAGGTATGCATGGAGATAAGATTCATTCAATAGTGGTGGGTGAATCTTGATGGTCTGTAGAGCATATAACCTATGATATTGCTAGGTAATAAATATGAAAGTTCGGGAAGGGCGACGAGGACCAGCTTAAGGATTTGGGTCCCTGTAGAGTTGATAGTTTAACCTTGTATCTGACCAGAGGAAGGACAGGAAGGAGGAGATTTAAATTTTTAAAAAAAAGATGTTGGGGTATATGGATAATATTATGTATGGGAAGATTATTAATCTTAAGTAATTGATTTCATAGTAAGTTGATTGGGAACTGTCTCCATTTGGTGTTTTTTTCGTTAATAGGTCTAAAAGGGGAGATATATTCGTCTTTAAAGACCATCGGGGATTTGAAAAGATGATTCCAAATACCTAAATTTGGTGACAATCTGAGCCATGATATGTATAGAAGGCGGAAATTGTATATTTCATCTATTGGAAGTAGATAGATTTACTCAGGTTAACAGGTAGGAGCCAATATTCTGAGATGACCTTGTGGGGTTTGTAAGAGAGATGTCAGATCAGCTAGTACAGTTACATGTCATTTCAAATGCAAATAGAGAGGTATGGGATCAAGAGATAAAACCAGTTAATAGAGGGGGGTCTGAGTTGTATTGCAAGGCAGGTTCTATAGCAAGATTGAATAGGTAAGGTGACAGTGAATCCGTCTGGTCCCTTTGCCAGTTGAACAAGAAGCCAGAGCACCTTCCATTGATTTGTTGGTACCTAGTGGTGCATAAGAATGGTTATCCAATTAATGAAGTTAGGATCAAAGTTAACCTTTTAGACACTCTAGAAAGGTATGGCCATTTGACCAAGTTGAAGGCTTTTTGTAATCTAATTCCATCAAACAGGGAGATTCAATAAAAGTTCTATCTTTAAAATGGGCCTAATTTGCCCAGCCAATCGATCTTATTAGCATGTTGAAAGCTAACATCTGATTGGTTGGGCAAAATTAGCACCATTTTAACAATAAGAACTTTATGAATAACCCTGTAGTGTCTGAGTAGTCACGGATACTTAAGTGTGTTAAGGTTTTCCTGATTATTGATGTAGACGCTAGGATTTAAAACTGTTTGGTCAGGGTTTGTTGTATAATAGATTGAAATCTTTTTGAGTCTTAAGGCTAAGAGTTCAACAACCGAATCAACCATTCAAAACAGAACGGTCCTGTAAGAGGAGCATTCAAGAGGGATCTTTGCTGGTTTAGAGTAATCTGAGCGTCATGACATAATGGGTGAAGGGTTTTCCCGACCATGGCAAAAGATAAAGTAATGTAATGCTGTATGTTTATAAACCTCCACTGGGAGTTCCCATTGGTTCAGGTTGTTTTGTTGGGCTATACTAGTGAGCGGCTTCCACTTAATTATTTTAGTTGTAATATCTTTTTCTAGTGGACGATCTTTCATTTGTAAAAGTGTGACAAGGGAATCAATGTCATGTATGTTTAGTGTGGTGTTTGTGTATAAGTAGTGGGCAAAGAGTACAGTTGTTTATAAAAGTTTGTGAATGTATTTAAAATTTCTTAGTAGATGGTAACAGTACGGTACAGGGTCTGTTTGTAATGGAAAGAATGGTATTAGACTCTGTGGAAACATTGTACCAATCTGGCTAGCATTTTGGCTTCGATTTGTTACCAAGTTCCAAAATATCTGCTTGGCAAATAATTTTCCTATGTGCTTTGTTTGTTATAATGTTGTTATCTTTACAATATTAATGAGAATCACCAGGGACCCCTATTCCCCTCCTGTGTGAAACATTGGAATGGATTTTATATAACTCGGCTATGAAAGGAATGTAATTAGGTAATTAATACCAAGATCATAGACATCCGGGTAATTAAAGTTCAGTATGACTATGGCAGATTTGTTTAGAAACAGGATCTTGGTGTTTATTTAATTGTAATGTCCTGTTGGCTTACTTGGTTCATAAATATCTGTTTATTTAAAGATTCTCAGCGTCTGTGTCTAAAACCCTGTATCAGAATCCCAGATCCTACTCTCTATATTATATATATCAGGTCAGTGTCCCTCACAAATTATCACATCCTCACTGGAACCCAAAGCAGTGTCCTGGTGAATAACCGTGTGTACCATGAAGATCCTCTACCTTCTACTGATCACTCTCTGTTTATCTTTATCATTATCCAAGGCTGATGAAGGTAAGTGTCAATCATCTAGATGGAATGGTCCCTCCTGGGTTGGGGTTGTGTTAGCGGTTGACTTACCCAGAGCCGTAGAGTCACTCTTTTTAATTCCAGCTAATATAATCCATTAAAGTCACAGATAGTTTATGTATGGCCCGTTAATGTATATAAACAGATCATATCCCCCAACGGCGCCTTTTATCTAATCATATAATTGGAACTTATCAATCGTTCTTCATATACAAGCTCCCCCATTCCTTTAATAAATTAAGTGCCCTTCTCTGAACCCTTTCCATTTCCAAAATTTCCTCCGGGCACTTCAGTTTCCCCCACAATCACAAAGCCATAATGATAGGTTGTATGTGTACATAAAGTGATTAGATTTTAAGCTCTTCGGGGTCTGGCTTGATGTGAATTGAGTAAATTATTGTAAAGCACTATGCATATGTAGCGCTATATAAGAAATAACATACATACATAAACACATAAGAGTCCTTTTTGTACACAGGATTCCAAAATTGCACTGGCAATTCCAAAGAGGCCTACCCAAGGTTTGTAAAGAGGGAGAATTACATTTTCCTCCCTTGAATCCATACCTCTCTTTATACAAGACAATACCATGCTGGCTCTGGCTGTTGCCACCTGGCAAGCTTGCTACTTTGTTTGTTATCCCAACAGAGATACAATAAAATAGAGCCAGTGCCTGCTATCCCCAGGTATGCTGAGCTACCCCTTTATATTTCACAATATAATTCCAAAAAGGCAACCAACTCACACCTGATACAGACATAGGTCACCTAGAAATTTACCCCAAGTTCCTACAGTGGCAGGATGCACATTGCCTAGTACCATACATGATTGGAAGTAATATTATCAGCAAAGGTCTCTGTGTTGCAGACAATACAAAAAACTTTTCAACCACTAAAGCTACCAATGATGTTACAACTGATACAGGTATATCTGACTAATACTATAAGGCTCTAGGTTTAATGTATCTGTTTGGTGGATAAATAAATGTAGAGGGAAGGTTGAGGTGGAGATGATATTGTAATGGTTACTAGGGGAAGTGGGGGGACCGAAGGGTAGTAGAATACTTCTAAATTCTAAATCTTAATCTTAGGTAATTAAATAGAGGACCAGGGAACCAGCATCTCAAATACAAATGGGGCAAAACCAAGGTGCTAGTAGGTAGGCAGGTGGTAGTGGTAGGGGACTCCATTATAAGAAAGGTAGAATAGGGTAATCTATTGCCAAGACTCTACATGCGTGAACAATGTGTTGCCTCCTGGTGCTAGGTCTCGACATGTGGTGGATTGTGTAGATATTATGTAGATTGCGCGCAGGTTGGTTCATATTGGTGCCAATGATGTAGGTAGAGTCAAGAGCAGGGAGATTGGGAGTTAAAAGGCAATGACCTCCATGGTAGTGCTTTCAGAAATTTACCCCAGCCATGTGCTATGCTAGTGAGACAATAGGATCTTAGGTTATTAATGCGTGGCTAAGAGGTGGTGTGCTATGAGGAAGTGGTTGGTTAAAAGGGAACTGGGCAGATGTTTCTGTCAGCTGCCGTATGGTAACATAGAAATTGAGGTTGAATAAGACATCAAAGTCCATCAACTCCAACCTATTCACCTTCTTTTTTTTTTATTACATATATATATATATATATATATATAATATATATATTATATATATATATATATATATAAAAATATATATATAAAACACCCTACCAGTAATCTTCAATATATATAGATATCCCTGTATCTACCAGAACATACAATAGATGTATATACCAGTAATTCTCAATATTATATAGTATCCCTGTACCAACCAGAACTACAGTATAGTGATTAATACCAGTAATTCTCAATTTATATATTATCCCTGTACCAACCAGAACTACAAGCATAGTGATTAATACCAGTAATTCTCAAATTATATGTATCCCTGTACAACCAGAACTACAGTATAGTGTATTAATACCTGTATTCTCATTATTATATATATCCTTGTACCAACCAGAACTACAGTATAATTTATATACCAGTAATCTCAATATTATTAGTATCCTGTACCAACAGAAAATACAGTATATGTATTAATACCAGTAATTCTCATATTATATAGTATCCCTGTACCAACCAGACTACAGTATATGTATTAATACCAGTAATTCTCAATATTATTAGTATCCTGTACCAACCAGAAACTACAGTATATGTATTAATACCAGTAATTCTCCATATTATATATGTAGCCCTGTCCAACCAGAACTACAGTATATGTATTAATACCAGTGATTCTCAATATTTTTTAATTTTAGAAACTTATCAAGGCCATTTTTAAAGCTATTCAGTGAAATTGCCATACCACATCTGTGGAAGACAGTTCACAGTGTCACCATTCTCACTGTAAAGAAACCTTTCCTAACCTGAAGATGAAACTTCTTTCTTCCAACCTTAAAGGATGTCCACGTGTCCTCTGATATGACCTTTAGTGACACAATGCACCAGAGAGTTTATTATAGGCCCATTAATATATTTGTATAAGGTATCATGTGCCACAAAAACGTCGCTTCTCCAATGAAACAGCCCTAACTTGACTAATCTACCTGCATATTCAAGCCCTCCTCCATTCCCCTTATTAATTTAGTTGCCCTCTTAACTGCTTCCATTTCCAAGATGTCCTTTTGTATATAGGTATATGGGATTCCAGAACTGCACCGCATATTCCAAATGAGGCCTTACCAGTGCCTTGTAAAGAGGGGAATATATTTTTCTCTCTTGAATTTATTCCCCTCTTTAACAAGACAATATCTTGCTAACTCTAGCCGTTGCTACCTGGCATTGTTTGCTACAGCTTAGTTCGTTATCTACCAGAAACCCCAAATCTTTTTCCATTACAGATGCACTTAAACAGAGTTATTTATGGTGTAGGTGGCACAGGGATTATTAAATCCCAAATGCATCACCTTACATTATCAACATTGAATCCCATCTGCCATTCTGCTGCCCATGTGATAATCTATCTAGTCTGCTTGCAGCACTGAACATCATTGGAAGTTTCCAAAGTCTGCAAGTTTAGTGTCATCAGCAAAACACAGACCTTGCTCTCAATGCCCCTTCTAAGTCATTTATAAACAGATTAAACAGAAGCGGCCCAGTACAGAACCCTAAGGGACCGCAATTAGAACTTAGCCTACATAGATGTAGCTCCATTACACCCACTCTGTTTGCGGGCCAATAACCAGTTCTCTATCCATGAACAAAGTGTTTCTTCAAGGCAACAGTCCTCAGTTTAGCATAGTCCCTATGTGGCACAGTATCAAAAGCTTTTGCAAAATCCAAATATAATCACATCCACTGCTGTGCCTGAATCAACTTCTTACCATCTTCATAATAACCAATTAATTGTCTGGCGTGATCTATTTCCCATAAATGCCATGCTGCTACTACTAAAAGATGATCCTAGAGACAAAGTCAACGTAATGATCCCTTAACAAAGTTTCCAGCACCTCTCCTACACTGGATTTAGACTTACAGGTATCTAGTTACAGGACTACCTTTATGAATATTGGTATTACTTTGATATTTTCCAATCCAGCAGGCACATCCCAAGACCAAAGCGAATCTGAAAAGATGTAAAAAAAAACAATTAGCAGATTAGTCTTTTCGGCATCATCTACAACCATCTCAGACCTCATTATTTAAGGTCCCACATTCTCAGTCCTCATCTTTTTACCATTTATTATACTTAAAAAACATTTTGGGGTTGGACTGCTTTGTTCGGCAATCCGGATTCATTTTCTATTTTAGCTAGTTTAATTGCTTTCTTACACTCTTATACAGCTTTATACTCCTGTAAGCCTGTTCTGTTCCCTCCGATATCAAAATTTCAAAGCCTTTTCTTTTATCCATTTCCCTTTTACCAGCATTAAGCCATGCAGGAGTGGACCTAATTTTACACTGTTTCCCTAAATGTACAAATTTAGAAATGTAATAGTTAATATCCCTTTAAAAGTGGTCCACATTGCTATATCTGGGGCTGGAGCATGCCCTACTGCATACTCAAGGGTTTAACTGTTATGAGGAGGCAGAGAAAAATGGGTTGGAGAGGGATGGGGGGGCTGCACTGAGCATGCCTCAAACTGACGAGGTTGAGGCAGACTCAGGCATAACATGGTCACACACTGTCTCCAGGACAGCTTGCTTTTATTGCCCACTGTGCGTGGGTGGTTTTTCCGGATGTTGAACTTAAACTCCATGCACATGAGAAGCTTGTCGGTTAGCCGAGTTGAGACATGGGAGGTAATAGAGGGGAGGGGGGGAGTGCTGCACAGAGATCCGACACCATGGTTTAACAAAGTCACTGACAGAGATAGGATTAGCAGCACAGAGTACATTAGTTTAACTTTGCAAAGGGGCAATGTGTTTTTTCACTATAGATGCCCTTTAGGACCCTCCACCTCTCTCTACTTTGTCATTGGCACCAATGTGAAAACAAGACGCCAGGTCACTTCCAGCCCCACCCAATAATCTGTCTACACGATCCACACACGAAACCCTAGCACCAGGCAGACAACACACTGTTCGGCATCTTGGTGACAGATTACCCTATCTACCCTTCTAATAATAGAGTCCCCTACCACTACCACCTGCCTATCCTCCCTAGCCCAGTTAAAAAAAAAACTCCACAAGCCGCGCCTATGTTCCCTAATGAAGCCCAACTCGCTTCACATGCCGCGCCCCCCCATCTGCCGAAAGTTGCAATTAAAAGTTGTTTCGGGTGTCAACCCTAGGAAAAACCCCTGGATACAAAGACAAGGCACCTAGTTAGCATGGGTAGAGGTTTGCATCCATGATCATCAGGAAGATGTTACACTAGAAGCAGCAATGATATCACAGATCCCATTACCTTAAACAGTAGCATAAGTACCCCCCCTGCTACCCTGTGACCACGGGGGGGGATGGTATAAGGACCTGCACAAGCCCACATTACACAACATAACGCTAGAAGGTTTACACAACTCTTGAGCTACACTACTCTGGATAAGATTTACACAGCACAAGATAGGTTATGTCAAAGCCCTACACCTATTGTCTATCCAGCCTTTTCAGTCATGGAAAATACACTCTGGCTTATGGAAAAGTCGATAAAACTGAAAGAAAAATGGTGGGGGTAACATAAAATACACACTGAAATAAATCAAGGGGAACTGTGGTCCAAAAATGTGAGTGAAACTCTCTATGGTTTCACATAGGGGAGAGAAGGGCTGTAGATTTCCTTACCTTTCTGTCAGGACTTACACACGTATAGAGGAGGAGGAACTTCTGTTTCCTCACACAATGAGGGAGTCTGAGGGGGGCTCGCCGGCGGCACTGTGCAGGAGAAGCCCAGGAATGTCACATGTCAGCCTCCACTCATAATAATTCTGGTCAGTCATTATGTATATTTTGGGTTTTGGAGCACGGAGAGAGGTGGTTAATGGCTCATTTTAAAGGTAAGAAAATGTCCTTTCATGTATCTTGTATCTGCAGAGACCATGGGCCAGTTTAAGGCTGTACACACCATACAACTTTTCCTCCAGCGTCCGTTCAAGGCTTTCGTTCGGTCGGCAAGCCACGTCCGACTATAACCACAACCAAGCATGCAGTCCGTAGAGAACCGCGAGATTGGAGGTGGTTTTCGGATCTGTCCAATTCGTTGATGGCGGTCGAAACACTGAAATGTTGGCCAATCGGGCCGAATTATTATATATTGTGTACCCAGCTTTAATCATTCCTTTAACGTCACACTTCAGTAACTTGTCACCATTTATATCAACCACTTTGATCCACAGTATCTTATGTTGTAATCAGCTTGAAAAAGGAACTAGAATGTTCTGAAAGCTTGCTATGATTATCTTAGTTACCAATGAAGGTGCACTTTATACCACTTTATAAGGAACTAGAATGTTCTGACAGCTTGTATGATTATCTTAGTTACCAATGAAGGGTCACCTTATACCACTTATAGGAACTAGAATGTTCTGAAAGCTTGCTATGATATCTTAGTTACCAATGAAGGTGTCATATTTATACCACTTTATAGGAACTAGAATGTTCTGAAAGCTTGCTATGATTATCTTAGGTACCAATGAAGGTGTCACCTTATACCACTTTATAGGAACTAGAATGTTCTGAAAGCTTGCTAGTTATTTAGTTACCAATGAAGGTGTCACCTTTATACCACTTATATGAACTAGAATGTTCTGACAGCTTGCTATGATTACTTAGTTACCAATGAAGGTGTCACCTTTATACACTTTATAGGAACTAGAATGGTCTGAAAGCTTGCTATGATTATTTAGTTACCAATGAAGGTGTCACCTTTATACCACTTTATAGGAACAGAATGTCTGAAAGCTTGCTATGATTATCTAGTTACCAATGAAGGTGTCACCTTTATACCACTATAGGAACTAGAATGTTCTGAAAGCTTGCTATGATATCTTAGTTACCAATGAGGTGTCACCTTTATACCACTTTATAGGAACTAGAAGTTTCTGAAGCTTGCTATGATATCTTAGTTACCAATGAAGGTGTACCTTTATACCACTTTATAGAACTAGAAGTTTCTGAAAAGCTTGCTATGATTATCTTAGTTACCAATGAAGGTATCACCTTTATACCACTTTTTAGGAACTAGAATGTTCTGAAAGCGCTAGATTATCTTAGTTACCAATAAAGGTTTCACCTTATACCACTTTATAGGAACTAGAATGTTCTGAAAGCTTGTATGATTATTTAGTTTACCAATGAAGGTGTCACCTTTATACCACTTTATAGGAACTAGAATGTTCTGAAAGCTGCTATGATTATCTTAGTTACCAATGAAGGTGTCACCTTTAATACCACTTATAGGACACAGAATGTTCTGAAAGCTGCTATGATTATCTTAGTACCCATGAAGGTATCACCTTTAACCAATTTATAGGAACTAGATGTTCTGAAGCTTGTATGATTATCTTAGTTACCAATGAAGTGTCACCTTTATACCACTATAGGACTAGAATGTTCTGAAAGCTTGCTATGATTAATTAGTTACCAATGAAGGTGTCACCTATACCACTTTATAGGAACTAGAATGTTCTGAAAGCTTGCTATGATTATACTTAGTTACCAATGAAGGTATCACCTTTATACCACTTATAGGAACTAGAAGTTTCTGAAAGCTTGCTATGGATTATCTTAGTTACCAATGAAGGTGTCACCTCTTTATACCACTTTATAGACTAGGATGTTCTGAAAGCTGCTATGATTATCTTAGTTACCAATGAAGGGTACCTTTATCCCCATCTTTTCTATAGGACTAGAATGTTCTGAAGCTTGCATGACATCTTAGTTACCAATGAAGGTGTCACCTTTATACCACCTTTATAGGAACTAGAAGTTCTGAAAGCTTGTATGATTATCTTAGTTACCAATGACGGTGTCACCTTTTAACCACTTTATAGGAAACTAGAATGTTCTGAAAGAGCCTTTTCATTATTTTGAATGTACCATGAAGGTGTACCACTTTATACCACTTTAAAGGAACAGATATGTTCTGAAGCTTGCTATGATTATCTTAGTTACCAATGAAGGTGTCAACCTTTATACCACTTTATAGGAACTAGAATGTTTGAAAGCTTGCTATGATTATCTTAGTTACCAAGTAAGGTGTCACCTTTATACCCTTATAGGAACTAGAATGTTCTGGAAGCTGCTTATGATTATCTAGTTACCAATGCAAGGTGTCACCTTTATACCACTTTATAGGAACTGAATGTTCGGAAGCTGTATAGTTTCTTAGTTACCCAATGAAGGTGGTCACCTTTAACCACTTTATAAGGAACTAGAATGTTCTGAGAAGCTTGCTATGATTATCTTAGTTACCAATGAAGGGTCACCTTATACCACTTTATAGTGAACTAGAATGTTCTGAAAGCTTGCTATGATTATCTTAGTTACAATGAAGGTGTACCCTTTATACCACTTATATGAACTAGTAATGTTTCTGAAAGCTTGCTATGATTATCTAGTTACCAATGAAGGTGTCACCTTTATACCACTTTAAGGAACTAGAATTGGCTGGAGCTTGCTATGATTATCTTAGTACCAATGAAGGTGTCACCTTTTATACCACTTTATAGGAACTAGAATGCTTTGGAAGCTGCTATGATATCTAGTTACCAATGAAGGGTCACCTTTATACCACTTTATAGGAACTAGAATGTTCTGAAAGCTTGCTATGATTATCTTAGTTATCCATTAAGGATTTCACCTTTATACCACGCATGTTACTTTTTATGTCAAAAGGGTTACCCTGTAAACATATTGACTGGCTGACACCGTATATGGACCTTCCATACGTTGTACATTTAAACCAGGGTCCTCTATACTAGGTCTTTTGTCAAACACTTTTTTCTCTGGTTCTAAACTCCTGGGTTACACAGTACCTTAGTGTAGGTTGAACTTCCCATGGGATAGGGCTTGCTTTAGATGGGTGATAATGGGTTCACTAATGGCCTAGATCTGCCCCAACAACGGCCTGGAGACAGGGATATCCTCCAAGATCTCCTCTACCTTCTCAAGAACTCGCACACTCTAGTCGAGTACTACCCGCTGGCCTGGGTGATTGTGGAGATGGGCGCTCCCCACTCGTCCAGGTAATGTGAATAATTCTCCGGATGATTCTCTCTTTTGCAACAAGGTTACAGTGAACCAAATTGACGTCTACTCCATTATCTCTGATGCCAGTAACATTCTGGTCAGTCACTTTAACCAACTGGTGATTTTGGGAGTTGCAATGGATTTTATTTCCTCCAGCAAATAGAACAGTTGATGATCCAGATACAGGCAGATGTCTAGCCTGCTGCAGGTTAGTTGCTGCTGGTGCCATCTTTGGTTCTGGACAGAAGTATTTGAGGTATCCAGGCTTGTGACAATAGTGACACTTGTGGAGCTCATCTGCCTCTGTTCTGGAAGCAGTAACTGCAGTTGATGGCCTCTGTGGTAGACGGCTCACAGGTGCAGGAGGTAATAGTTTACCTGCCTTCTGCATGTGTCAGTGGTACGAGTTGTTGATTTAGGTTCCAGCTCTAGCACAAACTGACTATAATCTGGGCTCATAGTAATAACGTTTCTCATACCATCAGATCCTCCAGGCCCATAAAAGTTATGGTGAGTTTTATGTAAGTCCATGTTGGAATGTGGTAAGTAAGGTAGGTTGTGCTACATCCAAAAAATAGGTCTGAGGGCCGTTTTTCCATGGACTGAAATCTTTACGAAAGACTCAAGTAACATCTAGGCGTCTATCCTTCTGGCACCCTCAATGCCAGATACAAACACTCAAAAACAAAGAAAGTAGGGCTGGTCCAGTCGTTTTATACTTTGCAAGGGGTAATCCTCTTTTATGCAGTACACCTACACACACAACGTTCGGCCGCTAGGCCTTTCATCAAGTGTTACAGGTCAGTGATACACATCCCCTCTGTTATACCCTTACAAACAGTGCCACCCATAGTCATCTGTTCACATACACCCAGTGTCTTCTTTCTAGTGCTCCCTCCGGTGGTACTTTCCAACACTTGGCTCTTGTTCCCAAACACCTCCCTCCTTTATTTTCAAAGCATGTTAGGTGGAGACAGGGGATCCTTATTCTTCTCTCATTCCCCCATTCCACCTATGTATGAAAAGCACCATATAACAATACTTCACATGCATATATAATCATCAGTGAAATCAAAACCCTATGTCACCATTAAACAACATATACATTATTAAAATCTTCTAAAAAAATTCTAAAACCAATTTTAGGACAGGCTCAGTTCTCAAGTCAAACCCTTCGTTGGATGTTACTGTCTGCAGATACCAAATCAGTAGTGTCTTCCCTCTAAGCAATCTCTCTTACATATCCCTTCGGTACACTCCCCACTTCAGGACGCTCTATTAACCTGCCATACTTAATTGGCTAACATGGTGGTCTCGCTTCCTTATAATGTCTTGCCACCACTCGATTTTTCTTCCCATTCTTATAATTATTCCTGTGTTTCATTATCCTCTGCCTTACAAGCCCTCTTGTGTGTCCAACATACAGCATACCACACGGACATTTCCAGCGGCATAGATCACCTGTCTGGCATGTAAAGAACCCTTTCCCTTCACTCCTGTCCTTTTCTCGGTGCATCACCTCTTTCCCTTTTAATTATAGTCGCACAGTTCTGACAATTAAGGCAAGGGAAGGTCCCATCTTTGGCTGAGCAGAAATCTTTGTAGAGTGGTCTTTCCTCTGGGCTATGGTACACTTTTGAACAAGTGTTGGAAAGTACAACCGGAGGGGAGCCAATAGAAGAAGACACTGGGTGTGGTAAGTGAACAGAGGACTATGGGTGGCCACTGTTTTGTGAGGGTATAAAGAGGGATTGTAACACTTGATGACCTGTAACACTTGATAAAGGCCTAGCGGCCAACGTGTTGTGTTGGTGTACTGCAATTAAAGAGGGATTACCCTTGCAAAAGTATAAACAAACTGGACAGCCCTACTTTCTTTGGTTTTGAGTGTTGTATCTGGCATGAGGTAGCCAGAAGGGATTGGACGCAGGAGGGGTACTTGAGTTTTCTTTTTGAGTTATAATAACACCTCAGAGGAATCTCACCACTAGGAGAATGTCGTTTAAAGATATCAATACCATCACGGAGAAAAATGCAGATACATTTTCGTTTTCGCAACATGAGAAACAGGAGATATTGTGAGTGAGACAAATGATGATAAAGAAGAATTTATCCGGAGATTGAATAACCTCTACAAGAAAGATACAAGGTGACACTACATGCCTCTACACTGGCGAGACATAAATGTATCCAGATACCAGAGGTATGTGATGTAATTGACCCCCTTGTTTTGTAAAGATAATAGGACTTTGTGATAAATGGCTGGCAATATTAAACAGCATGCTCCCTTGACCTAATGTCCTAACCATCCAAGGCATAGAAATGTTAAGAGAAAACAGCAAGAGATAGAAAAAAAATATGGCTTTATTAAAGAATTGATGAAGTAAAACAGATTTGGGTAAAAGTGCTAGCGGAACTACACATAGAAACCTCTGATAAAGGCGAGCTTATGCAGAGTAAGCTCTGTAAGTATAGGGCGATACCGCGATTACCAGTTTGAGAGAGTCTACAGCTGGCGGCAGAGAGGAGGAGGCAAAGACGGGACGCCAATACGCCGAGATATGCAGGAGATAATAACACTCCCCCCGTGACTCAAGTGGCGCGGAAAGGAGCGGGAGAGTATCGGCCGCGAGAACCGGAAGTGCGGAAACCGGAAGTGCCGGCCACGTGTCCGTGGCAAGGACCGGCGGCACAGAGGTGGCAGGAGGAGTTGAGAGAGGGTGTGTGAGACGGAGGAGTGAATGGCACGAGGAGATGGGAACCCGCGGACCCCTCCACCGGCAGCTGGTACAGGGAGAGGATGGGGGGCGCGCACTAGAACACGGCAGGCTCTGAAAGGTAAAGGCTGGGAGAGGAAGGGGGGGGGACTGTGGTGGGGAAGGGGAAGCACATGTGGCGGTTGGAATACAGGTGGGCTGAATATACAGGGAGACAAGGGGGCAGAGAGGGAGAGAAAGTAAGGGGGTGAGTATAACATTTCCAAGAGGGTCTTTACAGTAGAAGAGGAAAGTAGTGTGTAAATAAGGGACTCCATATGTACCACGCACCAAGTAGGACTGTTGAGTTTCAGGTGGAAATTCTTTAAGTTGTAGAACATTGAGATGGAAAACATTGGTTCAAGCAGACACAAGGGGGATGTATAAACCGCGGGAGGGGAGAGATGTGCAAGGAGATTGAGAGAAAAGCCGTCGACCCGATGTACATGGTGAGGCAATTGAGTTATCAAAGTGTAGTGATGGAAGAATCCAGGAAACTCATGGGAGATGAAGGGGAGTGCAGTGTGAAACCTTGTCTGGTAAAGGAAAGATGCCCTGGAGAGGATGGGACATAACCGTAATATAAGAAGGCGGATTAGGATAAAGGGTGAGTCGACAGTTTAATGGACAAGGAAAATACATACGGAACTATGAGACACTTGAGCATGAATTCCATTATAGGATTATTGTAGCAGGAGCCCACGGTGGAGAACAACCAGGAATAGATGTGTATTTATAATGAAGCAGTGTGTTGGAGGTATTATGGTAAGAATTGAGAGAACGGACAAATGGCAAAAGCCAGAGTGCCGGTTTTTACCACCTGCCCAAATCCACAAGGATCCGGGAAAACCCCCAGATGAGACCGATTTAGTCTCAGCATGCGACTCTGTATTTCAGCATAGCAGTGCTTCTGGATAACTACATGCACAAATAGTATGTAATTTCCAACAATCTTGACGGACACCACAGATTTTTTGAAACGATAAAGGTATGTATCGTGGAAGGGAAAAGAGATTATCTGTGTACTAGGATTTCACAGCATAGTATAAAAACATACCGATGATTGAAGGGGTAAAACGTGTGGGGATAACTGGTCCAGTCACATAGGAGACCCAGAGGAGAAAGAACCCACTCTACAAGATTCCGTATACGCCAAAGAGGGGGACTTCCTTGCCTTCATTGTCAGACTGTGTACTATAATTAAAGGGGACGAGGTGATGCACCCGAGCAGAACAAGGGGACAGGAGTGAAGGGAAAGGGTCTTTTTCCCGTACTACTTATTTTTTGCTGAAATGTTAAATGTTCGTTTTCTTTCATCCGTGCTAGCAAAGACATACACTGCAAAATTACTTTTCTTTTTGTATGAAAAGCAAAGGGATTTATCACTTGTAGGGACAGGAGCATTTCTAATGGTTTACACAAAAAACGCACTGATATCTGTGTTCTGTGTCAGAGGGAGGGAACTCTGAGCTCTAACAGATTAGCGTCAGCTTCCAGGAAGCAAGACTGCAGTTTCCTGTGAAGAGTCCGGCGGACCCTTAGCGGGTTTCCCAGATAAGGTGAATTATGGGAGCTGACACCACAGGTTATTTTCAAAATCACCAGCATCCACAGCAAGGGAGACATGAGACACAGCTTGTTGTTCATTTGTGAAGTGCTCTCTCTATGGGACAATGTTGTCTGGGACTTTAGTCTCCTTTAAGATGAGAATTGTATCAGTTTATTATTAGCTGATGGGGAACATTTGATATGTGATTTAGCTAAATCAACCCAGTCATTTCATTCAGTAAAGGGATATATCTTAGTCCACTTCTCAAGTACTGGTTTGGAATTTTTTGATCTTCCAGATGACCAGAGGAAGAACTGAAGGAGAGAATTTAATTTTTGAAAAAAGGATGTTGGTATATGGATCATACTATGTTGTAACTATGTTGTAATGTATAGAGCAGGTTGGAAAGTGCACTACTACCAAGCAGTTCAAGAAAGCCAGTTTGTTGTTTTGTATGTTTTGTTCTACCGCATTTATGCTTCTGTGAAGGCTTGTACTTCCTTTTGTGTCACACATATCTGAACCAGTGGTGGGTGCTATGCCTAAAGGTATTAAGCGCCTGTTTTCTAACTCCTCCATGATAAAGTTGGCCAGTCGGATGACTAGCAAAACGTCTTCAAGAAATAAATTCAAGTCCAGTTGATCTAATTGAATACAACAGATATACCAGACCTGGATAAATGAATATTACAGATATACCGTGACCTGGATGAATGAATATTACAGATATACCGTGACCTGGATGGATGAATATTACAGATCCGTGACCTGGATGGAGAATATTACAGATATACCGTGACCTGTGGATGAATATTACAGATATACCATGACCTGGATGGATGAATATTACAGATATACCATGACCTGGATGGTGAAATTACAGATATACTGTGACCTGGATAAATGAATATTACAGATATACCGTGACCTGGATGGATGAATATTACAGATATACATGACGGAGATGATGAATATTACAGATATACCATGACGAGGATGAATATTACAGATACCATGACCTGGATAAATATAATATACCGTGATCTGGATGAGAATATACAGATATACATGACCTGGATGAATGAAATTACGATATACCGTGATCTGGATGGATGAATATACAGATATACCGTGACCTGGATGGATGAATATTACAGATTACCGTGACCTGGTGGATGAATATTACAGATATACCGGACCTGGAGGATGAATATACAGATATACCGTGACCTGGATGGATGAATATACAGATATACCGTGACCTGGATGGATGAAAATACAGATATACGTGACTGGATGAATGAATATACAGAATACCGTGACCTGGATGGAGGAATATACAGTATACGTGACCTGGATGGATGAATATTACAGATATACCGTGACCTGGAGGATGAATATTACAGATATACCGTGACCTGGATGGATGAATATTACAGATATACCGTGACTGGATGGATGAATATTACAGAATACGCGACCTGGATGAGATAATTACAGATATACCGTGACCTGGATGGATGATATTACAGAATACCGTGACCTGGAGGATGAAATTACAGATATACCGTGACCTGGATGGAGAATATTACAGATATACCGTGACCTGGATGGATGAATATTACAGATATATACCGTGACCTGGGATGATGAATATTACAGATATACCGTGACCTGGATGGATGAATATTACAGATATACCGTGACCTGGATGATGAATATTACAGAATTACCGTGACCTGGATGGATGAATATTACAGATAACGTGACCTGGAGGAATGAATTCAGATATACCGTGACCTGGATGGATGAATATTACAGATATACCGTGACCTGGATGGATGAATATTACAGATTATACCGTGACCTGGATGGATGAATATTACAGATATACCGTGACTGGATGGATGAATATTACAGATATACCGTGACCTGGATGGATGGAATATTACAGATATACCGTGACCTGGATGGATGAATATTACAGGTACCTGACCTGGATGGATGAATATTACAGATATACCGTGACCGGATGGATGAATATTACAGATATACATGACCTGGATAGATGAATATTCAGATATACCATGACTGGATGGATGAATATTACAGATATACCATGACCTGGATGGATGAATATTACAGATATACCGTGACTGGATGGATGAATATTACAGATATACGTGACCTGGATGGATGAATATTACAGATTACATGACCTGGATGGTGAATATAAAGATTATCCGTACCTGATGAATGAATATTACAGATATACCGTGACCTGGATGGATGAATATTACAGATATACCGTGACCTGGATGAATGAATATTACAGATATACCGTGACTGGATGAATGAATATTACAGATATACCGTTACCTGGATAAATGAATATTACAGATATACCATGACCTGGATGATGAATATTACAGATATACCGTGACCTGGATGGATGAATATACAGATATACCATGACCTGGATGGATGAATATTACAGATATACCGTGACCTGGATGGATGAATATTACAGAATACCGTGACCTGGATGAATGAATATTACAGATATACCATGACCTGGATGGATGAATATTACAGATATACCGTGACCTGGATGGATGAATATTACAGATATACCGTGACCTGATGGATGAATATTACAGATATACCGTGACCTAGATGGATGAATATTACAGATATACCGTGACCGGATGATGAATACAGATCTTCGTGGTATATACCGTGACCTGGATGGTGAATATGTAAGATATACCGTGACCTAGATGATGAATATTACAGATATACCTGACCTGGATGATGAATATATCAGATATACTGGACCGGATGGATGAATATTACGATTTTATATCCGTGACCTGGATGGATGATATTACAGATATACGTGACCTGGATGGATGATATTACAGATATACCGTGACCTGGATGGAGAATATTACAGATATCCGTGACTGGATGGTGAATATACAGATATACCGTGACCTGGATGGATGAATATTACAGATATACCGTGACCTGGATGGATGAATATACAGATATACCGTGACCTGGAGGAATGAATATTACAGATATACCGTGACCTGGATGGTGAATATTACGATATACCGTGACCTGGATGGATTGATATTACAGATATCCGTACCTGGATGATGAATATTACAGATATTACTGACCTGGATGGATGAATATACAGATATACCGTGACCTGGATGGATGAATATTACAGAATTGTATACCATGACCTGGATGAATGAATATTACAGATATACCGGACCTGGATGGATGAATATTACAGATATACCGTGACCTGGATGGAATGAATATTACAGATATACCGTGACCTGGATGGATGAATATTACAGATATTATACCATGACCTTGGATGAATGAATATTACAGATATACCGTGACCTGGATGGATGAATATTACAGATATACGTGACTGGATGGATGAATATTACGAATATACCAGACCTGGATGGATGAATATTACAGATATAACATGACCTGGATGGATGAATATTACAGATACCGTGACCTGGATGGGGAATATTACAGATATACCGTGACCTGGATGATGAATATTACAGATATACGTGACCTGGATGGATGAATATTACAGATATCCGTGACGGATGGAGAATATTACAGATATACGACTGGATGGATGAATATACAGATATACCGTGACCTGGATGGATGAATATTACAGATACCGTGACCTGGTGATGAATATTACAGATATACCATGACCTGGAGATGAATATTACAGATATACCATGACCTGGATGGATGAATATTACAGAATATACCGTGACCTGGATGGATGAATATTACAGATATACCATGACTGGATGAATGAATTTTACAGATATACATGACCTGGAGGATGAATATTACAGATATACCAGGACCTGTGATGAATGAATATTCAGATATACCATGACCTGGATGAATGAATATTACAGATATACCTGACCGGAAGAAGAATATTAAATATCCATGACTGGATGAATGAATATTACAGATATACCGTGACCTGGATGAATAATTACAGATATACCATGACCTGATAGAAATTAAAGATATACCTGACCTGGATGAATGAATATACAGATATACCGACCTGGATGTGTATGAGATGACTGATATGAATATTACCGATATACCGTGACCTGGATGGAGAATATTACAGATATACCATGTCCTGGATGGATGAATATTACAGATATACATGACCTGGATGAATGAATATTACAGATTATACCGTGACCTGGATGAATGAAGTTACAGATATACCGTGACTGGATGAATGAATATACAGATACCGTGACCGGATGGATGAATATTACAGATATACCGTGACTGGATGAATGAGAACCTTCACAAGCATGATTAATACCTAGTTTACGCTATATATTTAGCAGAGGTGAAAGCTGCTAAAGGATAATTGGTGGTGTGCCAGAGGAGAGATTCCTTGGTGGGGCCTGTGAGGCCTAATATTTTATTTATACTTTGCCAGACTTTATGCCGCTAGGTGTGTAGGACAGTGCGTTTGTTTGGGAGAGTATTATGGCTGGATTCACGAAAGGTACTGTAAGAGAAAGAGTGGGAAGGTATGCATGTAGATAAGATTCATTCAATAGTGGTGGGGTGAATCTTGTGAGTCTGGTAGAGGCATTATCACCTATGATATTGCTAGGTAATAAATATGAAAGTTCGGAAGGGCGAGACCAGCTAAGGATTTGGGTCCCTGTAGAGTTGATAGTTTAACCCTTGCTCTGACCAGAGGAAGGACAGAAGGAGAGAATTTAATTTTTAAAAAAAGGATGTTGGTATATGGATAATATTATGTATGGGAAGTTAATTAATCTTAATTAAATTGATTTTCCATAGTAAGTTGATTGGGAACTGTCTCCATTTGGTGTTTTTTTCTTTTACTAGGTCTAAAAGGGGAGATATATTTCTGTCTTTAAAGACATCGGGAGATTTTGAAATAATGATTCCCAAATACCTAAATTTGGTGACAATCTGAGCCATGATATGTATAGAAGGCGGAAATTGTATATTTTCATCTATTGGAAGTAGATATGATTTACTCCAGTTAAACCAGCGTAGGAGCCAAATTCTGAGATGACCTTGTGGGGATTTGTAAGAGAGATGTCAGGATCAGCTAGATACAGTACCATGTCATCTTCATACATGCATAATAGAGAGGTATGGGATCCAAGAGATAAACCAGTAATATTGAGGTGGGGTCTGAGTTGTATTGCAAGAGGTTCTATAGCAAGAGTGAATAGGTAAGGTGACAGTGAATATCCGTCTGGTCCCTTTTGCCAGTGAAAAAGAGCCAGAGCACCTTCCATTGATTTGTATGGTCACCTTAGTGTGTGCATAAAGAATGGTAATCCATTTAATGAAGTTAGGATCAAAGTTAAACCTTTTAAGACACTCTAGAAGGTATGGCCATTTGACCAAGTTGAAGGCTTTTTGTATATCTAATGCCATCAAACAGGGAGATTCAATAAAAGTTCTTATCTTTAAAATGGTGCTAAATTTGCCCAGCCAATCAGATCTTATTTAGCATTTGAAAGCTAACATCTGATTGGTTGGGGCAAAATTAGCACCATTTTAAACAATAAGAACTTTTATTGAATAACCCTGTTAGTGTCTGAGTAGTCACGGTCTACTGTAAGATGTGTTAAGGTTTTCCTGATTTATTGATGTAGACTTGCTAGGGATAAAAACTGTTTGGTCAGGGTGTATAATAGATGAAATAACTTTTTGGAGTCTTAAGGCTAAGAGTTCAACAAAGATATCAACATTCAACAAAGATATCGGTCTGTAAGAGGAGCATTCGAAGGGATCTTTGCTTGGTTTAAGAGTAATCTGAGCTTCATACATAATGGGTGATAGGGTTTCCGAGCCAATGGCAAAAGATAAAGTAACGTAATGCTGTATGTTTTATAAACCTCCACTGGGAGTCCATCTGGTCCAGGTGTTTTGTTTGTGGCTATACTAGTGAGCGCTTCACTTAATTATTTTAGTGTAATATCTTTTTCTAGTGACGATCTTTCACTTTGTAAAAGTGTGACAAAGGGAATCAATGTCATGTATTGTTTTAGTTGTGGTGTTTGTGTATAAGTAAGTTGGGAAGAGTACAGTTGTTTATAAAAGTTTGTGAATGTATTTAAAATTTCTGTAGTAGATGTAACAGTACCGAGTACAGGGTCTGTAATGGAAAGAATGGTATTAGACTCTGTGGAAACATGTACCAATCTGGCTAGCATTTTTGGCTGATTTGTTACCAAGTTCAAAATATCTCTGCTTGGCAAATAATTCTTTCCTATGTGCTTTGTTTGTTATAATGTTGTTATCTTTACAATATTTAATGAGAATCACCAGGGACCCCTATTCCCCTCCTTGTGAAACATTTGGCTAATGGATTTTTATATAACTCGGCTATGAAAGGAATGTAATTAGGTAATTTAATACCAGATCATAGACATCCTGGTTAATATAAAGGTTCAGTATGACTATGGCAGATTTGTTTAGAAACAGGATCTTGGTGTTTATTTAATTGTAATGTTCCTGTTGGCTTACTTGGTTCATAAATATCTGTTTATTTAAAGATTCTCAGCGTCTGTGTCTAAAAACCCTGTATCAGAATCCCATGATCCTACTCTCTATATCTATATATATCAAGGTCAGTGTCCCTCACACATTATCACATCCTCACTGAGAACCCAAAGCAGTGTCCTGGTGAATAACCGTGTGTAGCCATGAAGATCCTCTACCTTCTACTGATCACTCTCTGTTTATCTTTATCATTATCCAAGGCTGATGAAGGTAAGTGTCAATCATCTAGATGGGATGGTCCCTCGGGTGGGTTGTGGTGTGTTAGCGGTTGACTTTCCAGAGCGTAGAGTCACTCTTTTAATTCCAGCTAATATATTCCATTAAAGTCACAGATAGTTTATTATGGCCGTTAATGTATTATACACAGTAATCATTCCCCACACAGGCGCCTTTTATCTAATCTATATAATTGTAACTTATCCAATCTGTCTTCATATACAAGCTCCCCCATTCCCTTTAATAATTAAGTTGCCCTTCTCTGAACCCTTTCCATTTCCAAGATTTCCTCCGGGCACTTCAGTTTCCCCCACAAACAAAGCCATAATGATAGGTTGTATGTGTACATAAAGTGATTAGATTTTAAGCTCTTCGGGGTCTGGCTTGATGTGAATTGAGTAAATTATTGTAAAGCACTATGGCATATGTAGCGCTATATAAGAAAATAACATACATACATAAACACATACAAGAGTCCTTTTGTACACAGGATTCCAAAATTGCACTGCATATTCCAAATGAGGCCTTACCAATGCTTTGTAAAGAGGGAGAATTACATTTTCCTCCCTTGAATCCATACCTCTCTTTATACAAGACAATACCATGCTGGCTCTGGCTGTTGCCACCTGGCATGCTTGCTACTTTGTTTGTTATCCACCAACAGAGATACATAAAATAGAGCCAGTGCCTGCTATCCCCAGGTATGCTGAGCTACCCCTTTATATTTTCCACATATAATTCCAAAAAGGCAACCAACTCACACCTGATACAGACATAGGTCACCTAGAAATATTACCCCAAGTTCCTATACATGTGGCAGGATGCACATTGCCTAGTACCATACATGGATTGGAAGTAATTATTATCAGCAAGGTCTCTGTGTTTGCAGACAATACAAAAACTTTTCAACCACTAAAAGCTACAAATGATGTACAAACTGATACAGGTTATATCTAGCTAATACTATAAATGGCTCTAGTTTAATTGTATCTGTTTTGGTGGATAATTAAATGTAGCCAGGGAAGGTTGAGGTGGAGATGATATTGTAATGGTTACTAGGGGAAGTGGGGGACCGAAGGGTAGAATCACTTCTAAATTCTAAATCTTAATCTTAGGTAATTAAATAGAGGACCAGGGAACCAGCATCTCAAATACAAATGGGGCAAAACCAAGTGCTAGTTAGGCTAGGCAGGTGGTAGTGGTAGGGGACTCCATTATAAGAAAGGTAGATAGGGTAATCTATTGCCAAGACTCTACATGCTGAACAATGTGTTGCCTGCCTGGTGCTAGGTCTCGACATGTGGTGGATTGTGTAGATTATTATGTAGATTGACGCTGCAGTCTTGGTTCATATTGGTGCCAATGATGTAGGTAGAGTCAAGAGCAAGGGAGATTGGGGAGTTAAAAGGCAATGACCTCCATGGTAGTGCTTTCAGAAATTCTACCCCAGCCATGTGCTATGCTAGTGAGACAATAGGATCTTAGGTTATTAATGCGTGGCTAAGAGGTGGTGCTATGAGGAAGTGGTTGGGTTAAAAGGGAACTGGGCAGATGTTTCTGTCAGCTGCAGTCATGGTAACATAGAAATTGAGGTTGAATAAAGACATCAAGTCCATCAACTCCAACCTATCACCTTCTTTTTTTTTTTATTACATATATATAATTATATATATATATATAGTATATTTATATATATTATTATATAAAATATATATATAAAACACCCTACCAGTAATTCTCAATATTTATATAGTATCCCTGTATCTACCAGAACTACCAATATATGTATTAATACCAGTAATTCTCATATTATTAGTATCCCTGTACAACCAGAACACAGTATATGTATTAATCCAGTAATTTCAATATTATATATTATCCCTGTACCAACCAGAACTCAGCATATGTATTAAACCAGTAATTCTCAATATTATATAGTATCCCTGTACCAACCAGAACTACAGATATAGTATTAATACCTGTATTCTCATTATATATAAATTCCTTGTACCAACCAGAACACAGATATGTATTAATACCAGTAATTCTCAATATTATATAGTATCCCTGTACCAACCAGAACTACAGTATATGTATTAATACCTGTAATTCTCATTATTATATAATATCCTTGTACCAACCAGAACTACAGTATATGTATTAATACCAGTAATTCTCAATATTATATAGTATCCCTGTACCAACCAGAACTACAGTATATGTATTAATACCAGTAATTCTCAATATTATATAGTAGCCCTGTACCAACCAGAACTACAGTATATGTATTAATACCAGTGATTCTCAATATTTTTTAATTTTAGAAACTTATCAAGGCCATTTTTAAAGCTATTCAGTGAAATTGCCATTACCACATCTGCTGGAAGACAGTTCCACAGTGTCACCATTCTCACTGTAAAGAAACCTTTCCTAACCTGAAGATGAAACTTCTTTTCTTCCAACCTTAAAGGATGTCCACGTGTCCTCTGATATGACCTATTAGTGAACAATGCACCAGAGAGTTTATTATATGGCCCATTAATATATTTGTATAAGGTTATCATGTGCCCACAAAAACGTCGCTTCTCCAATGTAAACAGCCCTAACTTGACTAATCTACCTGCATATTCAAGCCCCTCCATTCCCCTTATTAATTTAGTTGCCCTTCTCTGAACTGCTTCCATTTCCAAGATGTCCCTTTTGTATATAGGTATATGGGATTCCAGAACTGCACCGCATATTCCAAATGAGGCCTTACCAGTGCCTTGTAAAGAGGGAGAATAATATTTTTCTCTCTTGAATTTATTCCCCTCTTTATACAAGACAATATCTTGCTAACTCTAGCCGTTGCTACCTGGCATTGTTTGCTACAGCTTAGTCTGTTATCTACCAGAACCCCAAATCTTTTTCCATTACAGATGCACTTAACACAGAGTTATTTATGGTGTAGGTGGCACAGGGATTATTAAATCCCAAATGCATCACCTTACATTTATCAACATTGAATCCCATCTGCCATTCTGCTGCCCATTGTGATAATCTATCTAGGTCTGCTTGCAGCACTTGAACATCATTGGAAGTTTCCAAAGCTCTGCATAGTTTAGTGTCATCAGCAAACACAGAGACCTTGCTCTCAATGCCCCTTCTAAGTCATTTATAAACAGATTAAACAGAAGCGGCCCCAGTACAGAACCCTAAGGGACCGCACTTAGAACTTTAGCCTACATAGATGTAGCTCCATTTACCACCACTCTCTGTTTGCGGTCCAATAACCAGTTCTCTATCCATGAACAAATGTTTTCTTCAAGGCCAACAGTCCTCAGTTTATGCATTAGTCGCCTATGTGGCACAGTATCAAAAGCTTTTGCAAAATCCAAATATATCACATCCACTGCTGTGCCTGAATCTAACTTCTTACTCACTTCTTCATAATAACCAATTAAATTTGTCTGGCGTGATCTATTTCCCATAAATCCATGCTGACTACTACTAATAAGATGATCTCTAGAGACAAAGTCAACGATATGATCCCTTAACAAAGTTTCCAGCACCTTCCCTACCACTGATGTTAGACTTACAGGTCTATAGTTACCAGACTACCTTTATTGAATATTGGTATTACTTTGACTATTTTCCAATCCAGCGGCACATCCCCAGACCAAAGCGAATCTGAAAAGATGTAAAAAAAAACAATTTAGCAGATTAGTCTTTTCGGCATCATCTACAACCATCTCAGCTCCATTATTTAATGGTCCCACATTCTCAGTCCTCATCTTTTTACCATTTATATACTTAAAAAACATTTTGGGGTTGGACTTGCTTTGTTCGGCAATCCGTATTTCATTTTCTATTTTAGCTAGTTTAATTGCTTTCTTACACTCTTTATTACAGCTTTTATACTCCCTGTAAGCCTGTTCTGTTCCCTCCGATATCAAAATTTCAAAAGCCTTTTTCTTTTATTCCATTTCCCTTTTTACCTGAGCATTAAGCCATGCAGGAGTGGACCTAATTTTACACTTGTTCCCTAAATGTACAAATTTAGAAATGTAATAGTTTAATATCCCTTTAAAAGTGGTCCACATCTGCTCTATATCTGGGGCTGGAGCATGCCCTACTGCATACTCAAAGGGTTTAATGTTATGAGGAGGCAGAGAAAATGGGTTGGAGAGGGATGGGGGGGGCTGCACTGAGCATGCCTCAAACCTTGACGAGGTTGAGGCAGACTCAGGCATAACATGGTCACACACTGTCTCCAGGACAGCTTGCTTTCTATTGCCCACTGTGCGTGGGTGTGTTTTTCAGGATGTTGAACTTTAAACTCCTACTGCACATGAGAAGCTTGTCGGTTAGCCGGAGTTGAGACATGGAGGAGGTAATAGAGGGGAGGGGGGGAGTGCTGCACAGAGATCCGACACCATGGTTTAACAAAGTCACTGACAGAGATAGGATTAAGGCAGCACAGAGTACATTAGTTTAACTTTGCAAAGGGGCAATGTGTTTTTTTCACTATAGATGCCCTTTAAGGACCTCACCTCCTCTTCTAACTTTGTCATTGGCACCAATGTGAACCAAGACCGCCAGGTCACTCCCAGCCCCACCCAATAATCTGTCTACACGATCCACCACATCGAACCCTAGCACCAGGCAGACAACACACTGTTCGGCATCTTGGTGACAGATTACCCTATCTACCCTTCTAATAATAGAGTCCCCTACCACTACCACCTGCCTATCCTCCCTAGCCCAGTTAAAAAAAAAACTCCACAAGCCGCGCCTATGTTCCCTAATGAAGCCAAACTCGCTTCACATGCCGCGCCCCCCCATCTGCCGAAAGTTGGCAATTAAAAGTTGTTTCGGGTGTCAAAACCCTAGGAAAACCCCTGGATACAAAGACAAGGCACCTAGTTAGCATGTGTAGAGGTTTGCATCCATGATCATCAGGAAGATGTTACACTAGAAAGCAGCAATGATATCACAGATCGCCATTACCTTAAACAGTAGCATAAGTACCCCCCCTGCTACCCCTGTGACCACGGGGAGGGGGGATGGTATAAGGACCTGCCACAAGCCCACATTACACAACATAACGCTAGATAAGGTTTACACAACTCTTGAGCTACACTACTCTGGATAAGATTTACACAGCACAAGATAAGGTTTATGTCACAACGCCCTACACCTATTTGTCTATCCAGCCTTTTCAGTCATGGAAAATACACTCTGGCTTATGGAAAAGTCAGATAAAACTGAAAAGAAATTGAGGGGGTAACATAAAATACACACTGAAATAAATCTTAAAGGGGAACTGTGGTCCAAAAATGTGAGTGAGAACTCTCTATGGTTTCACATAGTGGGAGAGAAGGGCTGTAGATTCCCTTACCTTCTCTGTCAGGACTTCACACAGTAGAGAGGAGGAGGAACTTCCTGTCTCCCTCACACACTGAGGGAGTCTGAGGCTGTGCTCGCCGGCGGCACTGTGCAGGAGAAGCCTCAGGAATGTCACATGTCAGCCTCCCACTCATTAACTTTCTGGTCAGTCATTTATGTATATTTTGGGTTGTGGAGCACGGAGAGAGGTGGTTAATGGCTCATTTTAAAGGTAAGAAACTGTCCTTTCATGTATCTTGTATCTGCAGAGACACTGGGCCAGTTAAGGCTGTACACACCATACAACTTTTCCTCCAGACCGACCGTTCAAGGCTTTCGTTTGGTCAGCCAGCCGTGTCCGACTATAACCACAACCAAGCATGCAGTCCGTAGAGAACCGCGAGATTGGAGGTGGTTTTCGGATCTGTCCAATTCTGTTGATGGCCGGTTGAAACACTGAAATGTTGGCCAGTCGGGCCAAATTATTATATATTGTGTACCCAGCTTTAATCATTCCTTTAACGTCACACTTCATAAGGGGGGCAATCACTTTTTCACACAGGGCCATGTAGATTTGGAGGTTTTTTTCTCACTAAATAATAAAAAACATCATTTAAAACTGCATTTTGTGTTCAATTATGTTATCTTTGACTAATATTTAATGGTTTTTGATGAGCAGAAACATTTAAGTGTGACAAACATGCAAAAGAATAAGAAATCAGGAAGGGGGCAAATAGTTTTTCACACCACTGTAGGTGGAATGGGGGAATGAAGAGAAGAATAAGGATCCCCTGTCTCCACCTAACATGCTGTGAAAATGAAGGAGGGAGGTGTTTGGGACAAGAGCCAAGTGTTGGAAAGGCCCACCGGAGGGAGCACTAGAAGAGGACACTGGGTGTAATGTGAACAGAGGACTATGGGTGGCACTGTTTTGTAAGGGTATAAAGAGGGATGTGTATCACTGACCTGTAACACTTGATAAAGGCCTAGCGGCCGAAACATCGTGTGTTGGTGTACTGCAATAAAGAGGGATTACCCCTTGTAAATTATAAACGACTGGAGTGTTTACAACCATAAAACTATCTTTTATTGAGAATAAATCTAAATTTGTTTTTTTGACTTTAGTTACCCTTTAAGTATGGCTGCCACAGTAATGGATAAGTAGGCATGTGTACCTGGGTCTGGTTGAGGGGTATGTCTTTTTTGTGTTTACAACCATAAAACTATCTTTTATTGAGGATAAATCTAAATTTGTTTTTTTGACTTTAGTTACCCTTTAAATATGGCTACCACAGTAACGGATAAGTAGATCACTAGGTGTGTGTACCTGGGTCTGGTTGAGGGGTATGTCTTTTTTGTGTTTACAACCATAAAACTATCTTTTATTGAGAATAAATCTAAATTTGTTTTTTTGACTTTAGTTACCCTTTAAATATGGCTACCACAGTAATGGATAAGTAGATTAGTAGGTGTGTGTACCTGGGTCTGGTTGAGGGGGTATGTCTTTTTTGTGTTTATAACCATAAAACTATCTTTTATTGAGGATAAATCTAAATTAGTTTTTTTGACTTTAGTTACCCTTTAAATATGGCTTCCATGGGAATGGAAAGGTAGGTCAGTAGGTGGGTGTACCTGGGTCTGTGTGGGGGGGTTAGGGGTATAACCATTTGTATTTATGACCATGAAAAAAACTGTTTTGAAATATCCACATTTAAGGATTGTTACTATTATTTGCTTTGGTTCGGCAATTCCTATTTCATTCTCTATTTTAGTTAGTTTAAATTGCTTTCTTAAACAAACTCTTTCATTTACAGCTTTTATACTCCCTGTAAAGCCTGTCTGTTCCCTCCGATATCAAATTTCAAAAGCCTTTTCTTTTATTCCCATTTTCCCTTTTTTAACCTGATCATTAAGCCATGCAGAGTGGGACCTAATTTTACAACTTTTTCCTATGTACAAATTTATAAATGTTAATGTTAAGAATATCCCTTTAAAAGTGTCCACATCTTCTCTATATCTGGGCTCTGGCAGCATGCCCTCCTGCATACTTCAAAGGGTTTAATGTTATGAGGGGCAGAAAATGGGTTGGAGAGGGATGGGGGGGCTGCACTGAGCATGCCTCAACCTTGACGAGGTTTTTGAGCAGACACGCAGGCAAACATGGGGTCCCACAATCTCTCTCCAGGACAGCTTTGCTTCTATTCGCCCACTGTTCGTGGGTGTGTTTTTCAGGATGTGAACTTTAAACTCCCTACTCCTCCTGCACATCGGAACTTGTCGGTTAGCCGGAGTTGAGACATGGATGAGGTAATAGAGGGAGTGGGGGGTGCTGCACAGAGATCCGACACCATGGTTTAACAAAGTCACTGACCAGAGATGGAGTAAGGCAGCACATAGTACATTAGTTTAACTTTGCAAAGGGGCCAAATTTTTTTTTCCACTATAGATGCCGCTTTAAGAAGACCTCACCTTCGCTCTTCTAACTTGTCATTGGCACCAATGTGAACCACGACCCGCCAGTCACTCCAGCCCCACCCAATAATCTCCTGTCGCAACTTCCACACATCGACCCTGCACCCAGGCAGACAACACCTGTTCGCATCTTGGTGACAGATTACCCGATCCTACCCTTCTATAATAGAGTCCCCTACCACTAAAAAAAAAAAAAAAAAAAACCAACCTGCCTAGCCTCCCTAGCCCAGTTACAAAAAAAAACTCCACAAGTCCGCGCCTATGTTCCCTAATGAAGCCAACACTCGCTTCACGCTGCCGCGCCCCACCTCTATCCGAAAGTTTGGCAATTAAATTGTTTCGGGTGGTCAAAACCCTAGTAAAACCCCTGGAACAAAGACAAAGGCGCCTAGTTAGGCAGTGTAGAGGTTTTGCTCCATTATCATCAGAAGATGTTACACTAGAAAGCAGCATGAATCAACAGATTCGCCATACCTTAAACCTAGCATAAGTACCCCCCTGCTACCCCTGTGACCACGGTGAGGGGGGATGGTATCAGGACCCTGCCCAAGCCCGACATTACACAACATAACGCTAGATAAAGGTTACACAAACTCTTGAGTACAACTACTCTGGATAAGAATTTACAACACAGCACAAGCTATAAGGTTTATGTCACCACGCCCAGCACACCTATTTGTCTATCCAGCCTTTCAGTCAATGGAAAATAACACTCTGGCCTTATGGAAAAGGTCAGTAAACTGAAAAGAAATTGAGGGGGTAAACTAAATAACATGATAAATCTTAAAGGGGAAACCTGGTGGTCCCAAGAATGTGAGTGAGAACCTCTCTATGGTTTCACAAGTGGAAGAAGGGCTTGTAGATTTCCCTTACCTTCTCTGTCAGGAGGCTTCACAAGTAGAGAGAGTAGGAGAGGACCCTGTCTCCCTACCACACTGAGGAGTTGAGGCTGTGCTTCGCGGTCGGCACTGTGCAGCGAGAAGCCTCAGGAATGCACATGTCAGCCTCCCACTCATTACTTTCTGGTCAGGGGGGTCTGGGGAGTGGGTATATTTTGGGTTGTGGGAGCCGGAGAGAGTGGTTTAATGGCTCATTTTAAAGGTAAGAAACTGTCCTTACATGTATCTGTATCTGCAGAGACACTGGCCAGTTAAGGCTGTACCAACCATACAACGTTTTCCTCCAGACCGCGTTCAAGGCTTTGTTCGTCGGCAAGCCACTCCGATATACCACAACCAGCATGCTCCGTAGAATGAACCGCGAGATTGGAGGTGGTTATTTCGGATCTGTTCCAATTCTTGTTGATGGCCGTGTTGAAGACCACTGAAATGTTGCCGGTCAGCGGCCAAATATTATATATTGTGTACCCAGTCTTTAATAATAGGGAATCCTTTGAACTTCACAGCTTTTGGGGGCGTAACTTGTCACCATGTTAATACACTTGAGCCACAGTATCATAATGTGTAATCAGCTATCTTTGAAAAGGAACTAGAATGTACCTGTTGAGGTGGGCTGAAGTCTCATCAGAATCTTGTGGTCACAACTGAGGTGCATTGTCCACTTTATATGTACAGAATGTTCTGACGCTTGCTATGATTATCTTAGTTACCAATGAAGGTGTCCCTTAATAACCACTTTATAGGAACTAGAATGTTCTGAAAGCTTGCTATGATATCTTAGTACCATGAAGGTGTCATCTTTATACCACTTTATAGGAACTAGAAGTGTTCTGAAAGCTTGCTATGATTTCTTAGTTACCAATGAAGGTGTCACCTTATACCACTTTATAGGAACTAGAATGTTCTGAAAGCTTGCTATGATTATCTTAGTTACCATGAAGGTGTCACCTTATACCACTTTATAGGAACTAGAATGTTCTGACAGCTTGCTATGATTATCTTAGTTACCAATGAAGGTGTCACCTTTATACACTTTATAGGAACTAGAATTTCTGAAAGCTGCTATGATATTCTTATACCAATGAAGGGTCACCTTTATACCACTTATAGGAACTAGAAATGTTCTGAAAGCTTGCTATGATTATCTTAGTTACCAATGAGGTGTCACCTTATACCACTTTATAGGAACTAGATGTTTCTGAAAGCTTGCTATGATTATCTTTAGTTACCAATGAAGGTGTCATCACCTTTTATAAAACCACAGCTTTATAGGAACTAGAATGTTCTGAAGCTTGCTATATTATCTTAGTTACCAATGAAGGTGTCCCTCCTTATACCACTTTATAGGAACTAGAATGTTCTGAAAGCTTGCTATGATTATCTTAGTTACCAAGGAAGGTATCACCATTTAACCACTTTTAGGAACTAGAATGTTCTGAAGCCTTGCATGATTATCTTAGTTACCAATAAAGGTTCACCTTTATACCACTTTATAGAACTAGAATGTTTGAAAGCTTGCTATGATTATCTTGAGTTACCAATGAAGGTGTCACCTTTAATACCACTTATAGGAACTAGAATGTTCTGAAAGCTTGCTATGATTTCCTTAGTTACCAATGAAGGTGTCACCTTATACCCACTTTATAGACCTAGAATGTTCTGAAAGCTTGCTATGATTATCTTAGTTACCAATGAAGGTATCACCTTTATACCACTTTATAGAACTAGAATGTTCTTGAAAGCTTGCTATGATTATCTTAGTTACAATGAAGGTGTCACCTTTAATACCATTTATAGGAACTAGAATGTTCTGAAACTTGCTATGATTATCTTAGTTACCAATAAGGTGTCACCTTATACCACTTTATAGGAACTAGAATGTTCTGAAAGCTTGCTATGATTATCTTAGTTACCAATGAAGTCACCTTTATACCACTTTATAGGAACTAGAATGTTCTGAAAGCTTGCTATGATTATTAGTTACCAATGAAGGTGTCACCTTTATACCACTTATGGAACTAGAATGTTTCTGAAAGCTTGCTATGATTATCTTAGTTACCAATGAAGTTGTCCCTTTATACCACTTTTTAAGGAACTAGAATGTTCTGAAAGCTTGTCATGACTATCTTAGTTACCATGAAGGTGTCACCTTTAACCACCTTATAGGAACTAGAATGTTCTGAAGCTTGCTATGATTATCTAGTTACCATGAAGGTGTCACCTTTATACCACTTTATAGGAACTAGAATGTTTTCTGAAAGCTTGCTAGTGATTATCTTAGTTACCAATGAGGTCACCTTTATACCACTTTTAAGGAACTAGAATGTTCTGAAAGCTTGCTATGATTATCTTAGTTACCAATGAGGTGTCACCTTAATACCACTTTATAGGAACTAGAATGTTTCTGAAAGCTTGCTATGATTATCTTAGTTTACCAATGAAGGTGTCACCTTTATACCACTTATAGGAACTAGAATGTTCTGAAGCTGCTAGATTCTTAGTTACCAATGAAGGTGTCACCTTTATAACCACTTTATAGGAACTAGAATGTTCTGAAGCTTGCTATGATTATCTTAGTTACCAATGAAGGTGTCACCTTTATACCACTTAATAGGAACTAATTCTGAAAGCTTGCTATGATTATCTTAGTTACCAATGAAGGTGTCACCTTTATACCACTTTATAGGAACTAGAATGTTTCTGAAAGCTTGCTATGATTCTTTAGGTTACCAATGAAGGTGTCACCTTTATACCAACCACTTTAGTAGAACTAAATGTTCTGAAAGCTTGCTATGATTATCTTAGTTACCAATGAGGTGTCACCTTTATACCACTTTATGAACTAGATTTTCTGAAAGCTGCCTATGATTATCTTAGTTACCATGAAGGTGTCACCTTTATATACCACTTTATAGGAACTAGAATGTTCTGAAAGTTGCTATGATTATCTTAGTATCCCAATGAAGGTGTCACCTTTAATAACACTTAGGAACTAGAATGTTCTGAAGCTGCTATGATTATCTTAGTTATCCATTAAGGATTTCACCTTTATACCACGCATGTTACTTTTTATGTCAAAAGGGTTACCCTGTAAACATATTGACTGGCTGACACAGTATATGACCTTTCCATACGTTGTACATTTAAACCAGGTTCCTCTAAACTAGGTCTTGTCAAACCTTATTCTCCCTGCTGTTCTAACTCCTGGGTAAAACAGTACCTTAGTGTAGGTTGAACTTCCCCATGGGAATCTGGGATGCTTTAGATGGGTTGATAATGGGTCACTAATGTGCCTAGATCTGCCCCCAACAACGCTGGGACAGGGATATCATCCAAGATCTCCTCTACCTTCTCAAGAACTCGCACACTCTAGTCGAGTACTACCCTGGCCTGGGTGATGTTGGGATGGGTGCCCCCCACTCCAGTCCGGGTAATGTGCATATCCTGGATGATTCTCTCTTTTGCAAACAATGGTTACAGGTGAACCAAAATTGACGTCTACTCATTATCTTGCTGCGTTGAGTAAACATTCTGGTAGTCACTTTAACCACTGGTGATTTGGGGAGTTGCAATGGAATTTTATTTCCCTCAAGCCAATTAGAACATTGATGAGCCAGATAAAGGGCAGATGTCTAGCCTGCTTGCAGGTTAGTTGCTGCTGTGGTTGCCACTCTTTGGGTTCTGGACAGAAGTAGTTGAGGTATCCATGGTTTGGTGTGTGTGGACACATATGACATTGGGGACTCATCGCTCGTTGTTCTGGAAGGCAGTAAACGCGTCTGATGGCCTCTGTGGTAGACCGTCCACAGGTGGCAGACCTGGTAATAGTTATTACCTGCCTTACTGCATGTTCAGTGGGTACGAGTTGTTGATTAGGTTCCAGCTCTAGCACAAACTTACGAATATACTGGGCTCATATGTAATACTGTTCTATATACCATCGAGTATCCTCCAGGGCACCCCAAAAAGTTATTGGATGTTTCTAAGTCCATTGTTGGAAGTGGTAAGGTAAGTAGGTTTGCTACATCCAAAACAATAGTCTGAGGGCCGTTTTTCCATGGACTGAATCTTTTTATCGAAAGACTCAGGCACCTCCTAGGGCCGGTAATCCCTTCTGCCGACCTCAATTGCCAGATACAACACTCAAAACCAAAGAAAGTAGGGCTGTCCAGTCGTTGATCACTTTGCAAGGGGTAATCCCTCTTTATTGCAGTAACACACACAACACACAACGTTCGGCGCTAGGCCTTTATCAAGTGTACCGGTCAGTGATTACACATCCCTCTTTATACCCTTACAAACAGTGCCACCCCTAGTCCTCTGTTCACATTACACCCCAGGGTCTTTTCTAGTGCTCCCTCATGTGGACTTTCCACGAACCTGGCTCTTGTCCCAAACACCTCCCCCTCCTTTACTTTCACAGCATGTTAGGTGGATCGACAGGGATCCTATTCTTCTCTCATTCCCCTTCCATCTATGTATAAAAAGACAACATAATCACTACTGTACAGTGCATATATTACTCATCAAGTGAAACAAACCCATTCACCATAACTAACATATTACATTATTAAAATCTTTCTAAAAAAAATTCTAAAACCAAATTTTAGGACAGCTCAGTTTCTCATTCAACCCTCGTGGATTTACTGTCTGCAGATACAAACCCAGTATGCTTATCCCTCTTAAGCAATTACTACCTGTCACATTCCCTCCTAGGACCCATCTCCCCCTTCCAGACCTGCTCTATTACCTGCCATCTTAATTGGCTAAACCATACAGGGTGTGCGGTGAACTGGAGTAGGAGACGCGTACATAAGTGGAGGTGGCGTGGTGGCTATAATTTCTCCGACATAGTCCTTGACCACACTCGATTTTTCTTCCCCATTCCTGTATTATTATTCTGTGTTCATTTATCGCTCTGCCTTAAGCCCTCTTAGTTTGTCCAACATACAGCATACCACACGGACATTTCAGCGCATAGATCACTGTCTGGCATGTAAAAACCCTTTCACTTCACGTCCTGTCCGCTTTTCTTTCCGGGTGTCATCACCATCCTCCCCCACCTCCATATTATAGTCGCACGTTAGTCGACATATAGGCAAGGGAATGGCCCACCTATTGTGGGCTTAGAAGAAATCTTTGTAGAGTGGCTCTTGCTCTTTGGGGCTACTATGGTCACTTTTGAACAAGTGTTGGAAAGTACCAACCGAGGGAGCACTATGAAGAAGAAACTTGGTGTAATGTGACAGAGGACTATGGGGGCACTGTTTTGTGAGGGTATAACAGAGGGATGGATACACTTGATGACCTGTACACTTATAAAGGCTCGAGCGGCCGAACGTTTGATGTGTTTGGTGTACTGCAATAAAGAGGGATTACCCCTTGCAAAGTTATAATCCAACTGGACGCCCAGCTTCTTTGTTGTTGAGTGTGTTGTATCTGTCGCATTGAGGTCGCCAGTAAGGGATTGGACGACTAGGAGGTACCTTGAGTCTTTTCTTTTTGGGAGTATAATCACCTCAGAGGAACTCACCACTAGGAGAATTCGTTTAAGATATATCAATACCAATCCGGAGAAAAAATGCAGATTAACATTTGGTTTTCGCAAATGAGAAAAAACAGGAGATCATTTGTGAGATTGAGACAAATGGATGCATAAAGAAGAATTTATTTTATATCGGAGAATGGATAACCTCTACAAGAAAGATTACAAGTTGACACTACATGCCTCTACACTGGCTGAGTACCTAATGTATCCAGAATACCAAGAGGGTCTGTGATGTAAATTGACCCCCTTGTTTTGTTTAAAGATAAATAAGGATTACTTTGTGAATAAATTGGCTGGCAATATATAAACAGATGCTCCCTGACCAATTCTCCCTAACCACCACGGCATTAATGAAATGTTAAGAGAAACACAGCAAGAGATAAGAAAAAAATAGGGCTTTATTAAAGCAATTTGATGAACATAGAAAGATTTGGATAAAGTGCTAGCGGAACTACACAAGCGAAACCCTGAATAAAGGCTGAGCTTTGCATAGTAAGCTCGTAAAGTATGGGCCGCATACCCCCGGATTACAAGTTGTGACAGAGTCTACGTCTGGACGGTCAAGAGGAGGAGGCAAAGACGGGACGCCAATACGTCCGAGTATTCAGGAGGATACCACTCCCTCCAGTGACTCAGGGCGCGTGAAGAGAGCGCGAGAGTATCGGCCGCGAGAACCGAGTGCGGAAACCGGAAGTGCCCGGCCACGTGGGTCCGTGGCAAGGACCGTCGGCCACAGAGGGTGCGCAGGAGAGTTGAAGAGGGAGCATGAACGGCAGGCAAGAATGGGAAACCGCGGAACCGCTCCAACGGCAGCTGGTACAGGGAGAGGATGCGGGGCGGCACAGACACGCAGGCCTCTGAAGAAGGGGCTCCTGGGAGAGGAAGGGGGACTGTGTGTGTGGGAAGGGAAGCACATGTGGGGGGAATACGGAATGGAGCTGAATGATGAGTGGAGGACAAGGGGAACAGTAAGGAGTAGAAAGTAAAGGGGGGAGGTGTAGAACATTCCAAGAGGTCTTTACAGTAGAAGAGGAAAGTTGACTAAATAAGGCTCACATATGACCGTAAGTCTCACCAAGTAGGACTGGTTGAGTTTCAGGTGGAATTCTTAATTTGTAAGAAACTTAGATTGAGAAAAACATTGTTCAGCAGAAACACAAGGGGGATGTTTATAACCAGAGGGTAGATGTGCCAGAGAGTTTAAGATAGAAAAAGAGCCAGTCTGACCCACGATTGTAAGGGGTGAGGCGATTGAGTTATTCTCCAAAGTGTAAGTGGATGGAAGAATGCAGCGCAAACTATGGAGAGGAAGGGGAGTGTCAGTGGAAACCTTGTCTGGTAAAGAGAAAGATGCCCTGGAGAGGGATTGGACTTCCAGTAATAAAAGAGGCGATAAAGGGGAGCGACAGTTAAATGGGAACAAGGAGACATACAAGAGGAAGCTATGATACAATTGAGCAATGATTCCCCATATTAAGGATTATTAGAGCAGGAGCCCACGTGGAGAATTAAATAAGGAAATAGATGTTTATACAAGTAAGCAGTGTGTGGAGGATTGGTGAATGAGATTGAGAGAACACGACAATGGAAAACGCCAGAGTGCGGGGTTTACCCACCTGCCCAAAATCCACAGGATCCGGAAAACCCCGCCCAGAGAGACCGATAGTCTCGCAGCGACTCTGTTATTTCAGCCATTAGCAGTGCTTCTGGATACATACATGCAACCATAGTATGTAAATTTTCCACACAATCTTGAAGGACACCACGATTTTTGAATAAGATCAAAGGATGTATCACTTGGAAGGGCAAGAGATATCTTGTGATACTATGATGTCACCCAAGCCTATATACACAACTACAGCATGATATAGGGGTAAAACGTGGGGATATACTGTCCAAAGTCACATAGAGCCCCCAGAGACGAAACAGACCACTCTACAAAGATTCCTCGTCTAAGCCCAAAGAGGGTGACTTCCCTTGCTTCATTGTCAGAACTGTGCGCACTATAATTACAGGGGAAGAGGTGTGATGCACCCGAGAAAAGGGACAGGGAGAATAGTGAAAGGGTTTTTACACGCAAGACAGAGAGGGTGATCTATGCGCGCTAAATGTCCGTGGTGGTTTGCTGTATGTTGGACAAACTAAGAGGGGCGTAAGGCGATGATAATTGAACAGGAATATAATAAGGAATGGGGAAGAAAACATCGAGTGTGGCAGACTATTAATAAGGAAGCGAGACCACCATGTTAGTCCACTTAAGGATGGCAGGTAATGAGAGCAGGTTCCTGAAGGGGGAGCATGGGTCCCTGGAAGTGGGGAGTTTGTAGAGAAGAGATTGCTAAGAGGGAAGCCTACTGGTTGGTATCTGCGACAGTAATCCACGAGGGATTGAATGAGAAACTGAGCGTCCTAAAATTGGTTTTAGAATTTTTTTTAGAAGATTTTAATAATGAATAATGTTGTTATGGTCAATAGGGTTTGATTTCACTGATGATACTATGCACTGTAAAAAGGGATTGTATATGTGTGCTTTTTTCTATCATAGGTGCAGGGGGAGCAGAGAGAATTAGGTACCCCTGTATCCACCTAACATGCTGTGAAAATAAAGGAGGGAGGTTGTTGGGAACAAGGCCAAGTGTGGAAAGTACCACCCGGAGGGAGCACTAGAAGAAGACACTGGGTGTAATTTAACGAGGGATATGGGTGGCAACTGTTTGTAAGGGTATAAAGAGGGATTGTTACACTTGACCTACACACGATTGATAAAGGCCTAGCGCCGAAACGTCGTGTGTTGGGTGTACTGCCAATAAAGGGGATTACCCCTTGCAAAGTATAAACGACTGGACAAGCCCTACTTCTTTGTGTTTTGAGTCTCTTTTGACAAAAGACACTCTGGGATCAATAAATATATGGGCTAGGAACACAGCCTTATAGACCCAAGTCCAATAGGAAGTACACGTGTCTGCTTGACCAACATATAAATCAAGTCATCCAGACCCATGTTTTTGGAAATCCGTTTTGATTAAGCATTTGTCAATAGAGAATTATATAGATTTAGGTAAGGGAGGAGGCGCTAAGTTCAATGATAATCTAATGCACCCGGTATTAACCACAGAACTTTGGTGCTGCGCTACGAGGTTAAAGGGCTCTATAAACCGAAAAAGGTTTATTTATATTGACCAAGAACTGGGGAAACTATAATTCTTCCCAACCACCACTGTTAATCATTTGTCGATCTCAACCCCCATTCTTTAGATATCCATCGCGAAAACGTCTATATTACAGCTGTCAATCAAGTTCCTTGTTCGCAAAACTATTCTTCTGTGAGTAGTTTTACTGTAACCTGGAATGGTGACATGAGTTGTGACAGATGGAATGCTGTATGCTGTGTGGCAGAGCTTGACCAGTTGGTTGTGGGGAAAAAGTCAGGTCAGTGGAAGTGGGAGGGTTAAAAGAGGGAGGATCAAGGATACGCTCCTAAACAGAAATTTGTGTGCGGATTGAAGAATGCAGGCAACACACGAAATCAGAGTAAGTTCACTCTACATGTTATTTTATTATGATTAAGTGAGCAAGTATATTTTTTTCAGTATCAGTGTCTTTTATAAATTATTTAACAATGGTAATAGAGATTTTAGTATAAATACCGCAAATTTCTCACACGCAGTCTCACTCTAGAAAAGGTTTCCCTGCCGAGATAAGGGTATACCATCAGATAAGGTTCTCCCTAATCTCTAGAAAGGATTTCCCCTGCACTAGATAACGTTTACCCTAACTCTCATAAGGTTTTAAGCCTACTCAGAGAAAATGTTTACCTACTCTACATTAGAATAAGGTTTACAAGATGTTATCATTGGTGACTGACATCTAACCTCACTAAACGCTACTGCTTTCCATTTGTGGAAGTCCTATATGTGTCAGTCCCAAGCCAGGGTAACTGATAGATTACCAGCTGGATATTGTTCACTTCTTAGTAAAGGGAGTATCTAGCAGGTAAGAACATCTATCGTGTTATCCAAGTGCTTGGGACTTGCACAAGGTATCAGTGTAGTGGTCGTTGGATGGCTTGTACAGACACCGGGGGCTACAAAAAGTCCAGAGGGCTGAATTCACGCCCACGGGTATTTTGTTGACATGTGGAGTGATTCGATATGAACAACGGTCAATTGTCCAAAGTCTTTATACGTGTGATGGCTAGTGTTAGGTATTTATCTGGGTGCATGTCATGGCGAATTGCAGTGGTGAGTTTGTTGTATTAAAGTCACACTTACTGATTGAATACATGACTTTGTCTTTAAACCCTATTAATTCCAGCTATAGCTTTCCATTATAGTCACAGGGGATAAAAACTGATATAGAATCTCATGTGTATAAAATCTCCTAATTGTGTTACATAATAATAATTAGATATATCCCGTGTCTCATACAAATATTTCTATTACTCCACAGGAACATTCAGTTGAAACGGGTCAAAGACAAACACGTAAGGAAATTACCGGGGTCATTCTGTCTTGGGATTCTGTCAGGGTCATTCTCGCTGGTCCTGCTGGGGTCCTTCGGGTCATTTGTCTGGGGATCATTTCTGTCAGGGGTCATTCTGCTGGGGATCATTCGTCAGGGGGTCTTGGTATCATCGGTCAGGGGTATCGTCAGTCTCTGTCAGGGGGTCATTCTGCTGGGGTCATTCGTCTGGGGTCATTCTGTCAGGGGTCATTCTAGGTCCTTCCTTCAGGGGTTCCATTCCCTCGGGGTCATCTCCGGGTCTTGGTCAGTGGGGTCATTCTGTCAGGGGTTCATTCTGTCAGGGGGTCATTCTCTCAGGGGGTCTTCTATCGGGGTAATTCTGTCAGGGGATCATTGCGTCTGGGGATCTCATCTCTCGGGGAGTAATTCTGTCAGGGAGTCATCTTGTTCCTGGGATCATTTGTCTGGGAGTCATTATGTCTGGCGGGTCATTCTACTCGGGGTATGCTTTCTGTCAGGGTATCATTCGTCTGGGGATGCATTGTCTTGGGTTAATTCTGCATGTCGGATCATTCTGTCTGGGGATCATTCTGTCTGGGGTCATTATCGTCTTGGGGATCATCTGTCAAGGGGGGGTCATTCTGTCAGGGGGTATTCTGTCAGGGGGTCATTCTGTCGGGGGCATTCTGTCAGGGGTAATTCTGTCTGGGGGTCATTCTGTCAGGGAGTTTCAATAAATGAACAATTTCAGCACAAACCCAAAATTCTGCAAGAAACACGAAAATTCAATGTCAAATACACAAAATATTTGCTTTCGATAGTCAACATTTTGAGCATTTCACATGTGTATATGGTAAAGGTACTGACGTCAGCTATTTAAACTGCTGCTGGTTCGGTACTGGTCTTTTACTACATATGTGTGATCAGCTGAGATGGGGAGGAGGACCAGGTCCCTGCAGTTTTGCCACTGAATGGAGCATTAGACAACATGGAAATTCAATATTTAGTGTCCCAGGGCTAAGACAGTCATTTTAAATGTACCTTTTAAAAAGCCAAATATTTCTACTCATAGTAAGTTAAAACCCATACTTCATTACTTTCCATGTGTCCCTTCCAACTATATGGAGTCTTATTGTTCCTGTACATCCCTTCACCCTGTAATAACCACAGAACAGGGTATCAAGACCCCCAGATCCAGCATCCAGAACAGAACTGTGTGGGTGCAGATCCCAGTTCCAGTATCTAGAACAGAACTATGTGGGTACAGATCCCAGTTCCAGTATCCAGAACAGAACTATGTGGGTGCAGATCCCAGTTCCAGAACAGAACTATGTGGGGTGCAGATCCCAGTTCCAGTACCGAACGAACTATGTTGGTGCGATCCAGTTCAGAACAGAACTTGTGGGTGCAGATCCCAGTTCCAGTATCCAGAACAGAACTATTGGGTTGCAGATATCCCAGTTCCAGTATCCAGAACAGAACTATGTGGGTGCAGATCCCAGTTCCAGTATCCAGAACAGAAAACTATGTGGGTGCAGATCCAGTATCCAGAACATAACTATGTGGGTGCAGATCCAGTTCCAGTATCCAGAACAGAACTATGTGGTGCAGATCCCATTCCAGTATCCAGAACAGAACTATGTGGGTGCAGATCTCAGTTCCAGTATCCAGAACAGAACTATGTGGGTGCAGACCCCAGTTCCAGTATCAAGAACAGAACTATGTGGGTGCAGATCCCAGTTCAAGTATCCAGAACAGAACTATGTGGGTACAGGGAACCTATATTAAATAAAATTATCAATGGGGATCTTATATTAAATGGAATTATCAATGGGGATCCTATATTAAATGGAATTATCAATGGGGATCCTTTATTAAATGGAATTATCAATGGGGAACCTATATTAAATGGAATTATCTATGGGGATCCTATATTAAATAGAATTATCAATGGGGAACCTATATTAAATAGAAAGATCAATGGGGACCTATATTAAATGGAATTATCTATTGGGAAACCTATATTAAATGGAATTATCCATTGGGAACCTATATTAAATGGAATTATCAATGGGACCTTATAAAATATAGAAGATCAATGGGGAACCTATATTAAATGGAATATTTTTGGAACCTATATTAATGAATTATCCATTGGGAACCTATATTAATGAATTATCATGGGGATCCAATATATGGATTATCTATGGGAACCTATATTAAATGGAATTATCAATGGGGATCCTATATTAAATGGAATTATCTATGGGGAACCTATATTAAATGGAATTATAATGGAATTATCAATGGGGATCCTATATTAAATGGAATTATCTATGGGGAACCTATATTAAATGGAATTATCAATGGGGAACCTATAATAAATTAAATTATCAATGGGGATCCTATATTAAATGGAATTATCTATGGGGAACCTATATTAAATGGAATTATCAATGGGGAACCTATATTAAATTGAATTATCAATGGGGTACAATATTAAATGGAATTATCTATGGGGAACCTATATTAATGGATTATCTATGGGGAACCTATATAAATGGAATACCAATGGGATCCTATATTAAATGAATTATCAATGAAGATCCATATTATAATGGAATTATCATCAGGGGATCCTATATTAAAGGAATTATCTATGGGGACTCCAATGTTAATGGAATTATCTATGGGGACCTATATTAAATGGAATTATCAATGGGGATCCTATATTAAATGAATTATCTATGGGTGAAACCTCTATGAACTGGAATTAAATAAGGGGACCTATATTAATTAAATATCAATGGGGATCCTATATTAAATGGAATTACTAGGGGAACCTATATTAAATGGAATTATCAATGGGGATCCTATATTAAATGGAATTATCTATGGGGAACCTATATTAAATGGAATTATAATGGAATTATAATGGAATTATCAATGGGGATCCTATATTAAATGGAATTATCTATGGGTAACCTATATTAAATGGAATTATCAATGGGGAACCTATATTAAATTAAATTATCAATGGGGATCCTATATTAAATGGAATTATCTATGGGGAACCTATATTAAATGGAATTATCAATGGGGAACCTATATTAAATGGAATTATCAATGGGGGTACTATATTAAATGGAATTATCTATGGGGAACCTATATTAAATGGAATTACCAATGGGGATCCTATATTAAATGGAATTATCAATGAAGATCCTATATTAAATGAATTATCAATGGGGAACCTCTATTAAATGGATATCTATGGGGAACCTTATACTTAAATGGAATTACCAATGGGGATCCTATATTAAATGGAATTATCAATGAAGATCCTATATTAAATGGAATTATCAATGGGGAACCTATATTAAATGGAATTATCTATGGGGAACCTATATTAAATGGAATGATCTATGGGGAACCTATATTAAATGTAAATATCTATGGGGAACCTATATTAAATGGAATTATCAATGGGGATCCTATATTAAATGGAATTATCTATGGGGAACCAATATTAAATGGAATTATCTATGGGAAACCTATATTAAATGGAATTATCAATGGGGAACCTATATTAAATAGAATTATCAATGGGGATCCTATATTAAATGGAATTATCAATGGGGATCCTATATTAAATGGAATTATCATGGGGATCCTATATAATGAATTATTAATGGGGATCATGTATTAAATGGAATTATCAATGGGGATCCTATATTAAATGGAATTATTAATGGGGATCCTATATTAAATGGAACTAGAAATGGAAAGTTTAAGTATAAACTTTGAATTTGGCTTGAAAGACTTTGTGTGTTTGTGCTGCAGATTTTAAAACTCAATAATGTCAATGATGAGGACATTGTTGTTTTTACTTACCCTTAAATGTCACATGCATTAAAGGTAGGTCAGTTGGTGTGTGTGTATTCAATATCAGGTTGGGGGATAAAATACTATCTTTTTTGATTATTGTCAAAAGTGAGGTTTTTTTACTTTAGTTACCTTTAAGTATGGCTGCCATAGTAATTGATAAGTAGATCAGCAGGTGTGTGTACTGGTGTCGGGTTGAGAGTTTAAAAAAAAACTTTTTTAATGATTAGTCAAAATTACTTTTTTTGACTTTAATTACTCTTTAAGTACGTCTGCAACAGTAATGGAGGGGTAGGTCAGTAGCTGTGTATACCTGTATCACATTGGGGGTTAAAAAAACAAAGTTTTTTTATGATTGGTCAAAATTAGTTTTTTTTTACTTTAGTTACTCTTTAAGTATGGCTGTCATGGTAATGGATAAGTTGATCAGCAGGTGTGTGTACCTGGGTCTGGTTGAGGGGGTATGTCTTTTTTTGTGTTTATAACCATAAAACTATCTTTTATTGAGGATACATCTAAATTAGTTTTTTTACTTTAGTTACCCTTTAAGTATGGCTGCCAGCCTACCACTGTAATGGATAAGTAGATCAGTAGGTGTGTGTACCTGGGTCTGGTTGAGGGGTTAAAAAAAACAAAGTTTTTGATGATTGGTCAAAATAGTTTTTTTTTTTTTACTTTAGTTACCCTTTAAGAGTATGGCTGCCATAGTAAGGATAAGTAGATCATAGTGTGTGTACCTGGGTCTGGTGAGGGGTATGTCTTTTTTGTGTTTACAACCAATAAAACTATCTTTTATTGAGGATAAATCTAAATTTGGTATTTTAGTTACCCTTTAAGTATGGCTGCCACAGTAATGGATAAGTAGATCAGTAGGGGTGTGTACCTGGATCTGGTTGGGGATGTCTTTGGTGTGTTAACAACCATAAAACGTATCTTTTATGAGGATAATCTAAATTTGTTTTTTTATTTTAGTTACCCTTAAGTATGGCTGCCACAGTAATGGATATGTAGATCAGTAGGTGTGTGTGTACCTGGGTCTGGTTGAGGGGGTATGTCTTTTGTGTTACAAACCATAAAGCTATCTTTATTGAGGATAACAATCTAAATTTGTTTTTTTATTTTAGTTACCCTTTAAGTATGCTGCCACAGTAATGATAAGTAGATCAGTAGGTGTTGTGTACCTGGATCTGGTTGAGGGGTATGTCTTTTTTTGTGTTTACACAACCATAAAACTATCTTTTATTGAGGATAAATCTAAATTGTTTTTTATTTTTAGTTACCTTTAAGTATTGCTGCCACAGTAATGGAATAAGTAGATCAGTAGGTGTGTGTGCCTGGGTATGGTTGAGGGGTATGTCTTTTCTGTGTGTTACAACCATAAACTATCTTTTATGAGGATAAATCTAAATTTGTTTTTTGACTTTATTACCCTTTAAATATGGCTACCACAGTAACGGATAGTAGATCACTAGGTGTGTGTACTGGGTCTGGTTGAGGGGTATGTCTTTTTTGTTTTACAACCATAAAACTATCTTTATTGAGAATAAATCTAAATTTGTTTTTTTGACTTTAGTTACCCTTTAAGTATGGCTGCCACAGTAATGGATAAGTAGGCATGTGTACCTGGTCTGGTTGAGGGGTATGTCTTTTTTGTGTTACAACCATAAAACTATCTTTTTATTGAGGATAAATCTAAATTTGTTTTTTTTTACTTTAGTTACCCTTAATATGGCTACCACAGTAACGGATAAGAGATCACTAGGTGTGTGTACCTGGGTCTGTTGAGGGGTATGGCTTTGTGTTTACAACCATAAAACTATCTTTTATTGAGAATAAATCTAAATTTGTTTTGTTTGACTTTAGTTACCTTTAAATATGGCTACCACAGTAATGGATAAGTAGATTAGTAGGTGTGTGTAACCTTGGGTTGGTTGAGGGGGTATGTTTTTTTGTGTTTATAACCATAAAACTATCTTTATTGAGGAAAAACTAAATTAGTTTTTGACTTTAGTTACCCTTTAAATATGGCTTCCATGGGAATGGAAAGGTAGGTCAGTAGGTGGGTGTACCTGGGTCTGTGTGTGGGGGGTTAGGGTATAACCATTTGTATTTATGACCATGAAAAAAACTGTTTTGAAATTACCACATTTAAGATTGTTCTATTATAGTCTAAGGGAAAAATGTCCGGAAATTCGCCGATAACGCCGTAACGCTTCCGCGGATTCCTTAGCTAGAAGATAGCACACTTCTCCTATATGCCCCGCACGTCTGTACCGGATTCATGTCTCTAGCTCAAAAACGTGGGAGGAGATACGGTCCAAAAAGGCGGAAGAATAAAACGGAAGAAAAAGAGAAGAAGAAGAAGAATAGAAAGAAACAGTAATGTTGCTTTTAAAGCCAATTAATAATGATATATAATTTATATTACTGAGATTAGCACGACCCGATAGAACATATAATGTTACAGTGATAAGAGGGGTGTATAAGGGACAGTTACAATATAATATTAATAATGATAATAATTTTATAATACTGAATCAGCTACTGACCCAATAGAACATTATAATGTTACAGTGAGAAGAGAGGGTGTATAAGGGACAGTTTCAATAATAATATTAATAATGATAATAATTTATAATACTGAGATCAGCTACTGACCCCCGATAAACATTATAATGTTACAGTGAGAAGAGAGGGTGTGTAAGGGACAGTTACAATAATTATAATAATGATAATAATTTATAATACCGAATCAGCTACTGACCCAATAGAACATTATAATGCTACGTGAGAAGAGAGGGTGTATAAGGGACAGTTACAATAATAATATTAATAATGATATAATTAATAATACTGAGATCAGCTACTGACCCCAATAGAACATTATAATGTTACAGTGAGAAGAAGGGTGTATAAGGGACAGTTACAATAATAATATTAATAATGATAATAATTTATAATACTGAGATCAGCTACTGACCCCAATAGAACATTATAATTTTACAGTGAGAAGAGAGGGTGTATAAGACAGTTACAATAATAATATTAATAATGATAATAATTTAATACTGAGATCAGCTACTGACCCAATGAACATTATAATGTTACAGTGAGAAAGAGGGTGTATAAGGGACAGTTCAATAATAATATTAATAATGATAATAATTTATAATACTGAGATCAGCTCCTGACCCCAATAGAACATTATATGTACAGTGAGAAGAGAGGGTTTATAAGGGACAGTTACAATATAAATATTAATAATGATATAATTTAATATACTGAGATCAGCTACTGACCCCAATAGAACATTATAATGTTACATGAGAAGAGAGGGTGTTAAGGGACAGTTACAATAATAATATTATATGATAATAATTTATAATACTGAGATCAGCTACTGACCCAATAGAACATTATAATGTTACGTGAGAAGAGAGGTGTATAAGGGACAGTTACAATAATAATATTAATAATGATAATAATTTATATACTGAGATCACTACTGACCCCAATAGAAACATTATAATGTTACAGTGAGAAGAAGGGTGTATAAGGACAGTTACAATAACTAGAAAGGAAAGTTTAAGTATAAACTTTGAATTTGGCTGAAAGTTGGTGTGTGTGTATTCATACCAGTTGGGGGATAAAATACAAACTTTTTTGATGATTGGTCAAAATGAGTTTTTTTTACTTAAGTTACCCTTTACGTATGGCTGCCATAGTAATGGATAAGTAGATCAGTAGATGTGTATACCCGTGTCGGTTGAGAGTTAAAAAAAAACTTTTTTGATGATTGGTCAAAATTAGTTTTTTTGACTTTAGTTACCCTTTAAGTATGGCTGCAACAGTAATGGAGGGGTAGGTCACTAGCTGTGTATACCTGTATCAGTTGGGGGTTAAAAAAACAAAGTTTTTTGATTATAGAATCAAATTTGCTTTTTGACTTTAGTTACTCTTAATGTATGGCTGCCACAGTAATGGATAAGTAGATCAGTAGGGTGTGTACTGGTGTCGGGGTTGAGAGTTAAAAAACTTTTTGATGATTGGTCAAAATAGTTTTTTTACTTTAGTTACCCTTTAAGTATTGCTGCAACAGTAATGGAGGGGTAGGTCAGTAGGTTGTATACCTGTATCACGTTGGGGTTAAAAAAACAAAGTTTTTGATTATTGATCAAATTGCTTTTTTGACTTTAGTTACCCTTTAAAGTATGGCTTCCACAGTAATGGATAAGTAGATCATAGGGTGTGTGTGTCTGGTTCTGGTTGAGGGGTATGTCTTTTTTGTTTACAACCACATAAACTATTTTTTATTGAGGATAAATCTAATTAGTTTTTTTACTTTAGTTACCCTTTAAGTATGGCTGCCACTGTAATGGATAAGTAGATCAGTAGGTGTGTGTACCTGGGTCTGGTTGAGAGGGGGTATGTATTTTTTGTGTTTACAACACCATAAACTATCTTTTATTGAGAATAAATCTAAATTATTTTTTTTTTACTTTAGTTACCCTTTAAGTATATATATATATGCCCCGCACATCTGTACCGAATTTCATGTCTCTAGCTTAAAAACTGTGGGAGGAGATACGTTCCAAAAAAGCGGAAGAATAAAAAGGAAGAAAAAGAAGAAGAAGAAGAAATAGAAAGAACAGTAATTTGGCTTTTTCAAGCCAAATTAATTACAATGGGGATCCTATATTAAATGGAATTATCAATGGGGATCCTATTAAATGAAATTATCAATGGGGATCCTATATTAAATGGAATTATCAATGGGGAACCTATATTAAATGGAATTTCATGGGGAACCTATATTAAATGGAATTATCAATGGGGAACCTATATTAAATGGAATTATCAAAGGGATATTATTAATGATTCAATGATCTATTAATGGAATTATCAATGGGCCTGTATTAATAGAATTATCAATGGGGAACCTGTATTAAATAGAATTATCAACGGGGAACCTATATTAATGGAATTATCAAAGGGATATTATATTAAATGGAATTATCAATGGGGATCCTATATTAAATGAAATTATCAATGGGGATCCTATATTAAATGGTATTATCAAAGGGATATATATTAAATGGAATTATCAATGGGATCCTATATTAATGGAATTATCATGGGGATCCTAATTAAATGGAATTATCAATGGGGATCCTATATTAAATGGAATTATCAATGGGGATCCTATATTAAATGGAATTATCAATGGGGATCCTATATTAAATAGAATTATCAATGGGGATCCTATATTAAATGGAATTATCAATGGGGAACCTGTATTAAATAGAATTATCAATGGGGATCCTGTATTAAATGGACTTATCAATGGGGAACCTATATTAAATGGAATTATCAATGGGGATCCTATATTAATATAATCATGGGGATTCTATATTAAATGGAATTATCAATGGATGCTATATTAAATGGAATTATCAATGGGGAACCTATATTAAATGGAATTATCAATGGGGAACCTATATTAAATGGAATTACCAATGGGGATTCTATATTAAATGGAATTATCAATGGGGAACCTATATTAAATGGAATTATCAATGGGGAACCTATATTAAATGGAATTATCAATGGGGATCCTATATTAAATAGAATCAATGGGATCTCTATAAATGGAATTATCAATGGGGATGCTATATTAAATGGAATTATCAATGGGGAACCTGTATTAAATAGAATTATCAATGGGAGCTGTATAAATGGACTTATCATGGGAACCTTATTAAATGGAATTTCAATGGGGATCCTATATTAAATGGAATTATCAATGGGGATCCTATATTAAATAGAATCAATGGGGATTCTATATTAATGAAATTTCAATGGGGATGCTATATTAAATGGAATTATCAATGGGGAACCTGTATTAAATAGAATTATCAATGGGGATCCTGTATTAAATGGACTTATCAATGGGGAACCTATATTAAATGGAATTATCAATGGGGATCCTATATTAAATGGAATTATCAATGGGGATCCTATATTAAATAGAATCAATGGGGATTCTATATTAAATGGAATTATCTATGGGGAACCTATTTTAAATGGAATTATCAATGGGGATCCTATATTAAATGGAATTATCAATGGAATCCTATATTAAATGGAATTATCAATGAAGAACCTATATTAAAGTGATGCTATTTTACTGTCTTTCAGTAGGTGGCGCTGTTTGTTTTATGTTCCTGTTCCAGTTTTCATTTATTTCCAATCATATGTTTGTTTCTTTCTTATAGCTCTTATTTTGGCAGCAAAGATTAGATGTCAAATAAAGGGAGGACGCTGCGCCTATTCCTGCTCAGGGCAAACAATTGATACTTGTATTGTTGGACCATGTTGTAAATAATCAGTCGATTACGATGACTTGATTGTCCCACTTTTCACACCCTAACAATGGACGTGTCCTCTGTATAATCTGTACCAATCATTAAAGAAATTCAAAGAACATTTGACTGGTGGATTATTATAAACATGGGGCTTGGATATTTATTATTAATATTAATAATGATAATAATTTATAATACTGAGATCAGCTACTGACCCCAATAGAACATTATAACGTTACAGTGAGAAGAGAGGGTGTATAAGGGACAGTAACAATAATAAATTATATGATAATAATTTATAATACTAGATCAGCTACTGACCCCAATAGAACATTATACTGTTACAGTGAGAAGGAGGGTGTATAAGGGACAGTTCCAATAATAATATTAATAATGATAATAATTATAATACTGAGATCAGCTACTGACCCAATAGAACATTATAATGTTACAGTGAGAAGAGAGGTGTATAAGGGACATTTACAATAATAATATTAATAATAATAATTTATAATACTGAGATCAGCTACTGACCCCAATAGAACATTATAATGTTACAGTGAGAAGAGAGGGTGTATAAGGGACAGTTACAATAATAATATTAATAATGATAATTTATAATACTGAGATCAGCTACTGACCCCAATAGACATTATATGTTACAGTGAGAAAGAGGGTGTATAAGGGACAGTTACAATAATAATATTAATAATGATAATAATTTATAATACCGAATCAGCTACTGACCCCAATAGAAACATTATAATGTTCCAGTGAGAAGAGAGGGTGTATAAGGGACAGTTACAATAATATATTAATATGATAATAATTATAATACTGAGATCAGCTACTGACCCCAATAGAACATTATAATGTTACAGTGAGATAAGAGGGTGTATAAGGGACAGTTACAATAATAATATTAATAATGATAATAATTTATAATACTGAGATCAGCTACTGACCCCAATAGAACATTATAATGTTACAGTGAGACGAGAGGGTGTATAAGGGACAGTTACAATAATAATATTAATAATGATAATACTTTATAATACCGAGATCAGCTACTGACCCCAATAGAACATTATAATATTACAGTGAGTAGAGAGGGTGTAATAGGACAGTTACAATAATAATATTAATAGATAATAATTTATAATACTGAGATCAGCTACTGACCCAATAGAACATTATAATGTTACAGTGAGAAGAGAGGGTGTATAAGGGACATTTACAATAATAATATTAATAATGATAATAATTTATAATACCGAGATCAGCTACTGACCCCAATAGAACATTATAATGTTACAGTGAGAAGAGAGGGTGTATAAGGGACAGTTACATATAATAATAATGATTAATTTATAATACTGAGATCAGCTACTGACCCCAATAGAACATTATAATGTTACAAGTGAGTAGAGAGGGTGTATAAGGGACAGTTACTAATAATATTAATAATGATAATAATTTATAATACCGAGATCAGCTACTGACCCCAATAGAACATTATAATTTACAGTGAGAAGAGAGGGTGTATAAGGGACAGTTACAATAATAATATTAATAATGATATTTTATAATACTGGATCATCTACTGACCCCATAGAACATTATGTTACAGTGAGAAGAGAGGTGTATAAGGGACAGTTACAATAATAATATAATAATGATATAATTTATAATACTGAGATCATCTACTGACCCAATAGAACATTATAATTACAGTGAGAAGAGAGGTGTATAAGGGACAGTTACAAATAATATTAATAATGATATAATTTATAATACTGAGATCACTACTGACCCCAATAGAACATTATAATGTTACAGTGAGAAGAGAGGGCGTATAAGGGACAGTTACAATAATATATTAATAATGATAATAATTTATAATACTGAGATCAGTTCTGCCCCCAATAGAACATTATAATGTTACAGTGAGAAGAGGGTGTATAAGGACAGTTACAATAATAATATAATAATGAATATCATTTATAATACTGAGATCAGCTACGGACCCCATAAACATTATAATGTTACAGTGAGAAGAGAGGGTGTATAAGGGACAGTTACAATAATATATTAATAATGATAATAATTTATAATACTGAGATCAGCTACTGACCCCAATAGAACATTATAATGTTACCGTGAGAAGGAGGGTGTATAAGGGACAGTTCATAATAGTATAATAATGATAATAATTTATAATATGTTCTTAATGCTCTGAAGTTTAAATGGGGAGGTGCAGTGGAATATATCATCAACTTCCCATTTAGCTTATGTCGCATCAACTTCCCCTTTAGCACGTATCGCATGAACTTCCCCTTTAACAATGCGGTACAATATCTCACATTCATTTATTTTTTACTGCAATCGACCAAATTGAATTATTTTTTTGTTGCATTTGCGCATGCGTTTTTTCCTTTAAGTATAGGAAAATGCATGTGATTGCGGTTAAAACTTTGGAACGCAAATCGCAATCATATGTGCAATTGCAACGTATCCGAAAACGCGCGTTTGATGATCTGAAAAAAACACATTTGCAAGAAAAATGCGATAGTGTGGTCTAGCCCTAACAGGGTTATTCAATAAAAGTTCTTATCGTTTAAAATGGTGCTAATTGTGCCCCAACCAATCAGATGTTAGCTTTCAAATGTTAAAATAGTTCTGATTGGTTAGGGCAAAATTGCACCATTTTAAACGATAAGAACTTTTATTGAATTGATAATTCCATTTAATATAGGTTCCCCATTGATAATTCCATTTAATATAGGTTCCCCATTGATAATTCCATTTAATATAGGTTCCCCATTGATAATTCTATTTAATATAGGTTCCCCATTGATAATTCCATTTAATATAGGATCCCCATTGATAATTCCATTTAATATAGGATCCCCATTGATAATTCCATTTAATATAGGATCCCCATTGATAATTCTATTTAATATAGGATCCGCATTGATAATTCCATTTAATATAGGATTCCCATTGATAATTCCATTTAATATAGGATCCCCATTGATAATTCCATTTAATATAGGATCCCCATTGATAATTCCATTTAATATAGGTTCCCCGTAGATAATTCCATTTAATATAGGATCCCCATTGATAATTCCATTTAATATAGGTTCCCCATTGATAATTCCATTTAATATAGGATCCCCATTGATAATTCCATTTAATATAGGATCCCCATTGAT
>JAACNH010000243.1:0-60122 GCA_019447015.1 Hymenochirus boettgeri | reverse complement strand
AAAAAAACTGTTTTGAAATATCCACATTTAAGGATTGTTACTATTATAGTCTAAGGGAAAAAATGTCCGGAAATTCGCCGATAACGCCGTAACGCTTCCGCGGATTCCTTAGCTAGAAGATAGCACACTTCTCCTATATGCCCCGCACGTCTGTACCGGATTTCATGTCTCTAGCTCAAAAACTGTGGGAGGAGATACGGTCCAAAAAGGCGGAAGAATAAAACGGAAGAAAAAGAAGAAGAAGAAGAAGAAATAGAAAGAACAGTAATTTGGCTTTTTAAAGCCAAATTAATAATGATAATAATTTATATTACTGAGATTAGCTACTGACCCCGATAGAACATTATAATGTTACAGTGATAAGAGAGGGTGTATAAGGGACAGTTACAATAATAATATTAATAATGATAATAATTTATAATACTGAGATCAGCTACTGACCCCAATAGAACATTATAATGTTACAGTGAGAAGAGAGGGTGTATAAGGGACAGTTACAATAATAATATTAATAATGATAATAATTTATAATACTGAGATCAGCTACTGACCCCAATAGAACATTATAATGTTACAGTGAGAAGAGAGGGTGTATAAGGGACAGTTACAATAACTAGAAAGGGAAAGTTTAAGTATAAACTTTGAATTTGGCTTGAAAGTTGGTGTGTGTGTATTCATACCAGGTTGGGGGATAAAATACAAACTTTTTTGATGATTGGTCAAAATGAGTTTTTTTTTACTTAAGTTACCCTTTACGTATGGCTGCCATAGTAATGGATAAGTAGATCAGTAGATGTGTATACCCGTGTCGGGTTGAGAGTTTAAAAAAAAAACTTTTTTGATGATTGGTCAAAATTAGTTTTTTTGACTTTAGTTACCCTTTAAGTATGGCTGCAACAGTAATGGAGGGGTAGGTCACTAGCTGTGTATACCTGTATCATGTTGGGGGTTAAAAAAACAAAGTTTTTTGATTATAGATCAGAATTTGCTTTTTTGACTTTAGTTACTCTTTAATGTATGGCTGCCACAGTAATGGATAAGTAGATCAGTAGGTGTGTGTACTGGTGTCGGGTTGAGAGTTAAAAAAAAAACTTTTTTGATGATTGGTCAAAATTAGTTTTTTTTACTTTAGTTACCCTTTAAGTATTGCTGCAACAGTAATGGAGGGGTAGGTCAGTAGGTGTGTATACCTGTATCACGTTGGGGGTTAAAAAAACAAAGTTTTTTGATTATTGATCAAAATTTGCTTTTTTGACTTTAGTTACCCTTTAAAGTATGGCTTCCACAGTAATGGATAAGTAGATCAGTAGGTGTGTGTGTCTGGGTCTGGTTGAGGGGTATGTCTTTTTTGTGTTTACAACCATAAAACTATTTTTTATTGAGGATAAATCTAAATTAGTTTTTTTACTTTAGTTACCCTTTAAGTATGGCTGCCACTGTAATGGATAAGTAGATCAGTAGGTGTGTGTACCTGGGTCTGGTTGATAAATGGAATTATCAATGGGGATCCTATATTAAATGGAATTATCAATGGGGAACCTATATTAAATGGAATTATCAATGGGGAACCTATATTAAATGGAATTATCAATGGGGATCCTATATTAAATGGAATTATCAATGGGATCCTATATTAAATGGAATTATCAATGGGGAACCTATATTAAATAGAATTATCAATGGGGAACCTATATTAAATGGAATTATCAATGGGGATCCTATATTAAATGGAATTATCAACGGGGATCCTATATTAAATGGAATTATCAACGGGGAACCTGTATTAAATGGAATTATCAATGGGGATCCTATATTAAATGGAATTATCAATGGGGAACCTATATTAAATGGAATTATCAATGGGGAACCTATATTAAATGGAATTATCAATGGGGATCCTGTTATATTAAATGGAATTATCAATGGGGAACCTATATTAAATGGAATTATCAATGGGGAACCTATAATAATTAAATTATTATCAAGGGGGATCGACTATGGATTAAATGGAATTATCAATGGGGGGAACCGTATTTAAATGGAATTATCAATGGGGAACCTATATAAATTGCAATTATCAATGGGGGTACCTATATTAAATGGGAATATTATGGGAACACTTATATAAAGGAAATGATCAATGGGGAACCTTAATAAATGGAATTACAATGGGGATTCATATTAAATGGAATATATCAATTGGAAGATCCTATATTAAATGGAATTATCAATGGGATCTATATTAAATGGAATAATTTATGGGGGTATCATGTTAAATGGAATTATCATGGGGAACCTATATTAATGGAATTATCAAGGGGATCCTATATTAAATGGAATTATCTATGGGGAACCTATATTAAAGGGAATATCAATGGGAACCTATATTAAATGTAAATGTATCAAGGGGGATCCTATATTAAATGGAATGATCTATGGGGAACACTATATAAATGGAATTATCAATGGGGATCCAATTAAATGGAAAGATTATCATATGGGAACCTATATTAAATGGAATTATATGGAATTAAATGAAATTTTCAATGGGGATCCTATATTAAATGGAATTATCGATGTGGAACCTATATTAAATGGAATTATCAATAGGGAACCTATAGTAAATGGAATTATCAATGTGGAACCTATATTAAATGGAATTATCAATGGGGATCCTATATTAAATGGAATTATCAATGGGGATTCTATATTAAATGAAATTATCAATGGGGATCCTATATTGAATGGAATTATCAATGGGGATCCTATATTAAATGAAATTATCAATGGGGAACCTATATTAAATGGAATTATCAATGGGGAACCTATATTAAATGGAATTATCAATGGGGATCCTATATTAAATGGAATTATCAATGGGGATTCTATATTAAATGAAATTATCAATGGGGAACCTATATTAAATGGAATTATCAATGAAGATCCTATATTAAATGGAATTATCAATGGGGAACCTATATTAAATGGAATTGGCTGTGTTTTCAGGATGTGAAATGTAAACTCCTTATGCACATGAGAAGCTTGTCGGTTAGGCCGGAGTGGAGGACATGGAGGAGGTAATAGAGGGGAGGGGGGGAGTCTGCACAGAGATCCGACACCATGTTTAACAAAGTCACTGACCCAGAGATAGGGATTAAGGCAGCACAGAGTACATTAGTTAACTTTGCAAAGGGGCAATGTGTTTTTTTACTATAGAGCCCTTAAGGACCTCACTCCTCTTCTTAAATTTGGCATTGGCACCAACTGTGAACCAAGACCGCCAGGTCCCTCCCAAGCCCCAACAATAATTGTATCACGATCCACCACATCGACCCTCGCACCAGGCAGGACAACACACTGTTCGGCATTTGGTGAAGATTTACCCTATCTACCCTTCTAATTAATAGAGTCCCCTACACTTACCCGGCCTATCATCCCTAGCCCAGGTAAAAAAAAAAACTTCCACAAGCCGCGCCTATGTTCCCTAATGAAGCCAAAACTAGCTTGCACATGCCGAGCCCCCCCCATCTGCCGAAAGTTGGCAATTAAAAGTTGGTTCGGGTGCAACCCAAAACCTAGGAAAGCTGGGATACAAGACAAGGCACCTAGTTGCATGTGTAGAGGTTTGACATCCATGATCATCAGGAAGATGTTACACTAGAAAACGCCAGCATATGATATCCACAGTCGCATACCTTAAACAGAGCATAAGTACCCACCTGCTACCCATGTGACCACGGGGAGGGGGGATGGTATAAAGGACTGGCCACAAGCCCACATTACACACCTAAACGATCAGATAAGGTTACAACAAACTCTTGAGCTACACTACTCTGGATAAGGATTCACACCCAGCACAAGATAAGGTTTATGTCACAACGCCTACACGTATTTGGCTATCAGGCCTTTTCGTCATGGGAAAAACCCAACTCTGGCTTAGGAAAAGTCAGATAAAACTGAAAAGAAATTGAGGGGGAACATAAAATACACATGAAATAAAATCTTAAAGGGAAACTGTGGTCAAAAATGTGAGTGAGAACCTCTATGGTTTCACATAGGGGAGAGGACGGGCTGTTAGATTCCCTGTACTTCTCGTCAGGATTCAACAGTAGAGAGGAGGAGGAATTCCATGTTCGGCCCGCACACAACTGAGGGAGTATGAGGCGGTGCTCGCCTGGCGGGCACTGTGCAGGACGAACCTCAGGAATGTCACATGGCGCTCCCACTCATTAACTTTCTGGTCAGTCTTATATGTATATTTTGGGTTGTGGAGAACGGAGAGAGAGGTGGTTAAATGGATCATTTTAAAGGTAGGAAACGTCTCTTTCATGTATCTGTATCTGAGAGACACTGGGCCAGGTTAAGTGTACACACCACTAACACTTTTCCTCCAGACGTCCGTTCAGGCTTTCGATTCGGTCGGCAAGCCAACGTCCGGACTATAACCACAACCAAGCATGCCAGTCCGTAGAGAACCTGCGGATTGGAGGTGGTTGTTCGGATATGTCCATTCGTGAGGTGCCGGTGTTTGAAACACTGAAATGTGGCCAGGCGGGCCAAATTATTATATTATTGTGACCCAGCTTAATCATATGAATCCTTTAACTCAACACTTCAGTAATTGTCACCATTATATCAACCACTTGATCCACAGATCTTATGTGTAATTCAGCTTGGAAAAAGGAACTAGAATGTTCTGAAAAGCTGTATGATTATCTGTAGTTACCAATGAAGGTGTCACCTTATTACCACTTATAGGAACAGAAGTTCTGACAGTTTTGCTATGGATTATTTAGTTTACAATGAAGGGTCACCTTTATCACACTTATAGGAACTAGATGTTCTGAAAGCTTGCTATGATTATCTTAGTACCAATGAAGGGTGTCATCGTTATACCACTTTATAGGAACTAGAATGTTCTAAGCTTGCTATGATTATCTAGTACCAATGAAGGTGTCACCTTTATACACTGTATAGGAAATAGAATGTTCTGAAAGCTTGCTATGATTTCTTAGTTTAACCCAATGAAGGTGTAACACTTATACCACTTTATAGGAAACTAGAATGTTCTGCAGCTTGTATGGGATTATCTTAGTACCAAGAAGGTGTCACCTTTATACCACTTTAGAGGAAACTAGAATGTTGAAAGATTGCGATATGATTAGTTATTGGTACCAATGAAGGTGTCACCTTGATCCACTTATAGGAAACTAGATTTCTGAAAGCTTGCTAGATGATATTTAGTTCCAATGAAGGTGTCACTTTATACCACTTTATAGGAACTAGAATGTTCTGAAAGCTTGCTATGATTATTGTAGTTACCAATGAGGTGTACCTTTAACCACTTTATAGGAACTAGAATGTTGGAAGCTTGCTATGATTATCTTAGTACCATGAAGGTGTCACTTTAACCACGTTTAGGGACTAGAATGTTCTGCAAGCGTGCTATGATTATCTTAGTTTACCAAATGAAGGTATCACCTTTATTACCACTTTTAGGAACTAGAATGTTCTGAAAGTTGTGCATGAATTATCTTAGTTAACCATTAAAGGTTTACCTTTTTATACCACTTTAAGGAAACTAGAAGTTCTGAAAGCTGCTTATGATTATCTTAGTGTACCAATGAAGTGGTGCACCTTTATACCACTTATAGGAAACTAGAATGTTCTGACAAGATTGCATGATATTACCTCTTAGTTACAATGAAGTTCACCCTTTATACCACTGTATAGAACTAGAATGTTCTGAAAAGCTTGGCTATGATTATTTAGTTACAATGAGTATCACTTTATACCAACTTTATAGGCAACTAGAATGTTCTGAAAGATGCTATGATTATCTTAGCTTACCAATGAAGGGTTCACTTATCACCAATCTTATAGGGAACTAGGATGTTCTGAAAGCTTGCCTATGATATCTTTTAGTACCAATGAAGGGTCACCTTATACCACTTTATAGGAACTAGAATGTCGTGAAAGGTGCTATGGATTATCTTAGGTAAACGACAATGAATGGTACACCTTGTATACCACTTTTAGGAACTAGAATGTTATGAAAGCTGACTAGTGATAGTTTCTTAGTTACCAATGAAGGTGTCACCTTTATACACACTTTATTAGGAACTAGATGTTCTGAAAGCGTTGACTATGATTATCTGAGGTACCAATGAAGGTGTCACCTTTATAACACTTTATAGGAACTAGAATGTCTGAACGCTTGCTATGACTATCTTAGTTACAATGAAGGTGTGTCACGTTTATACGCCTTATAGGAAACTAGAATGTTTGAAAGGCTTGCTATGATTATCGTAGTTACCGATGAAGTGTCACCTTTAAACACTTATAGGAGAACAGAAGTTCGAAAGTCTTGCTATGATTATCTAGTTACCAATGAAGGTGTCACCCTTTTTATTACCACTTTAAAAGGAACTAGAAATGTTCTGGAAAGATGCTAGTGATATGATCTAGTACCAATGAAGGTGTCACCTTTATACACTTTATAGGAACTAGAATGTTATGAAATTGCATTTGCTATGATTATCTTATCCTACAATGAAGGTGCCACCTTTATACCACTTTATAGAACTAGGGGTAAAATGTTCTGGAAGCTTGCTGATGTTATCTGGTTACAATGAAGGGGTCACCTTTAATACCACTTTTATAGGAACTAGAATGTTCGGAAGCTGCTATGATTTCTTAGTTACCAATGAAAGGTGTCACCTTTATACCACTGTATAGGAACTAGAATGTTCTGAAGCTGGCTATTGATTATCTTAGTACCCAATTGAAGGTGTGTCTACTTATACACTTTATAGGAACTAGAATGTTCTGAAAGCTTGCTATGATTATTCTAGTTCCAATGAAGTGTACCTTTAACCACTTTAGGAATAGAAATGTTCTGGAAGCTGCATGATATCTTGATGTTACAATGAACGGTGTCACCGTTATACCACTTTATAGGAACTAGAATGTTCTGGAAAGATTGCTATGATTATCTTAGTTACCAATGAAGGTGTCACTTTTTATACCAACTTGATAGGAACAGAAGGTTCTGGAAGCTGCTTGATATCTTAGGTTACCAATGGGCAAGGTGTCCACCTGTTAACAATTTATAGGAACTAGAATGTTCTGAAAGACTTGCCTTTGATTATCTTAGTTATCCTTTAAGGATTCACTTTATACCACGAAGTACTGTTTTATGTCAAAAGGGGTTACCCTGTAAACATATTGACTGGCTGACACAGTATGAGCCTTTCCATACGTTGTACATTTAAAACAGGTCCTTATACTAGTCTGTCAAACCCTTTTCTCCCTGCTGTTCTAACTCTGGGTACCAGTACCTAGTGTTAGGTTGAACTCCCCATGGAATCTGGGAGCTTAGTGGGTTGAGTAATGGGTCAACTAAAGTGCACTGATCGCCCCCAACAACGCTGGGACAGTGCGATATCATCCAAGTCTCCTCTACCTTCCAAGAAATCGCACCACTCTAGTCAGGAAGTACTACCTCGGCCTGGTGATGTGGTATGGGTGCCCCCCACATCCAGTCCAGGTAATGGGCATGTATTCCCGGATGATTCTTCTTTTGCAACAAGGGTTACAGTGAAATCCAAATTGACCGTCTACCCATTATCTATGATGCCAGTAACAGTGGTCAGGTCATTTAACAAATGGGTGATTTGGAGTTTCGCAAGGATTTTATTTCTCCAGCCAAAATAGAACGTTGATGATCAGATACAGGCAGATGTCTAGCCTGCGAAGGTTAGTGTCTCTGGCCATCTTGTTTCTGGACAGAAGTATTTGAGGGTATCAGGCTGTGGGCAATAGTTGGACACTTGTGGAGCTCATCTGCCTCTGTTATGGAAGCAGTAAATGCAGTTGATGGCCTCGTGGTAGACGGCTCACAGGTGAGCGGTAATAGTTTACTGCCTTTGCGTGTCAGTGTACGAGTTGTTGATTTAGGTTCCAGCTCTAGGCACAAACTGACGAATATCTGGGCTCATATGTAATAACTGTTCTCATACCATCAGATCCTCCAGGGCCCCATAAAAGTTATTGGTGAGTTTCTAAGTCCATTGTTGGAATGTGGTAAGGTAAGTAGGTTGCTACATCCAAAAAAATAGTCTGAGGGCCGTTTTTCCATGGACTGAAATCTTTTACGAAAGACTCAAGGTACCTCCTAGGCGTCTAATCCCTTCTGGCCACCTCAAATGCCAGATACAACACTCAAAAACAAAGAAAAGTAGGGCTGTCAGTCGTTATGATACTTTGCAAGGGGTAAGCCCTCTTGTATGCAGTACACCAACACACAACGTTTCGGCGCTAGGCCTTTATCAAGTGTACAGGTCAGTGATACCACATCCTCTTTATACCCTTACAAAAACAGTGCCACCATAGTCCTAGTTCACATTACACCCAGTGTCTTATTTCGTAGTGCTTACCTCCTGTGGTACTTTCCAACACTTGGCTCTTGTACCAAAACACCTCCCTCCTTTTATTTTACAGGCATGTTAGGTGGAGACAGGGGATCCTTATTTATTCTCTTTTTCCCATTCCCCATTACCACCTAGTATAAAAGCACACATATACAATAATTACGTGCTAATAAATCAAGTGAAAATCAACCCTATCAACCATTAACAAACATATACATATTAAAATCTTCTAAAAACAATTCTATTACCAAACCAATTTTTTAGGACAGGCTCAGTTCTATTTCAACCTCGTGGATTTACTGTCTGCAGATACCAAATCCAGTAGCTCCTCCCTCTTAAGCAATCTCTTCTCTAAATTACTCCCCCTTCCAGGGACCATCTCCCCCTTCCAGGACCTCTCTATGTAACCTGCCATCTTAAGGGCAACAGCGGTCTCGCTTGCCGTATAATGTCTGCCCACACTCGATTTTTTTTCCCCATTCCTTATTATTACTGTGTTCATTTTATCCTCTGCCTACAGCCTTTAGGTTTGTCCACATACGCATACCAACACGGGACATTTCAGCGGCAAGATCACCTGTCTGGCAGTTTAAAAGAACCCTTTCACCTTCATCTGTCCCTTTCTAGGTGTGCATTCACCTCTTCCCCCTTTAATTATTAGTGCACAGTTCTGACAATTTAAGGGCAAGGGAAGGGTCCACCCTGGGTGCTTAGACAGAAATCTTGGTAGGTGGTCTTTTCTATTGGGGGCTCATGTCACTTTTTGAACAAGGGTTGGAATAGTACCACCGGAGGGGAAGCACTAGAAGAAGACCATGGGTGTATGTGAACAGAGGACTATGGTGGCATGTTTGTGTGAGGGTATAAAGAGGGGATGTAACACCTGATGACCGTAAACACTGATTAAAGGCCAGCGGCCGAAACGTGTGTGTTGTGTACTGTGCATAAGAGGGATTACCCTTGCAAAGTATCCAAACAACTGGGACAGGCCTACTTCTTGTTTTTGAGTTGTTGTATTGGCATTGAGGTAGGCCAGAAGGGATGGACGCCTAGGAGGTACCTTGAAGTCTTTCTTTTGATTTAATAACACCTCAGAGGAATCTCACACTAGGAGAATGTCGTTGTAAAGATATCAAGTACCATCACGGAGAAAAATGCAGAGACATTTTCGTTTTCGCAAACATGCGAAAACAGGAGATTATTGGAGTGAGCCACAATGATGACAAAGAAGAATGTATCGGAGATGAATAACCTCTACAAGAAAGATACAGTTGACAACTACAGGCCTCTACAACTAGGCTGAGTACATAAATGTATCCAGAATACCAAGAGGTCTGTGAGTTAATGACCCCCTTGTTTTGTAAAGTATAATCAAGGACTTTGTAATAAAGGGCTGGCAATATTAAACAGATGCTCACTTGACCTAATGTCCTAACCGTCCAAGGCATTATGACATGTTAAGAAAAACACAGCAAGAGATAGAAAAAAAAAATATGGCTTTATCTAAAGATTGATGAATAAACAGATTTGGATAAAGTGCCTAGCGAACACACATAGAAACCCTGAATTAAAGCTAGCGTATGCCAGAGAAGCTCTGTACGTATAGGCGCGATACCCTGGTTACCAGTTTGACAGAGTCTACGCGTGGCGGCAGAGAGGAGGGAGGCAAAGACGGGACGCAATACGCCGAGATATGCATGAGGATTAGGCGGAGACTTCAGAATCAGGGGAGACGTGTGCTAATCACTCCCTCCAGTGACTCAAGTGGCGCGGAAGAGAGCGCGAAGGAGTCGGCCGCGAGAACGGAAGTGAGGACACGAAGTGCGGCCACGTGGTCCGTGGCAAGGACCGTCGCACGAGGTGGCAGGAGAAGTTAGAGAGGGGAGTGATCGGCAGGCGGAGAATGGGAACCCGCGGACCCTCACCGGCAGCTGGTACAGGGAGAAGGAGGGAGGGCGCGCACTGACACGGGCAGGCTCTGAAAAGGTGGAAGCTGGAGAGAAGGGGGGCTGGGAGTGGGTGGAAGGGAAAGCACATGTGCGGTGTTGATACAGGAGGAGCTGAAAATACAGGGAGAAGGGGACGAGAGAGAGAGAGAGAACGTAGGGGGTGATGTAAACAGTTCAAGAGGGTCTTGACAGTAGAAGAGGCAAGTGTGATAAATAAGGGATCACATATGACCTACGCACAAGTAGACTGTTTGAGTCAGGTGGAATCTTTAGATTTGTAGAAATTTGAGATTGGAAACATTGGTTCAAGCAGCACACAAGGGGGATGTATTAAAACCGCGGGAGATGTGCCAGAGAGATTGAAGAAGGAAAAGCCAGTCTTGACACAAAGAGGTCACAAGGGGTGAGGCGATTGAGTTATTCCAAGGGTAGGATGGAAAGAAGGCAGGAAAACTATGGGAGAGGAAGGGGAGGTGCAGTGGAAAGTCTGGTAAGAGAAAATGCCCTGGAGAGGCTGGGACTACCAGTAATAAAGAAGGCGGATAAAGGGGGAGAGCGACAAGTTATTAATGGACAAGGAGACCAACTAGAGGAAGCTATTGAGACAATTGAGCAATGATTCCCATTAAGGATTATGAGCAGGCAGCCCAGTGGAGAATTAAAAGGAAAAGATGTGTTATTAAATGAAGCAGATGGTGTGGAGGATTGTATGAGTAAGACTTGAGAGAAGGCATGACAATGGCAAACCCAGAGGCCGTGTTTTACCACCTGCCCAAAATCCACAAGGGATCCGGAAAACCCCAGAGAGACCGATAGTTCAGCATGCGACCTGTGATTTCAGCCATTAGCAGTGCCTTCTGGATACACACATGCAACCAATAGTATGGAAAATTTCAACAATCTTGAAGGACACCACAGATTTTTTTGAATAAGATAAAGGATGTATCATGGAAGGAAAGAGATTATCTGTGTACTATGGAGTCACCGCCTATATACAACAACCGCAGATGAAGGGGTAAACACGTGTGGGATATTACGGTCCAAAGTCACATAGAGCCCCAGAGAGAAAGACCACTTCACAAAGATTTCTGTCTAAGCCAAGAGGGGAATCCTCCTTCCTTCATGTCAGAACTGTGCGGGGGACTATAATTAAAAGGGGAAGAGGTGATTCACCCGAGAAAAGTGGACAGGAGTGAAGTGGAAAGGGTTCTTTACATGCCAGACAGAGGGGTGATCTATGCGCTGAAATGTCCGTGTGGTATGCGTATGTGGCACAAAAATAAGAGGGCTGTAAGGCAGAGATAAAGAACACAGAATAATATAGGAATGGGGAAGAAAAATCGAGGTGGCAAAGAATTATAGGAAGCGAGGGGACACCATTTAGCACAATAGATGGCAGGTAGTAATCGAGCAGGTTTCCTGGAAGGGGGAGAGGGTCCGGAAAGGCGGAGGTGTAGAGAAAGAGTGCTTAAGACGCGGAAGCATTACTGGATTTGGTATCTGCAGAACAGTAGAAATCAACGGAGGGTGTGAAGAGAAACTGAGCCTGTCCAAAATTGGTTTAAGATTTTTTTTAGTAAGATTATCTAATGGTAATATGTGTTAATGGTGGAATAGGGTTTGATTCACTGCTGATATATATGCACTGTAAGGATTGTATTATGGTGCCTTTTTATACATAGGTGGAATGGGGATGGAAGGAAGATATGAAGGATACCCTGTTCTCCACCTAACATGTGTGTAAAATTAAAGGAGGGAGAGGGTTGGGACAAAGAGCCAAGTGTTGGAAACAGTACCACCGGAGGGAGCACTTAGAAGAAAGACCACTGGGTGTAATGTGAACAGAGGACTGGGGGTGGCACGGTTTTGTAAGGGTAATTTAAAGAGGGATGTGTATCACTGACCTGTAACACTTGATAAAGGGGGCCTAGACGGCCGAACGCGATGTGTTGGGTACTGCATAAAGAGGGATACCCCTTGCCAAGTATAAACGGGATGGACAGCCCTACTTCTTTGTTTTTGAGTCTTTATCGAAAAGAGACCTCTGGGATCAATAAATATGGCTAGGATAACAGCCTTGAAGGACCAATAATCCAATAGGAGAAGTGTCTGCTGACACATATAAATCAAGCATCCAGACCCATGTTTTGGAAATCCGATTGATTTGAATTTGCAATGTAGAGAATTATATAGATTAAGGAAGGGCGCTAGTTCAATATATAATCGTAATGCACCGGCTATTAACCACAGAAACTTTGTGCTGCTCTACAGAGTTTAAAGGGCAATCTATACGAAAAATAGGTTATTAGTTATATTGACCATAACTGGAAACTATAATTCTTCCAACCACCACGTATTTACATTTGTGATCATACCCCCATTTCTTAGAATCAATGAAAAACGTCTTAATTCCAGCGTCAACTCAAGTTCAACTGCTATCAAAAACTATTATTCTGTGAAGTAGTTTTACTGTAACTGGATGGTGACAGAGTTTGACATTGGAATGCTGTTATGTGGTGCAGGCTTGACAGTGGTTGTGGGAAAAAGTAAGGTCAGAGGAAGTGGGAGTGGTTATAAAGAGGGAGGGGGAATAACTGCTCACAAACAAACCACTTTGTGCTGGATTGAAGGAAATTGCAGCAACACACGCAAATCAGGTAAGTACTATTACATGTATTTATTCAAGAATTAAGATGAGGCAAAGTAATTTTTTTCAGTATTAGTGTCCTTTAAATTATTTAACAATGTAATAGAGATTTTAGTTAAATTACAAATTTTCACCGCCAGCTCAACTCTAGAAAAAGGATTTCCGGCCACTAGATAAAAGGTTTCTATAGATAAGGTTCTCCCTTCTCTAGAAAAGATTTCCCTGCACTAGATAAGTTTACCCTACTCTACATAAGGTTTAGCCTACAGCAGAAAATGTTTACCCTACTCTACATTAGATAAGGTTTACAGCTGTTACATTGGTGACTGCATCTAACCCTCACTAAACTGCTTTCCATTTGTGGAAGTCCCATATGTTCAGTCCCAAGCCAGGGTGTAACTATAGATCTACCAGCTGGATATTGGTTCATATCTTAGTAAAGGTGAGTATCTAGCAGGTAGATCTATCGTTGTTACCAAGGCTTGGGACTGCACAAATGGATATCAGTGTAGTGAGTCTGGATGCGTAAAGACACCGGGGGCTACAAAATGTCCAGATGGCTGAATTCGCCCAACGGGGCTTTGTTTGACACTGTGTGATGTGATATGGAACAACGGTCAAATCTGTCCAAAGTCTTTATAGTGTATGGCTAGTGTTAGGTATTTATCGGGTGATTAATGGAGAATTGCAGTGGTGAGTTTGTAGTTAACAGTCACACTTACTGATGAATACCAGTTACTTGTCTTTAACCCTCTATTAATTCCAGCTAAGAGCTTCCATTATAGTAACAAAGGGGATAAACTGATATAGAATCTCTATGGGTATAATAAAATCTCCCTAATTGTGTTACAGTAATTAATAATAGATAATATCCCGTGTCTCATACAAATATTTCTATTACTCCACAGGAACATTCATTGAACGGGATCAAAGGCAAAACACGTAAGGAAATCTACCGGGGGTCATTCTGTAGGGATTCTGTCAGGGGGTCATATCTGTCTGGGGGTCACTCTGTCTGGGGATCATTTGTCAGGGGTCATTCTGTCTGGGGGATCATTCTGTCAGGGGGTCATCTGTCTGGGGATCATTCGTCAGGGGGTCATTTGTCAGGGGGTCATTCTGTCAGGGGGTCATCTGGTCTGGGGGTCATTCTGTCTGGGGGTCATTCTGTCAGGGGGTCATTCTCTCAGGGGGTCATTCTCTCAGGGGGTCATTCTCTCGGGGTCATTCTGTCAGGGGGTCATTCTGTCAGGGGTTCATTCTGTCAGGGGGTCATTCTCTCAGGGGGTCATTCTCTCGGGGTAATTCTGTCAGGGGATCATTCTGTCTGGGGATCATTCTCTCGGGGTAATTCTGTCAGGGGATCATTCTGTCTGGGGATCATTCTGTCTGGGGATCATTCTGTCTGGGGGTCATTCTCTCGGGGTAATTCTGTCAGGGGATCATTCTGTCTGGGGATCATTGTCTTGGGGTAATTCTGTCAGGGGATCATTCTGTCTGGGGATCATTCTGTCTGGGGGTATTCTGTCTGGGGATCATTCTGTCAGGGGGTCATTCTGTCAGGGGGTCATTCTGTCAGGGGGTCATTCTGTCAGGGGGTCATTCTGTCAGGGGGTAATTCTGTCTGGGGGTCATTCTGTCAGGGAGTTTATAGAAATTGAACAGATTTCAGCACAAACCCAAAATTCTGCAAAGAAACCACGAAAATTCAATGTCAAATACACAAAATATTTGCTTTCGATAGTCAACATTTTGAGAATTTCACATGTGTATATGGTAAAGGTACTGACGTCAGCTATTTAAACTGCTGCTGGTTCGGTACTGGTCTTTTACTACATATGTGTGATCAGCTGAGATGGGGAGGAGGACCAGGTCCCTGCAGTTTTGCCACTGATAGGGCATTAGACAACATGGAAATATTCAATTTATTAGTGTCCAGGGCTAAGACAGTTCATTTTAAATGTACCATTTAAAAAGCCAAATATTTCTACTCAATAGTAAGTTTAAACCCAATACTTCATTACTTCCATGTGTCCCTTCCAACTATATGGAGTCTTATTTTCCTTGTACATCCTTCACCGTAATAAACACAGAACAGGGTATCAAGACCCCCAGATCAGGCATCCAGAACAGAACGTGTGGGTGCAGATCCCAGTTGCCAGATCTAGAACAGAACTAGGGAGATCCAGTTCCAGATCCAGAACTATGTGGTGCAGATCCAGTTCCAGAAAGAACTATGGGGTGCAGATCCCAGTTCCAGTATCCGAACAGAACTATGTGGGTGCAGATCCCAGTTCCAGAACAGAACTATGTGGGTGCAGAGTCCCAGTTCCAGTAGCCAGAAACAGAAACTATGTGGGTGCAGATCCCAGTTCCAGTATCCAGAACCAGAACTTGTGGGGCAGATCCCAGTTCAGTATCCAGAACAGAAACTATGTGGTTGCAGATCCCAGTATCCAGAACAGAACTATGTGGGTGCAGATCCCCGTTCAGTATCCAGAACAGAAATATGTGGGTTGCAGATCCAGTTCCAGTATCCGAACAGACATGTGGGAATCTCAGTTCAGTTCCAGAACAGAAACTATGTGGGTGCAGACCCCAGTCCAGTATATCAAGAACAGAACTATGTGGGTTGCAGATCCCAGTTCAAGTATCCAGAACAGAACTATGTGGGTACAGGGAACCTATATTAAATAAAATGATCAATGGGGACTCTATATTAAATGGAATCAATGGACCATATAAATGGAATTTCAATGGGGATCCTTATTAATGGAATTATCAAGGGAAACCTATATTAAATGGAATTATCTAGGGGATCCTATATTAAATAGAATTATCAATGGGGAAACCTATATTAAATAGAAAGATCAATGGGGACTATATTAAATGGATATCTATTGGGAACCTATATTAATGGAATTATCCATGGGAACCTATATTAAATGGAATTATCAATGGGGAACTCATATTAAATAGAAAGATTCAATGGGGAACTTGATTAAATGGAATTTATTTTATTGGAAACTATATAAATGGAATTATCCATTGGGGAACCTATATTAAATGGAATATCAATGGGATCATATTAATGGAATATATTCTGGGGAACCTATATTAAATGGAAGTATCAATGGGGACCTATATTAAATGGAATTATCTATGGGGGAACCTATATTAAATGGAATTATAATGGAATTATCAATGGGATCCTTATATAATGGAATTAATCTAGGGGAACCTATATAAATGGAATTATCAATGGGGAAACCTATAATAATTAAATATTATCAAGGGGATCACTATGATTAAATGGAATTATCTATGGGGGGAACCTATATTAAATGGGAATTATCAATGGGGAATATATAAATGGAATTATCATGGGGGACAATATTAAATGGAATTCCTATGGGGAACACTTATATAAATGAATATCTATGGGGAACCTATAATAAATGGAATTACCAATGGGGATCTATAGTAATGGGAATTATCAATTGAAGATCCTAATTAAATGGAATTATCAATGGGATCTATATTAAATGGAATATTATGGGGATCCAATGTTAAATGGAATATCTATGGGGAACCTATATTAAATGGAATTATCAATGGGGTCCTATATTAAATGGGAATTATCTATGGGGAAACCTATATTAAATGGGAATTATCAATGGGAACCTTATTAAATTAAAGTATCAAGGGGATCCTATATTAAATGGAATTATCTATGGGGAACCTACTATATAAATGGAATTATCAATGGGGATCCATATTAAATGGAAGATTATCTATGGGAACCTTATTATAATGGAATTATATGGGGAATAATTAACTAGGGAATTATCAATGGGATCCTATATTAAATGGAATTATCTATGGGAACCTATATTAAATGGAATTATCAATGGGGAACCTTTATAATTAAATTATCAATGGGGATCCTATATTAATGGACATTATCTAGCGGGAACCTATATTAAATGGAATTATCAATGGGAACCTATATTAAATGGAATTATCAATGGGGGATACTATATTAAATGGAATATCTATGGGGAAACTATATTAAATGGAATTACCAATGGGATCCTATATTAAATGGATTATCAATGAAGATCTATATTACATGGAATTATCAAGGGGAAATATATAAATGGAATATCTATGGGGAAACTATATTAAATGGGAATTACCAATGGGATCCTAGATTAACTGGATCTAATGAAGATCCTATATTAAATGGATTATCATGGGGAACCATATTAAAGGAATTATCTATGGGGAACCTATATAATGGAATGATCTATGGGGACCTATATTAAATGTAAATATCTATGGGGAACCTATATTAAAATGGAATTATAATGGGGATCCTATATTAAATGGAATATCTATGGGGAAACCAATATTAATGGAATTATTCCTTATGGGTAAATCCTATATTAAATGGAATATCAATGGGGAGGGACCCTATATTAAAATAGAATTATCAATGGGGAACCTATATTAAATGGAATTATCAATGGGGATCCTATATTAAATAGAATCAATGGGGATTCTATATTAAATGGAATTATCAATGGGGATGCTATATTAAATGGAATTATCAATGGGGAACCTGTATTAAATAGAATTATCAATGGGGATCCTGTATTAAATGGACTTATCAATGGGGAACCTATATTAAATGGAATTATCAATGGGGATCCTATATTAAATTGGCTGTGTTTTCAGGATGTGAAATGTAAACTCCTTATGCACATGAGAAGCTTGTCGGTTAGGCCGGAGTGGAGGACATGGAGGAGGTAATAGAGGGGAGGGGGGGAGTCTGCACAGAGATCCGACACCATGTTTAACAAAGTCACTGACCCAGAGATAGGGATTAAGGCAGCACAGAGTACATTAGTTAACTTTGCAAAGGGGCAATGTGTTTTTTTACTATAGAGCCCTTAAGGACCTCACTCCTCTTCTTAAATTTGGCATTGGCACCAACTGTGAACCAAGACCGCCAGGTCCCTCCCAAGCCCCAACAATAATTGTATCACGATCCACCACATCGACCCTCGCACCAGGCAGGACAACACACTGTTCGGCATTTGGTGAAGATTTACCCTATCTACCCTTCTAATTAATAGAGTCCCCTACACTTACCCGGCCTATCATCCCTAGCCCAGGTAAAAAAAAAAACTTCCACAAGCCGCGCCTATGTTCCCTAATGAAGCCAAAACTAGCTTGCACATGCCGAGCCCCCCCCATCTGCCGAAAGTTGGCAATTAAAAGTTGGTTCGGGTGCAACCCAAAACCTAGGAAAGCTGGGATACAAGACAAGGCACCTAGTTGCATGTGTAGAGGTTTGACATCCATGATCATCAGGAAGTATGTTACACTAGAAAAGCCAGCACTGAATGATATCACAGATCGCATTACTTAAAACAGAGCATAAGTACCCCCTGCTACCATGTGCACCACGGGGAGGGGGGATGGTATAAAGGACCTGGCCACAAGCCCACATTACACACACTAAAACGATAGATAAGGTTTACACAAAACTCTTGAGCTAACTACTCTGGGAGTAAGGATTCACACCCAGCACAAGATAGGTTTATGTCACAACCCTACACGTATTTGCTATCCAGCTTTTCGTATGGGAAAATACAACTCTGGTTAGGAAAAGTCAGATAAAACTTGAAAAGAAATTGAGGGGGAAACATAAAATACACATGAAATAAAATCTTGAAAGGGAAACTGTGGTCCAAAAATGGAGTGAGAACTCTCTATGGTTTCACATAGGGGAGAGGAAGGGCTGTTAGATTCCCTGATACATTCTCGTGTCAGGACTATCACACAGTAGAGAGGAGGAGGAACTTCCTGTTCGGCCCGCAACAAACTGAGGGAGTACTGAGGCGAGTGCTCGCCGGCGGCACTGTGCAGGACGAATGCCTCAGGAATGTCACATGGCAGCTCCCACTCATAACTTCTGGTCAGTCATTATATGTTATTTTGGGTTGTGGAGACGGAGGAGAGGTGGTTAATGGATCATTTTAAACGGTAAAGAAACTGCCTTTCATGTATCTGTATCTGCGAGACCACTGGGCCAGGTTAAAGCTGTACACACCATAACACTTTTCCTCCAGACCGTCCGTTCAAGGCTTTCGATTTCGGTCGGCAAGCCAACGTCCGGACTATAACCACAAACCAAGCATGCAGTCCGTAGAGAACCTCGGATTGGAGGGGTTTTCGGATTGTCCAATTCGGTGATGCCGGTGTTTGAAACACTGAAATTGGCCAGGCGGGCCAAATTATTATATTATTGTGTACCCACTAATCATATGAATTCCTTTAACTCAACACTTCAGTAATTGTCACCATTATATCAACCACTTTGATCCACAGTATCTTAGTTTGTAATCAGCTTGGAAAAAGGAACTAGAATGTTCTGAAAAGTCGTGCTATGATATCTTAGTTACCAATGAAGGTGTCACCTTATTACCACTTTTATAGGAACTGAGAATGTTCTGACAGTCTTGCTATGGATTATTTCTAGTTTACAATGAAGTGTCACCTTTATCCACTTATAGGAACTAGATGTTCTGAAATGCTTGCTATGATTATCTTAGTTACCATGAAGGTGTCATCGTTTATACCACTTTATAGGAACTAGGAATGTTCTAGAAGCTTGCTATGATTGATCTTAGTCCAATGAAGGTGTCACCTTTTATACACTGATAGGAATAGAATGTTCTGAAAGCTTGCTATGATTTCTTAGTTTAACCAAATGAAGGTGTACACATATACCACTTTATAGGAACTAGAATGTTCTGACAGCTGATATGATTATCTTAGTACCAATGAAGGGTCACCTTTATACCACTTTAGTAGGAAATAGAAATGTATTGAAAGATTGCGATGATTAGCTTAGGTACCAATGAAGGTGTCACCTTGATCAACACTTTATAGGAAACTGAATTTCTGAAAGCTTGCTAATGATATTAGTTCCAATGAAGGTGTCACCTTTATACCACTTTTATAGGGAACTAGAATGTTCTGAAAGCTTGCTATGATTATGTAGTTAACAATGAGGTGTCACCTTTACCACTTTATAGGAACTAGAATGGTTGGAAAGCTTGCTATGATATCTTAGTACAATGAAGGTGTCACTTTGTAACCACTTAGGGACTAGAATGTTCTGCAAAGCTGCTATGATTATCTTAGTTACCAAATGAAGGTATCACCTTTATTACCACCTTTTAGGGAACGAGAATGTTCTGAAAGCTTTGCATGAATTATCTTAGTTAACCAATAAAGGTTTAACCTTTTATACCACTTTAAGGAAACTAGAATGTTCTGAAAGCTGCTATGATTATCTTAGTTACCAATAAGGGTTCACCTTTATACCACTTAGATAGGAAACTAGAATGTTCTGAAGAGCTTGCATGAATATCTTAGTTACAATGAAGTGTCACCCTTTATACCATGTATAGAACTAGAATGTTCGGAAAGCTTGGCTATGATTATCTTAGTTACCAATGAAGGTATCACCTTTATACCATTTATAGGACTAGAATGTTCTGAAAGATGATATGATTATCTTAGTTACCAATGAAGGGTTCACTTATACCACTTATAGGAACTAGAATGTTCTGAAAGCTTGCCTATGATATCTTAGTACCAATGAGGTGTCACCTTTATACCACTTTATAGGAACTAGAATGTTCTGAAAGCGTGCCTATGATTATCTTAGTAAGACAATGGAATGGTACACCTTGTATACCACTTATAGAACTAGAATGTTTGAAAGCGCTAGTGAGTGTCTTAGTTACCATGAAGGTTGTCACCTTTATACCACTTTATAGGAACTAGATGTTCTGAAAGCTGACTATGATATCTAGTACCAATGAAGGTGTCACCTTTATAACACTTTATAGGAACTAGAATGTTCTGAAACGCTTGCTATGACTATCTTAGTTACAATGAAGGGTGTCACGTTTATACCCCTTATAGGAAACTAGAATGTGTCTGAAAGCTTGCTATGATTATCTTAGTTACCGAATGAGGTGTCACCTTTATAACCACTTGATAGGGAACAGAATGTTCGAAAGTCTTGCTAGTGATTATCTAGTTACCAATGAAGTGTCACCTTTTTATTACCACTTTAAAAGGAACTAGAAATGTTTGGAAAGCTGCTATGAGTATATAGTACCAATGAAGGTGTCACCTTTATACACTTTATAGGAACTAGAATGTTTGAAACGCATTTGCTATGATTATCTTATACAATGAAGGTGCACCTTATACCACTTTATAGAACTAGGGGGAAAATGTCTGGAAGCTTGCTGATGTTATCTGTCGTTACAATGAAGGGTGCACCTTAATACCACTTTTATAGGAACTAGAATGTTCGGAAGCGTGCTATGATTTTCTTAGTTACCAATGAAAGGTGTCACCTTTATACCACTTATAAGGAACTAGAATGTTCTGACAAGCTGCATTGATTATCTAGTACCCAATTGAAGGTTGTGTCTACCTTATACCACTTTATAGGAACTAGGAATGTTCTGAAAGCTGATATGATTATCTTAGTTCAATGAAGGTGTACCCTTTAGACCACTTTTATGGAACTAGAATGTTCTGAAAGCTGCTATTGATTATCTGATGTTACCAATGAACGGTGTTCAACCTTATACCACTTTATAGGAACTAGAATGTTCTGGAAAGCATTGCTATGATTATCTTAGTTACCAATGAAGGGTCACGTTTATACCAACTTGATAGGAACTAGAAGGTTTCTGGAAGCGTTGCTTGATTATCTAGTTACCAATGGCAAGGTGTCACCTGTTAACAATTTATAGGAACTAGAATGTTCTGAAAGACTTGCTTGATTATCTTAGTTATCCATTTAAGGATTTCACCTTTATACCACGACATGTACTGTTTTATGTCAAAAGGGTTACCCTGTAAAATATTGACTGGCTGACACAGATATGGACCTTTCCATACGTTGTACATTTAAACCAGGTCCTTATACTAGGTCTTCAAACCTTCATTCTCCCTGCTGTTCTAACTCTGGTACACAGTACCTAGTGTATAGGTTGAACTTCCCCATGGAATCTGGGGATGCTTTAGTGGTGAGTAATGGGTCAACTAATGTGACTGATCTGCCCCCAACAACGCCTGGGACGGTATTCATCCAAGATCTCCTCTACCTTCCAAGAATCGCACCACTCTAGTCAAGAGAGTACTACCCTGGCCTGGGTGATGTTGGGATGGGTGCCCCCCACTCCAGTCCAGGTAATGGCATGTATCCCGGATGATTCTTCTTTTCGCAACAAGTGTTACAGTTAACCAATTGGGACGTCTACCCATTATCTCTGATGCCAGTAACATTGGTCAGCACTTTAACAAATGGTGATTTTGGGAGTTTCGGCAAGGATTTTATTTCATCCAGCCAAAAATAGAACAGTTGATTGATCAGATACAGGCAGATGTCTAGCCTGCGGAGGTTAGTGTCTCTGTGCCATCGTTGTTTCTGGACAGAAGTATTGAGGGTATCAGGCTGTGGGCAATAGTGGACACTGTGTGGAGCCATCTGCCTCTGTTGGAAGCAGTAAAATGCAGTTGATGGCCCTCGGTGGTAGACGGCTCACAGGTGCAGAGGTATAGTTACCTGCCTTGCGTGTCAGTGTACGAGTTTTGATTTAGTTCCAGCTCTGAGGCACAAACTGACGAATATCTGGGCTCATATGTAATAACTCGTTCTCATTACCCATCAGATCCTCCAGGGCCCCTAAATTAAAAGTTATTGGTGAGTTTCCTAAGTCCATGGTTGGAATTGTGGTAAGGTAAGTAGGTTGCTTAAATCCAAAAAATTAGTACTGAGGGCCGTTTTCTCCATGGACTGAAATCTTTTACGAAAGACTCAAGGTACCTCCTAGGGTCTAATCCCTTCTGGCCACCTCAAATGCCAGATACAACACTCAAAAACAAAGAAAAGTAGGGGCTGTCCAGTCGTTTGTACTTTGCAAGGGGTTAATGCCCTCTTTGTATGCGTACACCAACACACAACGTTTCGGCCGCTAGGCCTTTATCAAGTGTTACAGGTCAGTGAACCACATCCTCTTATACCCTTACAAAAACAGTGCCACCAATAGTCCCAGTTCACATTACACCCCAGTGTCTTCATTTCGTAGTGACCTGCCGTGTAGGTACTTTCAACACTTGGCTCTGTCCCAAAACACCTCCCTCCTTATTTTCACAGCATGTTAGGTGGAGACAGGGGATCCTTATTTATTCTCTTTTTCCCATTCCACCATTACACCTATGTATAAAAGCACACATATACAATATACGTGCAATAAATCAAGTGAATCAACCCTAATCGACCATAACAACATATTACATATTAAAATCTTCTAAAAAAAATCTCAAACAACCAATTTTTTTAAGGACAGGCTCAGTTTCTAATCATTCAACCTCGTGGATTTATGTCTGCAGATCCAAATCAGTATGCTCCCCTCTTAAGCAAATCTCTTCTCTATTCTCTCCCCTTCCAGGAACCCATCTCCCCTTCCAGACCTCTCTAGTACCGCATCTTAATTGGTGCGAACATGCGTGTCTCGCTTCCGTATAATTGTCTGCCCCAACTCGAATTTTTTTCCCCATCCTATATTATTACTGTGTTCATTTATCCTCGCCTACAGACCATTTAGGTTTGTCCAACATACGCATACCAACACGGGGACATTTCAGCGGCATAGATCACCATGCGGCATGTTTAAGAACCCTTTCACCTTCATCTGTCCCTTTCTGGGTGCATTCAACCTCTTCCCCCTTTAATTATTAGTGCACAGTTCTGAAATTTAAGGGCAAGGGAAGGGTACCCCTCGCGTGCTTAGACAGAAATCTTGGTAGGTGGTCTTTCTATCTGGGGGCTCATGTCACTTTTTGAACAAGGGTTTGGATAGTACCACCGGAGGGGAAGCACTAGAAGAAGACCATGGGTGTATTGACAGAGGACTATGGGTGGCACTGTTTTGTGAGGCGTATAAAGAGGGACTGTAACACCTGATGACCTGTAAACACTTGATTAAAGGCCTAGCGCCGAAACGTGTGTGTTGTGTACTTGCAATAAGAGGGATTACCCTTGCAAGTAATCAAACAACTGACAGGCCCTACTTCTTGTTTTTGACGTTGTTGTATTGGCATTGGGTAGCCAGAAGGGATGGGACGGCCTAGGAGGTACCTTGAAGTATTTCTTTTTGATTTATATAACACCTCAGAGGAAATCTCACACTAGGAGAATGTCGTTGTTAAAGATATCAATACCTCACGGAGAAAAATGCAGAGACATTTTCGTTTTCGCAAACATGCGAAAACAGAGATATTGTGAGTGAGCCACTAATGATGAAAAGAAGAAGTATCGGAGATGACATAACCTCTACAAGAATAGATACAAGTTTGACACTACAGGCCTCTACAACTAGGCTGAGTACATAAATGTATGCCGAATACCAAGAGGTTGTGATGTAATTGACCCCCTTGTTTTGTAAAGATAATAAGGACTTTGTGAATAAATGGGCTGGCAATATTAAACAGATGCTCCTTGACCTAATGCTCCTAACCGTCCAAGGCATTATGACAATGTTAAGAAAGAACACAGCAAGAGATAGAAAAAAATATGGCTTTATTAAAGAATTGATGAATAAAACAGATTTGGATAAAGTGCCTAGCGAACACACATAGAAACTCTGAATTAAAGCTGAGCTATGCAGAGAAGCTTCTGTACGTATAGGCGCGATACCCTGGTTACCAGTTTGGACAGAGTCTACAGTGGGCGCAGAGAGGAGGAGGCAAAGACGGGACGCCAATACGCCGAGATCTATGCTAGAGATTATGGGGCGGAGAGTCGAAGGATCAGGGAGATTGTGTGGCAAGGATCCACTCTCCAGTGACTCAAGTGGCGCGGAAGAGGAGCGGAAGGAGTCGGCCGCGAGAACCGGAAGGGGGAACGTAAGTGCGGCCACGTGGTCCGTGGAAGGACCGTCGCACAGAGGTGGCAGGAGAGTTGAGAGAGGGGAGTGACTCCGGCAGGTGAGAATGGGAACCGCGGACCCCTCACCGCAGGCTGCGTACAGGGAGAAGGATGGAGGGCGCGCACTGGACACGGCAGGCTCTGAAAGGTTGAAGCTGGAGAGGAAGGGGGGCTGTAGTGGGTGGAACGGGAAGCACATGTGCGGTTGTTGGAATACAGGAGGAGATGAAATACAGGGAGACAGGGGACAAAGAAGAGAGAGAGAACAGTAACGGGGGTGATGTATAACAGTTCAAGAGGTCTTACAGTAGAAGAGGCAAAGTGTGATAAATAAGGGACTCACATAGACCTACGCACCAAGTAGGACCTGTTTGAGTTTCAGGTGAATTCTTTAGTTTGTAGAAATTTGAGATTGAAACATTGGTTCAAGCAGCGAACACAAGGGGGAGTATTAAAACCGCGGGAGATGTGCCAGAGAGATTGAAGAAGGAAAAGCCGTCTGACCAAGATGGTACAAGGGTGAGGCGATTGAGTTATTCCAAAGGTAGTGATGGAAGAAGGAAGAGAAAACTATGGGAGAGAAGGGGAGGTGCAGTGGAAACTTGTCTGGTAAGAGAAAATGCCCTGGAGAGGCTGGGACTACGTAATAAAAGAAGGCGGATAAAGGGGGGGAGAGCGACAGTTATAATGGGACAAGGAGACCATACATAGAGGAAGCTATTGAGACAATGAGCAATGATTCCCATTAAGGATTATTGAGCAGGAGCCCACGTGGAGAATTAAAAGGAAAAGATGTGTTTATTAAATGAAGCAGATGTGTGGAGGATTGATATGAGTAATGAATTGGAGGAGAAGCACTGACAATTGGCAAACCCAGGAGTGCCGTGTTTTACCACCTGCCCAAAATCCACAAGGATCCGGAAAACCCCAGAGAGACCGATAGTCTCAGCATGCGACCTGTATTCAGCCATTAGCAGTGCCTTCTGGTACAACATGCAACCAATAGTATGGATAAATTTCAAACACATCTTGAAGGACACCACAGATTTTTTTGAATAAGATAAAGGATGTATCATGGGAAGGAAAGAGATTATCTGTGTGACTATGGAGTCACCGCCTATATACAAACATACCGCAGTGAAGGGGTAAAACGGTGTGGGATATACTGGTCCAAAGTTCACATAGAGCCCCAGAGAGAAAGACCACTCGACAAAGATTTTCTGTCTAGCCAAGAGGGGAACCTCCTTTTCATGTCAGAACTGTGCGGGGACTATAATTAAAAGGGGAAGAGGTGATCACCCGAGAAAAATGGAAGGAGTGAATGTGAAGGGTCTTACATGCAGACAGAGAGGGGTCTATGCGCTGAAATGTCCGTGTGGTATGCTGTATGTGGACAAACTAAGAGGGCTGATAAGGCAGAGATAAAGAACACAGAATAATATAGGAATGGGGAAGAAAAATCCAGAGGTGGCAAAGAATTATACGGAAGCGAGACACATGTTAGACAATTAGATGGCAGGTAGGTAAGAGCAGGTTTCCTGGAAGGGGGAGAGGTCCGGAAGCGGAGTGTAGAGAAAGAGATGCTTAAGATCGGGAAGCATACTGGATTGGTATCTGCAGACAGTAAATCACGAGGGTTGAATGGAAACTGAGCCGTCCAAAATTGGTTTAATTTTTTTTAGAAAGATTATTATAATGTATATGTGTTAATGGTGGAATAGGGTTTGATGTCCTGCATGATATATATGCACTGTAAGGATTGATTATGGTGCCTTTTATACATAGGTGGAATGGGGGATGGAGAGAAGAATAAGGAATCCCTGTTCTCCACCTAACATCTGTGAAAAATAAAGGAGGGAGAGGGTTTGGGACAAGAGCCAAGTGTTGGGAAACTAGTACCACCGGAGGGAGCACTTAGAAGAAAGACCACTGGGTTAATGTGAACAGAGGACTTGGGGTGGCACGGTTTTGTAATGGGTAATAAAGAGGGATGTGTATCACTGGCCTGTAACCACTTGGATAAAGGGGGCTAGCGGCGAAACGCGATGTGTTGGTGTACTGCATAAAGAGGGAATGACCCTTGCAAGTATAAACGAATGGACAGCCCTAATTCTTTGTTTTTGAGTCTTTATCGAAAAGAGACCTCTGGGATCAATAATATATTGGCTAGGATAACACGCCTGATAGGACCCATAATCCAATAGGAGTAAGTGTCTGCTGACACATATAAATCAAGCATCCAGACCCATGTTTTTGGAATCCGATTGATTTGACATTTGAATCGTTAGAGAATATATAGATTTAGGGAAGGGCGGCTTAGTTCAATATATAATCGTAATGCACGGCTATTAACCAAAGAACTTTGTGCTGCTCTACAGAGTTAAAGGGATCTATACCGAAAAAATAGGTTATTTTAGTTATATTGACCATAACTGGAAACTAATAATTCCTTCCAACCACCACTATTATACATTTGTGAATATACCCCCATTTCTTTAGATATCAATGAAAAACGTCTTATATTCAGCTGTCAACTCAAGTTCAACTGCTACTCAAAACTATTCTTCTGGAGTAGTTTTACTGTAACTGGATGGTGACAGAGTTTGACATTGGAATGCTGTTATGATGGGTGCAGCTGACAGTGGGTTGTGGAAAAAGTCAGGTCAGAGGAAGTGGGAGTGGTTTAAAGAGGGAGGGGGAATACTGCTCTCAAACAAACCACTTTGTGCTGGATTGAAGGAAATTGCAGCAAACACGCAAATCAGGTAAGTTACTACTTACATGTTTTTATTCATAGAATTAAGATGAGGCAAAGTAATTTTTTCAGTATAGTGTCCTTTTAATTATTTAACAACGTAATAGAGATTCTTAGTATAAATACCAAATTTCTCACCGCAGCTCACTCTAGAAAAGGATTTCCCTGCACTAGATAAGGTTATCCTATCAGATAAGGTTCTCCCTTCTCTAGAAAAGGTATTCCCGTGATAGATAAGTTACCCTTACTCTACATAAAGTTTAGCCTATAGCAGAAAATGTTTACCCTACTCTACATTAGATAAGGTTTACAGCTGTTACATTGGTGACTGCATCTAACCCTCACTAAACTGCTTTCCATTTGTGGAAGTCTATATGTTAAGTCCCAAGCAGGGTAACTATAGATCACCAGCTGGATATTGTTCATATCTTAGTAAAGGTGAGTATCTAGCAGGTAGATCTATCGTTGTTACCAAGGCTTGGGACTGCACAAATGGATATCAGTGTAGTGAGTCTGGATGCTGTACAGACACCGGGGGCTACAAAATGTCCAGATGGCTGAATTCAGCCCACGGGGCTTGTGTTTGACATGTGTGATTGATATGAACAACGGTCAAATCTGTCCAAAGTCTTTATAGTGTATGGCTAGTGTTAGGTATTTATCTGGGTGATTCATGGAGAATTGCAGTGGTGAGTTTTGTAGTTAAAGTCACACTTACTGATGAATACCAGTTACTTGTCTTTAACCCTCTATTAATTCCAGCTAAAGCTTCCATTATAGTAACAAAGGGGATAAACTGATATAGAATCTCTATGGGTATAATAAAATCTCCCTAATTGTGTTACAGTAATTAATAATAGATAATATCCCGTGTCTCATACAAATATTTCTATTACTCCACAGGAACATTCATTGAACGGGATCAAAGGCAAAACACGTAAGGAAATCTACCGGGGGTCATTCTGTAGGGATTCTGTCAGGGGGTCATTATCTGTCTGGGGGTCACTCTGTCTGGGGATCATTTGTCAGGGGTCATTCTGTCTGGGGGATCATTCTGTCAGGGGGTCATCTGTCTGGGGATCATTCGTCAGGGGGTCATTTGTCAGGGGGTCATTCTGTCAGGGGGTCATTGGTCTGGGGGTCATTCTGTCTGGGGGTAATTCTGTCAGGGGGTCATTCATCAGGGGGGTCATTCTCTCAGGGGGTTCCGTCTCTCGGGGTCATTCTGTCAGGGGGTCATTCTGTCAGGGGGTCATTCTGTCAGGGGGTCATTCTCTCAGGGGGTCATTCTCTCGGGGTAATTCTGTCAGGGGATCATTCTGTCTGGGGATCATTCTCTCGGGGTAATTCTGTCAGGGGATCATTCTGTCTGGGGATCATTCTGTCTGGGGATCATTCTGTCTGGGGGTCATTCTCTCGGGGTAATTCTGTCAGGGGATCATTCTGTCTGGGGATCATTGTCTTGGGGTAATTCTGTCAGGGGATCATTCTGTCTGGGGATCATTCTGTCTGGGGGTCATTCTGTCTGGGGATCATTCTGTCAGGGGGTCATTCTGTCGGGGGTCATTCTGTCAGGGGGTCATTCTGTCAGGGGGTTCTGTCAGGGGGGGTAATTCTTGTCTGGGGGTCATTCTGTTCAGGGAGTTTTAGATGAACAGATTTCAGCACAAACCCAAAATTCTGCAAAGAAAACACGAAAATTCATGTCAAATACACAAAATATTGCTTTCGATAGTCAACATTTTGAGAATTTCACATGTGTATATGGTAAAGGTACTGACGTCAGCTATTTAAACTGCTGTGGTTCGGTACTGGTCATTTTACTACATATGTGGATCAGCGAGAGATGGGGAGGAGGACAGGTCCTGCAGTTTTGCCACTGATAGGGCATTAGACAACATGGAAATATTCAATTTATTAGTGTCCAGGGCTAAGACAGTTCATTTTAAATGTACCATTTAAAAAGCCAAATATTTCTACTCAATAGTAAGTTAAAACCCAATACTTCATTACTTTCCATGTGTCCCTATCAACTATATGGAGTCTTATTGTTCCTGTACATCCTTCACCGTAATAAACACAGAAACAGGGTATCAAGACCCCCAGATCAGGCATCCAGAACAGAACGGTGTGGGTTGCAGATCCCAGTGCCAGTATCTAGAAACAGAACTATGGGGAAGATCCAGTTCCAGTATCAAGAACTATGTGGTGCAGATCCCAGTTCCAGAAAGAACTATGGGGTGCGATCCAGTTCCAGTATCCGAACAGAACTATTGTGGGTTGCAGATCCCAGTTCAAGAACAGAACTATGTGGGTGCAGATCCCAGTTCCAGTACCAGAAACAGAAACTATGTGGGTGCAGATCCCAGTTCCAGTATCCAGAACCAGAACTTGTGGGGCAGATCCCAGTTCAGTATCCAGAACAGAACTATGTGGTGCAGATCCCAGTATCCAGAACAGAACTATGTGGGTGCAGATCCCCGTTCCAGTATCAGAACAGAAATATGTGGGTGCAGATCCAGTTCCAGTATCCAGAACAGACATGTGGTGAATTCAGTTCAGTTCCAGAACAGAAACTATGTGGGTGCAGACCCCAGTCCAGATATCAAGAACAGAACTATGTGGGTTGCAGATCCCAGTTCAAGTATCCAGAACAGAACTAGTGGGTACAGGGAACCTATATTAAATAAAATATCAATGGGGTCTATATTAAATGGAATATCAATGGGGACCATATAAATGGAATTTCAATGGGGATCCTTATTAAATGGAATTATCAAGGGAAACCTATATTAAATGGAATTATCTAGGGGATCCTATATTAAATAGAATTATCAATGGGGAAACCTTATTAAATAGAAAGATCAATGGGGACCTATATTAAATGGATATCTATTGGGAAACCTATATTAATGGAATTATCCATGGGAACCTATATTAAATGGAATTATCAATGGGGAACCATATTAAATAGAAAGATTCAATGGGGAACTTAATTAAATGGAATTTATTTATTGGGAAACCTATATTAAATGGAATATCCATTGGGGAACCTATATTAAATGGAATATCAATGGGGATCATATTATGGAATAATTTGGGGAACCTATATTAAATGGAAGTATCAATGGGGACCTATATTAAATGGAATTATCTATGGGGGAACCTATATTAAATGGAATATAATGGAATTATCAATGGGATCCTTTATAATGGAATTAATCTAGGGGAACCTATATAAATGGAATTATCAATGGGGAAACCATAATAATTAAATTATATCAAGGGGATCACTATGATTAAATGGAATTATCTATGGGGGAACCTATATTAAATGGAATTATCAATGGGGAATATATAAATGAATTATCATGGGGGACAAATATTAAATGGAATTCATGGGGAAATTATTAAAGAAATATCTATGGGGAACCTATATAAATGGAATTACCAATGGGGATTATAGTTAAATGGAATTATCAATTGAAGATCCTAATTAAATGGAATTATCAATGGGATCTATATTAAATGGAATATTATGGGGGTATCCAATGTTAAATGGAATTGATCTATGGGGAACCTATATTAAATGGAATTATCAATGGGGATCCTATATTAAATGGGAATTATCTATGGGGAAACCTATATTAAATGGGATTATCAATGGGAACCTATATTAAATTTAAATGTATCAAGGGGATCCTATATTAAATGGAATATCTATGGGGAACCTATTAAATGGAATTATCAATGGGGATCCTATATTAAATGGAATTATCTATGGGGAACCTATATTATAATGGAATTATATGGAATTAAAGGGAATATCAATGGGGATCCTATATTAAATGGAATGTATCTATGGGTAACCTATATTAAATGGAATTATCAATGGGGAACCTTTAAATTAAATTATCAATGGGGATCCTATATTAAATGGATTATCTAGGGGAACCTATATTAAATGGAATTATCAATGGGGGAACCTATATTAAATGGAATTATCAATGGGGGTACTATATTAAATGGAATATCTATGGGGAACACTATATTAAATGGAATACCAATGGGGATCCTATATTAAATGGATTATCAATGAAGATCTATATTACATGAATTATCAAGGGGAATATATAAATGGAATTATCTATGGGGGAAACCTATATTAAATGGGAATTACCAATGGGATCCTAGATAAATGGAATTATCAATGAAGATTCCTATATTAAATGGAATTATCATGGGGAACCATATTAAAGGAATTATCTAGGGGAACCTATATAATGGAATGATCTATGGGGAACCTATATTAAAGTAAATATCTATGGGGAACCTATATTAAAATGGAATTATCAATGGGGATCCCATATTAAATGGAAATATCTATGGGGAACCAATATTAATGGAATTATCTATGGGAAACCTATATTAAATGGAAGTATCAATGGGGAACCCTATATTAAATAGAATACAATGGGGATCCTATATTAAATGGAATTACAATGGGGATCCTATATTAAATGGAATTATCAATGGGGATCCTATATTAAATGGAATTATAATGGGGATCATATATTAAATGGAATTATCAATGGGGGATCTATTATTAAATTGGAATTTAATGGGGATCCTTATATAATGGAACTAGAAATGGAAAGTTAAGTTATAAACTTTGAATTTGGCTTGAAAGACTTTGGTGTTTTGTGCTGCAGATTTTAAAACTCAATATGTCAATGATGAGGGACATTGTTGTTTTTTACTTACCCTTTAAAATGTCACATGCATTAAAGGTAGGTCAGTTGTTGTGTGTGTATTCATATCAGGTTGGGGGATAAAATACTATCTTTTTTGAGTATTGGTTCAAAATGAGGTTTTTTTTACTAGTACCCTTTAAGTTGGCTGGCCATAGTAATTGAAAGTAGAGTCAGCAGGTGTGTGTACGTGTCGGGTTGGAGAGTTTAAAAAACAAACTTTTTTAATGATTAGTCAAAATTACTTTTTTTGAATTTAATTATCTTTAAAGTCGCAACAGTAATGGAGGGGTAGGTCAGTAGCTGTGTACCTGTATCACATTGGGGGTTAAAAAAAACAAAGTTTTTATGATTGGTCAAAATTAGTTTTTTTTACTTTAGTTACTCTTTAAGTATGGCTGTCATGGTAATGGATAAGTTGATCAGCAGGTGTGTGTACCTGGGTCTGGTTGAGGGGGTATGTCTTTTTTTGTGTATACCATAAAACTATCTTTTATTGAGATACATCTAATTAGTTTTTACTTAGTTACCCTTTAAGTATGGCTGCCAGCCTACCACTGTAATGGATAAGTAGATCAGTAGGTGTGTGTACCTGGGTCTGGTTGAGGGGGTTAAAAAAACAAAGTTTTTTGATGATTGGTCAAAATTAGTTTTTTTTTACTTTAGTTACCCTTTAAGTATGGCTGCCATAGTAATGGATAAGTAGATCAGTAGGTGTGTGTACCTGGGTCTGGTTGAGGGGTATGTCTTTTTTGTGTTTACAACCAATAAAACTATCTTTTATTGAGGATAATCTAAATTGGTTTTTATTTTAGTTACCCTTTAAGTATGGCTGCCACAGTAATGGATAAGTAGATCAGTAGGTGTGTGTAACTGGATCTGGTTGAGGGTATGTCTTTTTTGTGTTTACAACCATAAAACTATCTTTTATGAGGATAAATCTAAATTTGTTTTTTATTTTGTTACCTTTTAGTATGGCTGCACAGTAATGGATATGTAGATCAGTAGGTGTGGTACCTGGGTCTGGTTGAGGGGGTTGTCTTTTTTGTTTACAACCATAAAACTTCTTTATTGAGGATAAATCTAATTTGTTTTTTTATTTAGTTACCCTTTAAGTATGGCTGCCACAGTAATGGATAAGTAGATCAGTAGGTGTGTGTACCTGGATCTGGTTGAGGGGTATGTCTTTTTTGTGTTTACAACCAAAAAACTATCTTTTATTGAGGATAATCTAAATTGTTTTTTTATTTTAGTTACCCTTTAGTATGGCGCCACAGTATGGATAAGTAGATCAGTAGGTGTGTGTGCCTGGGTATGTTGAGGGGTATGTCTTTCTTGTGTTTACAACCATAAAACTATCTTTTATTGAGGATAAATTAAATTTGTTTTTTGACTTTAGTTACCCTTTAAATATGGCTACCACAGTAACGGATAAGTAGACACTAGGTGTGTGTACCTGGGTCTGGTTGAGGGGTATGTCTTTTGTGTTTACAACCATAAAACTATCTTTTATTGAGAATAAATCTAAATTTGTTTTTTGACTTTAGTTACCCTTAAGTATGGCTGCCACAGTAATGGATAAGTAGGCATGTGTACCTGGGTCTGGTTGAGGGGTATGTCTTTTTTGTGTTTACAACCATAAAACTATCTTATTGAGGATAAATCTAAATTTGTTTTTTTGACTTTAGTTACCCTTATAATATGGCTACCACAGTAACGGATAAGTAGATCACTAGGTGTGTGTACCTGGGTCTGGTGAGGGGTATGTCTTTTTTGTGTTTACAACCATAAAACTATCTTTTATGAGAATAAATCTAAATTTGTTTTTTTGACTTTAGTTACCCTTTAAATATGGCTACCACAGTAATGGATAAGTAGATTAGTAGGTGTGTGTACCTGGGTTGGTTGAGGGGGTATGTTTTTTTGTGTTTATAACCATAAAACTATTTTTATTGAGGAAAAAACTAAATTAGTTTTTTGACTTTAGTTACCCTTTAAATATGGCTTCCATGGGAATGGAAAGGTAGGTCAGTAGGTGGGTGTACCTGGGTCTGGTGTGGGGGGTTAGGGGTATAACCATTTGTATTTATGACCATGAAAAAAAACTGTTTTGAAATATCCACATTAAGGATTGTTACTATTATAGTCTAAGGGAAAAAATGTCGGAAATTCGCCGATAACGCCGTAACGCTTCCGCGGATTCCTTAGCTAGAAGATAGCACACTTCTCCTATATGCCCCGCACGTCTGTACCGGATTTCATGTCTCTAGCTCAAAAACTGTGGAGGAGATACGGTCCAAAAAGGCGGAAGAATAAAACGGAAGAAAAGAAGAAGAAGAAGAAGAAATAGAAAGAACAGTAATTTGGCTTTTTAAGCCAAATTAATAATGATAATAATTTATATACTGAGATTAGCTAATGACCCGATAGAAACATTAATGTTACAGTGATAAGAGAGGGTGTATAAGGGACAGTTACAATAATAATATTAATAAGATAATAATTATAATACTGAGATCAGCTACTGACCCCAATAGAACATTATAATGTTACAGTGAGAAGAGAGGGTGTATAAGGGACAGTTACAATAATAATATTAATAATGATAATAAATTATAATACTGAGATCAGCTACTGACCCCGATAGAACATATAATGTTACAGTGAGAAGAGAGGAATGAGAGGGTGTATAAGGGACAGTTACAATAATAATAATAATGATAATAATTTATAATACCGAGATCAGTTACTGACCCCAATAGAACATTATAATGCTACAGTGAGAAGAGAGGGTGTATAAGGGACAGTTACAATAATAATATTATAATGATATATAATTATAATACTGAGATCAGATACTGACCCCAATAGAAACATAATGTTACAGTGAGAAGAGAGGGTGTATAGGGACAGTTACAATAATAATATAATAATGATAATAATTTATAATACTGAGATCAGCTACTGACCCCAATAGAACATTATAATGTTACAGTGAGAAGAGAGGGTGTATAGGGACAGTTACAATAATAATATTAATAATGATAATAATTATAATACTGAGATCAGCTATGACCCCAATAGAACATTATAATGTTACAGTGAGAAGAGAGGGTGTATAAGGGACAGTTACCATAATAAATAATAATGATAAATATAATACTGAGATCAGCTAGACCCCAATGAATTATAATGTTACAGTGAGAAGAGAGGGTGTATAAGGGACAGTTACAATAATAATGATAATAATTTATAATACTGAGATCAGCTACTGACCCCAATAGAACATTATAATGTTACAGTGAGAAGAGAGGGTGTATAAGGGACAGTTACAATAATAATATTAATAATGATAATAATTTATAATACTGAGATCAGCTACTGACCCCAATAGAAACATTATAATGTTACAGTGAGAAGAGAGGGGTGTATAAGGGACAGTTCAATAATAATATAATAATGATAATAATTTATACTGAGATCAGCTACTGACCCCAATAGAATTATAATGTTACAGTGAGAAGAGAGGGTGTATAAGGGACAGTTACAATAACTAGAAAGGGAAAGTTAAGTATAAACTTTGAATTTGGCTTGAAAGTTGGTGTGGTGATTCCCAGGTTGGGGGATAAAATACAAACTTTTTGATGATTGGTCAAAATGAGTTTTTTTTACTTAAGTTACCCTTTACGTATGGTGCCATAGTATGGATAAGTAGATCAGTAGATGTGTATACCCGTGTCGGGTTGAGAGTTTAAAAAAAAAACTTTTTGATGATTGGTCAAAATTAGTTTTTTTGAATTTAGTTACCCTTTAAGTATGGCTGCAACAGTAATGGAGGGGTAGGTCACTAGTGTGTATAATGATCATGTTGGGGGTTAAAAAAACAAAGTTTTTTGATTATAGATCAGAATTTGCTTTTTTGACTTTAGTTACTCTTTAATGTATGGCTGCCACAGTAATGGATAAGTAGATCAGGAGGTTGTGTACTGGTGTCGGGTTGAGAGTTAAAAAAAAAATTTTTTGATGATTGGTCAAAATTAGTTTTTTTACTTTAGTTACCCTTAAGTATTGCTGCAACAGTAATGGAGGGGTAGGTCAGTAGGTGTGTATACCTGTATCACGTTGGGGTTAAAAAAAACAAAGTTTTTTGATATTGATCAAAATTTGCTTTTTGACTTTAGTTACCCTTTAAAGTATGGTTCCACAGTAAGGATAAGTAGATCAGTAGGTGTGTGTGTCTGGGTTGGTTGAGGGGTATGTTTTTGTGTTTACAACCATAAACTATTTTTTATTGAGGATAAATCTAAATTAGTTTTTTTACTTTAGTTACCCTTTAAGTATGGCTGCCACTGTAATGGATAAGTAGATCAGTAGGTGTGTGTACCTGGGTCTGGTTGAGAGGGGGTATGTATTTTTGTGTTTACAACCATAAAACTATCTTTTATTGAGAATAAATCTAAATTATTTTTTTTACTTTATTACCCTTTAAGTATATATATAATGCCCGCACATCTGTACCGAATTTCATGTCTCTAGCTTAAAAACTGTGGGAGGAGATACGTTCCAAAAAAGCGGAAGAATAAAAAGGAAGAAAAAGAAGAAGAAGAAGAAATAGAAAGAACAGTAATTTGGCTTTTTCAAGCCAAATTAATTATCAATGGGGATCCTATATTAAATGGAATTATCAATGGGGATCCTATATTAAATGAAATTATCAATGGGGATCCTATATTAAATGGAATTATCAATGGGGAACCTATATTAAATGGAATTATCAATGGGGAACCTATATTAAATGGAATTATCAATGGGGAACCTTATATTAAATGGAATTATCAAAGGGATATTATATTAAATGGAATTATCAATGGGGATCCTATATTAAATGGAATTATCAATGGGGAACCTGTATTAAATAGAATTATCAATGGGGAACCTGTATTAAATAGAATTATCAACGGGGAACCTATATTAAATGGAATTATCAAAGGGATATTATATTAAATGGAATTATCAATGGGGATCCTATATTAAATGAAATTATCAATGGGGATCCTATATTAAATGGTATTATCAAAGGGATATTATATTAAATGGAATTATCAATGGGGATCCTATATTAAATGGAATTATCAATGGGGATCCTAAATTAAATGGAATTATCAATGGGGATCTAATTAAATGGATTATCAATGGGATCTATATTAAATGGAATTATCAATGGGGATCCTATAAATAGAATTATCAATGGGGATCCTATATTAAATGGAATTATCAATGGGGAACCTGTTAAATAGGATTATCAATGGGGATCCGTATTAAATGGACTTATCAATGGGGAACCTATATTAAATGGAATATCAATGGGGATCCTATATTAAATAGAATCAATGGGGATCTAATTAAATGGAATATCAATGGGGATCTATATTAAATGGAATTATCAATGGGGAACCTATATTAAATGGAATTATCAATGGGGAACCTATTTAAATGGAATTCCAATGGGGTTCTATATTAAATGGAATTATCAATGGGGAACCTATATTAAATGGAATTATCAATGGGGAACCTATATTAAATGGAATTATCAATGGGGATCCTATATTAAATAGAATCAATGGGGATTCTATATTAAATGGAATTATCAATGGGGATGCTATATTAAATGGAATTATCAATGGGGAACCTGTATTAAATAGAATTTTCAATGGGATCCTGTATAAATGGACTTATCAATGGGGAACCTATATTAAATGGAATATCAATGGGGATCTATATTAAATGGAATTATCAATGGGGATCCTATATTAAAAGAATCAATGGGGATTCTATATTAAATGAAATTATCAATGGGGAGCTATATTAAATGGAATTATCAATGGGAACCTGTATTAAATAGAATTATCAATGGGGATCCTGTATAAATGGACTTATCAATGGGGGAACCTATATTAAATGGAATATCAATGGGGATCCTATATTAAATGGAATTATCAATGGGGATCCTATATTAAATAGAATCAATGGGATTCTATATAATGGTATCTATGGGGAACCTATTTTAATGGAAATTACAATGGGGATCCTATATTAAATGGAATTATCAATGGGAATCCTATATTAAATGGAATTATCAATGAAGAACCTATATTAAAGTGATGCTATTTTACTGTCTTTCAGTAGGTGGCGCTGTTTGTTTTATGTTCCTGTTCCAGTTTTCATTTATTTCCAATCATATGTTTGTTTCTTTCTTATAGCTCTTATTTTGGCAGCAAAGATTAGATGTCAAATAAAGGGAGGACGCTGCGCCTATTCCTGCTCAGGGCAAACAATTGATACTTGTATTGTTGGACCATGTTGTAAATAATCAGTCGATTACGATGACTTGATTGTCCCACTTTTCACACCCTAACAATGGACGTGTCCTCTGTATAATCTGTACCAATCATTAAAGCCATTGAAAGAACATTTGACTGGTGGATTATGAGGCTTGGATATTTATTATTAATATTAATAATGATAATAATTTATAATACTGAGATCAGCTACTGACCCCAATAGAACATTATAACGTTACAGTGAGAAGAGAGGGTGTATAAGGGACAGTTACAATAATAATATTAATAATGATAATAATTTATAATACTGAGATCAGCTACTGACCCCAATAGAACATTATAATGTTACAGTGAGAAGAGAGGGTGTAAAGGGAAGTTACAATAATAATATTAATAATGATAATAATTTATAATAATGAGATCAGCTACTGACCCCAATAGAACATTATAATGTTACAGTGAGAGAGAGGGTGTATAAGGGACAGTTACAATAATAATATTAATAATAATAATAATTATAATACTGAGATCAGCTACTGACCCAATAGACATTATAATGTTACAGTGAGAAGAGAGGGTGTATAAGGGACAGTTACAATAATAATATTAATAATGATAATAATTTATAATACTGAGATCAGTACTGACCCCAATAGAACATTATAATGTTACAGTGAGAAGAGAGGGTGTATAAGGGACAGTTACAATAATATCAATAATGATAATAATTTATAATACCGAGATCAGCTACTGACCCCAATAGAACATTATAATGTTACAGTGAGAAGAGAGGGTGTATAAGGGACAGTTACAATAATAATATTAATAATGATAATAATTTATAATACTGAGATCAGCTACTGACCACATAGAACATTATAATGTTACAGTGAGAAAAGGGGGTGTATAAGGGACAGTTACAATAATAATATTAATAATGATAATAATTTATAATACTGAGATCAGCTACTGACCCCAATAGAACATATAATGTACAGTGAGACGAGAGGGTGTATAAGGGACAGTTACAATAATATATTAATAATGAAATAACTTTATAATACCGAGATCAGCTACTGACCCCAATAGAACATTATAATATTACAGTGAGTAGAGAGGGTGTATAAGGGACAGTTACAATAATAATATTAATAATGATAATAATTTATAATACTGAGATCAGCTACTGACCCAATAGAACATTATAATGTTACAGTGAGAAGAGAGGGTGTATAAGGCATTTACAATAATAATATTAATAATGATAATAATTTATAATACCGAGATCAGCTACTGACCCCAATAGAACATTATAATGTTACAGTGAGAAGAGAGGGTGTATAAGGGACAGTTACAATAATAATAATAATGATAATAATTTATAATACTGAGATCAGCTACTGACCCCAATAGAACATTATAATGTTACAGTGAGTAGAGAGGGTGTATAAGGGACAGTTACAATAATAATATTAATAATGATAATAATTTATAATACCGAGATCAGCTACTGACCCCAATAGAACATTATAATATTACAGTGAGAAGAGAGGGTGTATAAGGGACAGTTACAATAATAATATTAATAATGATAATAATTTATAATACTGAGATCATCTACTGACCCCAATAGAACATTATAATGTTACAGTGAGAAGAGAGGGTGTATAAGGGACAGTTACAATAATATATTAATAATGATAATAATTTATAATACTGAGATCATCTACTGACCCCAATAGAACATTATAATGTTACAGTGAGAAGAGAGGGTGTATAAGGGACAGTTACAATAATAATATTAATAATGATAATAATTTATAATACTGAGATCAGCTACTGACCCCAATAGAACATTATAATGTTACAGTGAGAAGAGAGGCTGTATAAGGGACAGTTACAATATAATATTAATAATGATAATAATTTATAATACTGAGATCAGTTACTGACCCCAATAGAACATTATAATGTTACAGTGAGAAGAGAGGGTGTATAAGGGACAGTTACAATAATAATATTAATAATGATAATCATTTATAATAATGAGATCAGCTACTGACCCCAATAGAACATTATAATGTTACAGTGAGAAGAGAGGGTGTATAAGGGACAGTTACAATAATAATATTAATAATGATAATAATTTATAATACTGAGATCAGCTACTGACCCCAATAGAACATTATAATGTTACAGTGAGAAGAGAGGGTGTATAAGGGACAGTTACAATAATAGTATTAATAATGATAATAATTTATAATATGTTCTTAATGCTCTGAAGTTTAAATGGGGAGGTGCAGTGGAATATATCATCAACTTCCCATTTAGCTTATGTCGCATCAACTTCCCCTTTAGCACGTATCGCATGAACTTCCCCTTTAACAATGCGGTACAATATCTCACATTCATTTATTTTTTACTGCAATCGACCAAATTGAATTATTTTTTTGTTGCATTTGCGCATGCGTTTTTTCCTTTAAGTATAGGAAAATGCATGTGATTGCGGTTAAAACTTTGGAACGCAAATCGCAATCATATGTGCAATTGCAACGTATCCGAAAACGCGCGTTTGATGATCTGAAAAAAACACATTTGCAAGAAAAATGCGATAGTGTGGTCTAGCCCTAACAGGGTTATTCAATAAAAGTTCTTATCGTTTAAAATGGTGCTAATTGTGCCCCAACCAATCAGATGTTAGCTTTCAAATGTTAAATAAGTTCTGATTGGTTAGGGCAAATTAGCACCATTTTAAACGATAAGAACTTTTATTGAATCTCCCTGAAGTGAAATGAACCCCTTACAGTGCAGATGTATTGCAGTGTGGCAGCTCCCTCCCATTCACAGTTCTTATTGTCTTTACTTAAGTAAAATGGGATTTATTACCTTGTGCTGTACAATTACATTTCCTTAGACGACTGTGATCTCCATGAGTAGCTCCTGCCCAACCCCCAGTACAAGAGACTTATCTTGGATTGGTCAGTTTACCTCTCATTCACTTTCTGTATAATGAAGTTGGTTTTTTCTAACTATGCAAGGCTCTGGGCCAGGGATTTCCAACTTGCAGCCCTCCACACAACTCCCAGCATTCCTCCATTGCAGAATAACCCAAGGAATAGTGGAAGTTGTAGTTTGCCATCATCTGGAGGGTTGCAGGTTGGAGATCCCTTCTATGGGCAATAGAGCAATAAATTGTTAGTGGATATATATTTACTGTATATACTCGAGTATAAGTCGATCAGAGTATAAGTTGAGGTTCCTATTTTTACCTGAAAAATGTATAAAAACTGATTGACTCGAGTATAAGTCGATGGTAGAAAGGAGTTGCCCTTTAAATGGACAGCATGGTTCCCATACATGAATCCCATACAGTAATAGCCTCATCCAGTACCAGTAACCCCCAATTCCTTGGCACCTCAGATGTTTGGAAACTACAACTCCCAGCATGCTTTGTTGCTGGGAGTTGCAGTTTCCAAACATGTGGAGTGGTAAGGTTCAGTAAACTTTTAATTAAGCTTACCATCATTTACAATTCTCCTGAACCCCATATAGTAAAGGGCCCTCTGACCCCTATCTTGTAAAGGGCCCTCTGACCCCCATATAGTAAAGGGCCCTCTGACCCCCTTATAGTAACGGACTCTGATCCCAATAGTTAAAAATGTCATCTGAGAGTTGTAGTTTCAAGCTATCATTTGCACTGTACTAACAGCTGTTTTTTGCCCCAAACTGAGGAGACCAATCAGATTTACAGCATCCAGATGAGCAGTGACAGTGCTGAGAATCCAGCAGCCAGACTACAGGAAGCAGGAAGCAGTGTAAAAGCAGATCAGCTCCTGTAACTTTCTATGCAGGTTAACACAGTGCCACCTACTGGTTACTATGTGCAATTGCAGAATTTGGAGCTAAATTAGGACTTGACCCGAGTATAAGTCGAGGTTAGGTTTTCAGGCTAATTTTAAAGCCTTAAAAATTCGACTTATACTCGAGTATATACAGTAGTTATCAGATCATCTCTTAATTGGGGGATACTTATAATTAATGTAACAGGGCTGCATTAATTACAACCTGATTGTATTTATAATGAAGAACACCTGTACACTCTGGAATGGATGAATGGGAGCACCACAACTCACCTACACGCTGAAAAGTACGGAGTGGTGCTTTGCCTCTGAGGAAGTGACATATAGTGACAAAACGCATAAGGCGGCGCCTCACGGGCAGTATGCTCCTTTCCTGTGTGAGATCCTATTGATGATACGGCACTGTATCGTGAGTGAATTTTAAAGATGACTAATAAAGACTTTTTATACTTGTAAATGCTGTCTGTGGGTACGTTGTAGCTCTCCCATTTCTTCGTGTGTGGGATTTCTGATTGAATTTATACTGCAGTGATTGTGACAGTCTTGCTACATGATTTCAATGTACAACCACTAACATTCCCTCTGCTGTTTGAGAGTGCTTGTCAGGGAATGGTGGGACTAGTAGTTCAACTACCCATGTACTAGATAAATGCTTATTATCCCATGTGGCATGGAGGCAGAAAGCTTTCTTTTTAGAAAGACAGTATAGAAGGTTGCTGGTTCGATTCCCCGTACTTACTTTTATTTTTTTGCTGAAATGTTAAATGTTCTGTTTCTTTCATCTGTGCTAGCAAAGACATTCACTGCAAAGATTACTTTTCTTTTTTGTATGAAAAGCAAAGGGATTTATCACTGATAGGGACAGGAGCATTTCTAATGTGTTTACACAAAAACTGCACTGATATCTGTGTTCGGTGTCAGAGGGAGGGATCTCTGAGCTGTAACATGATTGGCTGTCAGCTTCCAGGAAGCAAGATTGCAGTTTCCTGTGAAGTGTCCGGTGCACACTTAGCTGGGTGTTCCCAGATAAGGTGAATTATGGGAGCTGACCCCTTGTTCTCACAGGTTATTTTTATAAATCACCCAGAATCCACAGCAAAGGGAGAGATGAGACACAGCTTGTTGTGTGTTTCTGAATGTTCTCTGTCTATTGGGACAATATTGTCTTGGGACTTTAGTTCTCCTTTAAGTAAAGACAATAAGAGCTGTGAATGGGATGGAGCTGCCACACTGCAATACAACTGCACTGTAAGGGGTTCATTTTACTTCAAAAAGAAACAAGGTGGACTGCACTCCAAAATTGAACGTTTATTTCAAGCCAAACATCAAACGGCAAAAATGGCTTGAAATAAACGTTCAATTTTGGAGTGCAGTCCACCTTGTTTCATTTTGATTTCCTGGTTCCCTGTGAAGTAGGGATATTGGACTTTTTGCACCCACAGGGGGATTAGTGTGCATATGGACTATTTCTGATACATTTGGGTTCATTTTACTTCACACCTTTTGTCTCTTTCCCACAAGCAAAGGCCATGTACACACTTTTATCACTTTCCATATTTTCTATGGGTCATTTTTGCAAACAAATTATGGTTTCTGGGGGGCATTGTGTGTCAGTAATTCAATTTGATCGATTGCAGTAAAAATAAATTAATGTGATATGTATCCCATTGTTAAAGGGGAAGTTGATGTAATACATGCTAAAGGGGAAGTTGATGCAATACGGGTTATAGGGAAACTTGATGCGATACGCGCTATAGGGGAAGTTGATGAGATATACCTTAAAGAGGAAGTTGGTGCAATATGTGTTAAAGGGAAAGTTGATGCGATATGCCTTAAAGAAGAAGTTGGTGCAATATGTGTTAAAGGGGAAGTTGGTATGATACAGATTAAAGACTAGTTGGTGTGATACATGTTAAAGGGGAAGTTTATGGGGTATACGTCAAAGGGAAAGTTGATGTGATACTGAATCCTCCATTGCACTTACCTAGTTGTCTGGCTAGCAACAAAGACCGTGTGCTGGAGTGTATTTCTGAACTGTATTGCTATATATTAGATAAGTAGTGTAGCACCTATACTTCTCGTCAAACTCAAAAGTGACAGGTGCCCCGCCCACTCTCCTCCCATTCCCCGCCCACTCTCCTCCCATTCCCCGCCCCTCTTCCTGTCCCGTCTGAGGCCAAAACACGCCCTCTTTTTGCCCTCACTATGACAACATCCGGTTTCCTGTTTCCTTGCCCACAGTATGACAACATCCTTTTCTTGCCCATAGTATGACAACATCCTGTTTCCCTTGCCATTCTGAAGCCAAAACACACCCACTTTTTGTCCCAGATTGCCATTTTTCTGTTGAACTACTCAAGTTATTAACTCCATTCCTTTTACACCCTAAGCCGGGTTATCTTATAATTAATATTAATAACTATATAACGGTTCCTAAACATGTAATATTTCTGTAACTAGACAGCATTTACAACAACAATATATGTTTTACAGCTTGTAATCGAACATACCTGTAATATACAAACAACAAGATGCCGACTTTCACCATCAAAGTCCTTTCGTGTTTGCAATAAGCTGCCCCACCAGAAACATTTTCTCCATTACAGTCTTTTTTGTGTTTGCAGTAAGCTGTCCCAACAGAAACAAATCACTAAACCAAACAGTCCTTTTGTGTTTGCAATAAGCGGTCCCACCAGAAAAATTGTCTCCCGTGTTTGCAATAAGCGGCCCCACCAGAAACAATTCACTATGCCAGTCCTCTCGTGTTTGAAATAAGCTGTCCCACCAGAAACACTTCACTATGCCAAACAGTCCTTTCGTGTTTGTAAAAAGCTGTCCTATCAGAATATTTTTCAACATTCTCAAAAGACATTCCTTTAGCAATGTTCCTGGGGTAAAGTTGTCACAAGATGTGTTTTAACAGACAGGCATTCATCGGTCAAGTCTTTATTGTCTTAGGACAAAGTCTTAATAAGTTCTTATCCAGTCTTTATTCTTCTAGTAACTACAAGGTGCTCCCTGGGGGTAAAGATGTCACAAGATGTGTTTTCAAAGCTAATTGTATTAGCTGTTTAGTAAAATATTAAACATTTGAGTTTAAGAAGTAACAGCAAATCATCTTATTGTACTATAAAATAAAAACACACACACACACACACACACACACAAGTCTATAGTGTGGAAATGATGTATTTGTCCAATATTTAAAAATAAAATGAATAAATAAAAAACATTTTAGCAAACAAACAGGCAAAACATGTGATGTATTTTATATATTTTATTGCGTTAATAGAATACGTTATGGTACATGTTTATTATTACGACAATAGGGCACGCATCTTTGCTTGTAATGAGAACAATGCAGGCATAAATGTTTTACGTGTTGTTGTACAAATTCACTTACAATACTGTCATTTTTCCTAAAATGATTTGTGAATATTGTTAATACATTTTGAAAGGACATTCCTTTAGCTATACAATGTAACATATAGACACAGTAATGCCCACACACAGAACTCGCAGCATCTTGTATTTGTCTATTTTGTATTGTATCACTGTAGAATTTCTCGTTAAAAATCTCATGAAGTTACGAGGAAAGATTTCAATTTCTGGGGAAAACCCGTAACTATCAAAAAATATTGAAATGTTTTCTTTGCATAAAATAATCAATATCCAGTGTTGCCCCAGCTGTCGTAAATCGTCCGTATTCACAATATAAGCCGCTGGTCTTTGAACGATCTGTTTGTTGGGTAGAAGATCGCATGGGAACACAACCTGAAATATTCGCCGGGCGTAAAAGTCCGATTTCACTATTTCTGTAATTTCATAGTTGTTCATCTTTAATGGTAGTCGTATAATACCTCGCGTCTGTTATTTATCTCAATAATGAAATACACAATCATGTTAATAGTAGATTGTGTGGGTTCAGCAAAGCGTATTTCAGCTCTTAGATTCCCCGTTCTAACAAGAGAGAAATGACCCCCTTGTTCTTGATCAGGCGATAAGTCAAAAGCGAACATGGTATAGCCATTTAAAAATTCGAGAGGATCGACCGATAAGGCATTGTCGGCTTTCTGCTTGCCTGAAATATGTACGAGAGACAGGTATTCACGAATGGCTGAATTTGTTTGAAAATCGGGCTGAAAACGTCTTGCCTGAACCTGCTGCCCATCTAAATATAAGGCGGCATCATTTACATTGTAATGATTGAAACTCAGCGGGTTTCTCTGATAATTCCCAGAAAATGGACATGCTTGTGAAGGTTCTCATTCATCCAGGTCATGGTATATCTGTAATATACATCCATCCAGGTCATGGTATATCTGTAATATTCATTCATCCAGGTCATGATATATCTGTAATATTCATTCATCCAGGTCACGGTATATCTGTAATATTCATTCCTCAGATGCAATGCAGTTGCACCCTTGCTTCCTTAAAGGGCATGTCCACCCCAAAATTGAACTTTTGATATGTGGTAGGGCATGCTCCCCCAGCCCCAACCGCATTAATATAATTGTTAGAAAGTCCCCGATTCTTACTTACTGCCCCTCTCTCCCTGCTGCAGTGTTCAGGCCCTCTGCTTGCATGGAATTAAAAGCAGGGGCGGGACCAGCAGCGCGTCCCTGATTGGGTGAGAGGCAGGAAGGGCTGCACCTGAGCAGCCTCAACCTTGATGAGGTTGAGGAGTCTCAGGCACAGCATGATCACACAACTGACCTCCTACACAGCAGTTTCCTGGACTTTGGAGGGGCACAGCAGGGGAACTATTTTGAGCAGGAATGTAAGGTAAGGATTGTTTTAAACTACTTGATGTGGCCAGTAAGGGGTTAAATTTTAGTTTTGGGGGTGGACATGCCCTTTAATGAGTGCCACTAAAAGAGAGGTACATGTTTTCTCAGGGTTATAGATACAACAGGAATTGACACATTGGGTTTATTTTTAGCAAGATGAAACTAACCCAAATTCATTGCAAATGGCAAAGACAGCAAATCAACTTGCAAGATGGTAATATTCTTCTCTTCAAATATAAAAGACGTTCATCGTAACAATTGGCCTAAACTTCAAGTCCAGTTGATCTAATTGAATACAACAGATATATCATGTAACAAAACATTACCAGTTGGTCAGAACGTCGGAACCTCTACTTCATTCACTGTAGTGGGAGTCCATTAACCTGGTTCCGGATACATCAAAATTGTGAAGACATCGTAAAAAGAAAGGACTACTACCGACTGCAGATAAAACTTAACTTTTATTTTGCCGAACTCAGCACGTATCACAGATGGAGACAAACACAATGCCCTGACGCATCAGAGGGAAATACCGTGACCTGGATGGATGAATATTACAGATATAACGTGACCTGGATGGATGAATATTACAGATATACCGTGACCTGGATGGATGAATATTACAGATATCTTGACCGGATGGATGATATACAGATATACCGTGACCTGAGATGAATATTACAGTATACCGTGACCGGATGGATGAATATTACAGATATACCGGACCTGGTAATGAATATTACAGATATACCTGACCGGATGGATGAATATTACAGATATACCGTACCTGGATAAATGAATATTACAGATTACCGTGACCTGGATGAATGAATATTACAGATAACCGTGACCTGGATGGATGAATATTACAGATATACCGTGACCTGGATGAATGAATATTACAGATATACCGAACCTGGATGGATGAATATTACAGATATACCGTGACCTGGAGAATGAATATTACAGATATACCGTGACACTGGATGGATGAATATTACAGATATACCGTGACCTGGATGATGAATATTACAGATATCATGACCTGGATGATGAATATTACAGAATACCGTGACCTGGATGGATGAATATTAGATATACCGTGACCTGGATGGATGAAATACAGATAACCATGACCTGGATGGATGAATATTACAGATATACCATGACCTGGATGGATGAATATTACAGATATACCGTGACCTGGATGATGAATATTACAGAATAACCTACGATGGATGAATATTACAGATATACCGTGACTGGATGATGAATATTACAGATATACCATGACCTGGATGGATGAATATTACAGAATACCGTGACCTGGATGGATGAATATTACAGATATACCGTGACCTGGATGGATATTTAACGATATACCGTGACCTGGATGGATGAATTATTTCAGATATACCATGACCTGGATGGATGAATATTACAGATATACATGACCTGGAGGGATGAATATTACAGATATACCATGACCTGGTGGATGAATATTACAGATATACCGTGACCTGGATGAATGAATATTACAGATATACCGTGACCTGGATGGATGAATATTACAGATATACCATGACCTGGATGGATGAATATTACAGATATACCGTGACCTGGATGAATGAATATTAACAGATATACAATGACCTGGATGGATGAATATTACAGATATACATGACCTGGATGGATGAATATTACAGATATACCATGACCTGGATGGCTGAATATTACAGATATACCATGACTGGATGGATGAATATTACAGATATACCGTGACCTGGATGAATGAATATTACAGATATACCATGACCTGGATGATGAATATTACAGAATACCATGGACCGGATGGATGAATATTAAAGATATACCAGCCTGGATGATGAATATTACGATATACGTGACTGGATGAATGAATATACAGATATACCGTGACCTGGATGGATGAATATTACAGATATACCATGACTGGATAGAATATTACAGAATACCGTGATCCGATGGATGAATATTACAGATATACGTGACCTGGATGGATGAATATTACAGATATACCGTGACCTGGATGGATGATATTACAGATATACCAGACCTGGATGAATGAATATTACAGTATACCGTGACCTGGATGAGAATATTACAGATATACGTGACTGGATGAGAATATGTACAGATATACGTGACCTGGATGGATGAATATTACAGATATACCATGACCTGGATGAATGAATATTACAGATATACCGTGACCTGGATGATGAATATTACAGATATACCGTGACCTGGATGGATGAATATTACAGATATACCGTGACTGGATGGATGAATATTACAGATATACCGTGACCTGGATGGAGAATATTACAGATATACCGGACCTGGATGAATGAATATTACAGATATACCGTGACCTGGATGAATGATATTACAGATATACAGTGACCTGGATGAGGAATATTCAGATATACCGTGACCTGGATGATGAATATTAAGATTACGTGACTGATGAATGAATATTACAGATATACCGTGACCTGGATGATGAATATTACAGATATACCATGACCTGGATGAATATACAGATATACATGACCTGGATGGATGAATATTACAGATATACCGTGACCTGGATGGATGAATATTACAGATATACCGTGACTGGATGGATGAATATTACGATATACCATGACCTGGATGGATGAATATTACAGATATACCGTGACCTGGATGGATGAATATTACAGATATACCGTGACCTGGATGAATGGATATTACAGATATACCTGACCTGGATGAATATTAAGATATACTGTGACGGGATGTAATTATAACAGATATACCATGATCTGGATGAAGAATATTCACTATACCTGACCTGGATGAGAATATTACAGATATACCGTGACCTGGATGAATGAATATTACAGATATACCGTGACATGGTAATGAATATTACAGAATACCGTGACCTGGATGAATTACAGATATACCTGACCTGGATGGATGAATATTACAGATATACCATGACCTGGATGGATTAATATTACAGATATACCATGACCTGGATGGATGAATATTACAGATATTACCATGACCTGGATGGATGAAATTAAAGATATACCGTGACCTGGATGAATGAATATTACAGATATACCGTGACCTGGATGAATGAATATTACAGATATAACAGGACCTGGATGAATGAATATTACAGATATACCGTGACCTGGATGAATGAATATTACAGATATACCGTGACCTGGATGAATGAATATTACAGATATACATGACCTGGATGAATATATACAGATACGTACTGGATGAATGAATATACAGATATACCGTAACCTGGATGAATGAATATTACAGATATACCATGACCTGGATGAATGAATATTACAGATATACCGTGACCTGGATGGATGAATATTACAGATATACCGTGACCTGGATGAATGAATATTACAGATATACCGTGACCTGGATGAATGAATATTACAGATTATAAGTGACCTGGATGAGAATATTACAGATATACCGTGACATGTGAATGAATATTACAGATAACCGTAACCTGGATGGATGAATATTACAGATATACCATGACCTGATGAATGAATTACGATATACCGGACCTGGATGGATGAATTACAGATATACCGTGACCTGGATGAATGAATATTACAGATATACCGTGACCTGGATGAATGAATATTACAGATATACCTTGACCTGGATGAATGAATAGTACAGATAACGTGACCTGGATGAATGATATTACAGATATACCGTAACTGGATGGATGAATATTACAGATATACGTGACCCGGATGGATGATATACAGATAACATGACCTGGATGAATGAATATACAGATATACCATGACCTGAGGATGAATATTACAGATTACCATGACCGGATGAATGAATATTACAGATATACCGTGACCTGGATGAATGAATATTACAGATATACCGTGACCTGGATGAATGAATATTACAGATATAACGTGACATGGATGGATGAATATTACAGATATACCGTGACCTGATGAATGAATATACAGATATACCGTGACCTGGATGGATGAATATTACAGATATACCGTGACCTGGATGAATGAATATTACAGATATACCGTGACCTGGATGGATGATATTACAGATATACCGTGACTGGATGGATGAATATTACAGATATACCGTGACCTGGATGGATGAATATTACAGATATACCATGACCTGGATGAATGAATATTACAGATATACCGTGACCTGGATGAATGAATATTACAGATATACCGTGACCTGGATGGATGAATATTACAGATATACCATGACCTGGATGGATGAATATTACAGATATACCGTGACCTGGATGGATGAATATTACAGATATACCGTGACCTGGATGAATGAATATTACAGATACCGTGACCTGGATGGATGAATATTACAGATATACCGTGACCGGATTAATGAATATTACAGATATACCGTGACTGGATGGAGGAATATTACAGATATACCGTGACCTGGATGAATGAATATTACAGATATTACCGTGACCTGGATGAATGATATTACAGATATACCATGACCTGGAGGAATGAATATACAGATTACCGTGACTGGATGAATGAATATTACAGATATACCGTAACCTGGATGTGAATATTACAGATATCCGGACCTGGATTAATGAATATTACAGATATACCGTGACCTGGAGGATGAATATTACAAGATACCGTGACCTGGATGAATGAATATTACAGATATACCGTGACCTGGATGAATGAATATTACGATATACCGTAACCTGGATGGATGAATATTAAGATATACCGTGACCTGTCGATGAATGAATATTACAGATATACCGTGACCTGGATGGATGAATATTACAGATATAACCGTGACCTGGATGAATGAATATTACAGATATACCGTGAACTGGATGGTGAATATTACAGATATAAGTGACGGATGAATGAATATACAGATATACCGTGCCTGGATGAATGAATATTACAGATACCGTGACCTGATGGATGAATATTACAGATACCGTGACCTGGATGGATGAAATTTACAGATATACCGTGACCTGAGAATGAATATTACAGATATACCGTGACCTGGATGGATGAATATTACAGATATACCGTGACCTGGATGAATGAATATTACAGATATACCGTGACGGATGAATGAATATTACAGATATACCGTGAACTGGATGGATGAATATTACAGAGATACCGTGACCTGGATTGAATGAAATTACAGATATACCGTGACCTGGATGGATGAATATTACAGATATACCGTGACCTGGATGGATGAATATTACAGATATACCGTGACCTGGAGGATGAATATTACAGATATACCGTGACCTGGATGGATGAATATACAGGATATACGTGACCTGGATGGATGAATATTACAGATTACCGTGACCTGGATGATGAATAATACAGATATACCGTGACCTGGATGGAGAAATATTACAGTAACCGTGACCTGGATGGATGAATATTAAACGATACCGTGACCTGGATGAATGAATATTACAGATATACCGTGACCTGGATGGAATGAATATTACAGATATACCGTGACCTGGATGAATGAATTACAGATATACCGTGACCTGGATGAATGAATATTACAGATATACCGTGACCTGGATGATGAATATTACAGATAGACCGTGACCTGGATGGATGAATATTACAGATACGTGACCTGGATGAATGAATGTTACAGATATACCGTGACCTGATGGATGAATATTACAGATAGACCAAGACCTGGATGGATGAATATTACAGATATACCGTGACCTGGATGGATGAACATTAGATATACCGTGCATGAGGATAATTACAGATATACGTGACCTGGATGGATGATATTAAGATATACCGTGACCTGGATGGATGAATATTACAGATATACCGTGACCTGGTGGATGAATATTACAGATATACCTGAACTGGATGAGATATTACAGATACCGTGACCTGGATGGTGAATATTACAGATATACCGTGACCTGGATGGATGATTATACAGATATACCGTGACTGGATGGATGAATATTAAGATATACCGGACTGGATGGATGAAATTACAGATATACCGTGACCTGGTATGAATATTACAGATATACGGACCTGGAGGATGAATATTACAGATTACCTGACCTGGATGGATGAATATTACAGATATACCGTGACCTGGATGGATGATATTACAGATATACCGTGACCTGGATGATGAATATTACAGATATACCGTGACCTGGATGATGAATATTACAGATATACCATGACCTGGATGGATGAATATTACAGATATACCATGACCTGGATGGATGAATATTACAGATATACCATGACCGGATGGATGAATATTACAGATTACTCCTGGTGATGAATATTACGATATACCGTGACTGGATGGATGAATATTACAGATATACCATGACCTGGATGGATGAATATTACAGATATACCGTGACCTGGATGAATGAATATTACAGATATACCATGACCTGGATGGATGAATATTACAGATATACCATGACCTGGATGGATGAATATTACAGATATACCTGACTGATGGGGAATATTACAGATATACCTGACCGATGGATGAATTATAGATATACCGTGACCTGGATGAATGAATATTACAGATATACCATGACCTGGATGGAGAATATTACAGATATACCATGACCTGGAGGAGTGAATATTACAGATATACCATGACCTGGATGGATGAATATTAAAGATATACGTGACCTGGATGAATGAATATTACAGATATACCGTGACCTGGATGGATGAATATTACAGATATACCATGACTGGATTGATGAATATTACAGTATACCGTGATCTGGATGGATGGATATTACAGATATACCGTGACCTGGATGGATGAATATTACAGATATACCGTGACCTGGATGGATGAATATTACAGATATACCAGGACCGGATGAATGAATTACAGATATACCGTGACCTGGATGGATGAATATTACAAGATATACCGTGACCTGGATGATGAATATTACAGATATACCGTGACCTGGATGGATGAATATACAAGATATACCATGACCTGGATGAATGAATATTACAGATATACCGTGACCTGGATGGATGAATATTACAGATATACCGTGACCTGGATGGATGAATATTACAGATTTACCGTGACTGGATGGATAATATTACAGATATACCGTGACCTGGATGGATGAATATACAGATATACCGTGACCTGGATGAATGAATATTACAGATATACCGTGACCTGGATGATGAATATTACAGATATACCGTGACTGGAGGATGAATTCAGAATACGTGCCTGGATGGATGAAATTACAGATTACCGTGACCGGATGAATGAATATACAGATATACCGTGACTGGATGAATGAATATTACAGATATACCATGACCTGGATGGAATATTACAGTATACCAGACCGGATGGATGAATATTACAGATATACCGTGACCTGATGGATGAATATTACAGATATACCGTGACCTGGATGGAGAATATACAGATATACCATGACCTGGATGGATGAATATTACAGATATACCGTGACCTGGATGGATGAATATTACAGATATACCGTGACCTGGATGGAATGAATATTACAGTATACCATGACCTGGATGAAATATTACAGATATACTGTGAACGGGATGTATAATTATAACAGATATACCATGACATGGATGAATGAATATTACAGATATTACCGTGACCTGGATGAATGAATTTACAGATATACCGTGACCTGGATGAATGAATATTACAGATATACCGTGACCTGGATGAATGAATATTACAGATATACCGTGACCTGGATGAATATTACAGATATACCATGTGACCTGGATGATGATATTACAGATATACCATGACCTGGATGGATTAATATTACAGATATACCATGACCTTGATGGATGAATTTACAGATTACCATGACCTGGATGGATGAATATTACAGATATACTGACCTGGATGAATGAATATTACAGATATACCGTGACCTGGATGAATGAATATTAAGATATACATGACATGATGAAATATTACAGATATTACCGTGACCTGGATGAATGAATATTACAGATATACCGTGACCTGGATGAATGAATATTACAGATATACCATGACCTGGATGAATGAATATTACAGATATACCGTGACCTGGATGAATGAATATTACAGTATACCGTACCTGGTGGATGATAACAGATATACCATGACTGGATGAATGAATATTACAGATATACCGTGACCGGATGAGATGAATATTACAGATATACCGTGACCTGGATGAATGAATATTACAGATATACCGTGACCTGGATGAATGAATATTACAGATATACCGTGACCTGGATGAATGAATATTACAGAGATACCGTGACCTGGATGAATGAATATTACAGATATACCGTGACCTGATGGATGAATTACAGATATACCATGACCTGGATGAATGAATATTACAGATATACCGTGACCTGGATGGATGAATATTCAGATATACCGTGACCTGGTGAATGAATATTACAGATATACCGTGACCTGGATGAATGAATATACAGATATACCATGACCTGGATGAATGAATATTACAGATATACCGTGACCTGGATGAATGAATATTACAGATATACCGTAACCTGGATGGATGAATATTACAGATATACCGTGACCTGGATGGATGAATATTACAGATATACCATGACCTGGATGAATGAATATTACAGATATACCATGACCTGGATGGATGAATATTACAGATATACCATGACCTGGATGAATGAATATTACAGATATACCGTGACCTGGATGAATGAATATTACAGATATACCGTGACCTGGATGGATGAATATTACAGATATACCGTGACCTGGATGGATGAATATTACAGATATACCGTGACCTGGATGAATGAATATTACAGATATACCGGACCTGGATGGATGAAATATTACAGATATACCGTGACCTGGATGAATGAATATTACAGATATACCGTGACCTGGATGGATGAATATTACGATATACGTGACCTGGAGGATGAATATTACAGATATACCGTGAACTGGAGATTGATGAATATTACAGATATACCATGACCTGGATGAATGAATATTACAGATATACCGGACCTGGATGAATGATATTACAGATATCCGTGACTGGATGATGAATATTACAGATATACCATGACCTGGAGGTGGATGATATTACAGATATACCGTGACCTGGATGGATGAATATTACAGATATACGTGACCTGGATGAATGAATATTACAGATATACCGTGCCTGGATGGATGAATATTACAGATATACCGTGACTGGATTAATGAATAATTACAGATATACCGTGACCTGGATGGATGAATATACAGATATACGTGACCTGGATGGAATGAATATTACAGATATACCGTGACCTGGATGAATGAATATTACCGATATACCCATGGACCTGGATGATGAATATTACAGATATACCGTGACCTGGATGAATGAATATTACAGATATACCGTACCTGGATGGATGAATATTACAGATATACCGTGACCTGGATTAATGAATATTAAGATATACCGTGACTGGAGGATGAATATAAAATATGACGTGATGATGAATGAATATTACAGATATACCGTGACCTGGATGAATGAATATTACAGATATACCGTACGGATGGATGAATATTACAGATATACCGTGACCTGGATGAATGAATATTACAGATATACCGTGACCTGGATGGATGAATATACAGATATACAATGACCTGGATGGAATGAATATTACAGATATACCGTGACCTGGATGGATGGAATATTACAGATATACCGTGACCTGGATGAATGAATATACAGATATACCGTGACCTGGATGAATGAATATTACAGATATACCGTGACCTGGAGGATGAATATTACAGATATACCGTGACCTGGATGGATGAATATTACAGATATACGTGACCTGGATGATGAATATACAGATATACCGTGACCTGGATGGATGATATTACAGATATACCGTGACCGGATGATGAATATTACAGATATACCGTGACTGGATGAATGAATATTACAGATATACCGTGACCTGGATGGATGAATATTACAGATATACCGTGACCTGGATGAATGAATATACAGATATACCGTGACCTGGATGGATGAATATTACAGATATACCGTGACCTGGATGGATGAATATTACAGATATACCGTGACCTGGATGGATGAATATTACAGATATACCGTGACCTGGAGGGATGAATATTACAGATATACCGTGACCTGGATGGATGAATATTACAGATATACCGTGACCTGGATGGATGAATATTACAGATATACCGTGACCTGGATGGATGAATATTACAGATATACGTGACCTGGATGAATGAATATTACAGATATACCGTGACCTGGATGAATGAATATTACAGATATACCGTGACCTGGATGAATGAATATTACAGATATACCGTGACCTGGATGAATGAATATTACAGATATACCGTGACCTGGATGGATGAATATTACAGATAGACCGTGGACATGGATGGAGATATTACAGATATACCGTGACCGGATGAATGAATGTTACAGATATACCGTGACCTGGATGGATGAATATACAGATAGACCAAGACCTGGATGGATGAATATTACATATATACCGTGACCTGGATGGATGAATATTACAGATTACGTGACCTGGATGGATGAATATTACAGAATTACCGGAACGGATGGAGATTATTACAGATTACCGTGACCGGATGGATGAATATTACAGATATACCGTGACCTGGATGGATGAATATACAGATATACCGTGACCTGGATGGATGAATATAAGATATACCGTGACCTGGATGGATGAATATTACAGATATACCGTGACCTGGATGGATGATTATTACAGATATACCGTGACCTGGATGGATGAATATTACAGATAACCGACCTGGATGGATGAATAGTTACAAATACCGTGACCGGGATGAATATTACAGATAACCATGACCTGGATGGATGATATTACAGATATACCGTGACCTGGATGGATGAATATTACAGATATACCGTGGACCTGGATGGATGAATATTACAGATATACCGTGACCGGAGGATGAATATTACAGATATACCGTGACCTGGATGGTGAATATTACAGATATACCGTGACCTGGATGGATGAATATTACAGATACCGTGACCTGGATGGATGAATATTACAGATAGACCGTGACCTGGATGGATGAATATTACAGATAGACCGTGACCTGGATGGATGAATATTACAGATATACCGTGACCTGGATGAATGAATATTACAGATATACCATGACGGATGAATATTACAGATATACCGTGACCTGGATGGATGAATATTACAGATATACCGTGACCTGGATGGATGAATATTACAGATATACCATGACCTGGATGAGAATAGATATATGACATGAGATATATTACAGATATACCGTGACCTGGATGAATGAATATTACAGATAGACCGTGACCTGGATGGATGAAGATTACAGATATACCGTGACCGGATGGAATGAATATTACAGATATACCGTGACCTGGATGGATGAATATTACAGATATACCGTGACCTGGATGAATGAATATTACAGATATACCGTGACCTGGATGGATGAATATTACAGATATACCGTGACCTGGATGAATGAATATTACAGATATACCGTGACCTGGGGAATGAATATTACAGATATACCGTGACCTGGATGGATGAATATTACAGATATACCGTGACTGGATGAATGAATATTACAGATATACCGTGACCTGGATGGATGAATATTACAGATATACCGTGACCGGATGAATGAATATTACAGATATACCGTGACCTGGATGGATGAATATTACAGATATACCGTGACCTGGATGAATGAATATTACAGATATACCGTGACCTGGATGGATGAATATTACAGATATACCGTGACCTAGATGGATGAATATTACAGATATACCGTGACCTGGATGAATGAATATTACAGATATACCGTGACCTGGATGGATGAATATTACAGATTATACCGTGACCTGGATGGATGAATATTACAGATATACCGTGACCTGGATGAATGAATATTACAGATATACCGTGACCTGGATGAATGAATATTACAGATATACCATGACCTGGTGAAGAATATACAGATATACCGTGACCTGGATGAAGAATCTTACAGATATACCGTGACCTGGATGGATGAATATTACAGATATACCGTGACCTGGATGAATGAATATTACAGATATACCGTGACCTGGATGAATGAATATTACAGATATACCATGACCTGGATGAATGAATATTACAGATATACAGTGACCTGGATGAATGAATATTACAGATATACCGGACCTGGATGGATGAATATTACATATATACCATGACTGGAGAATT
>JAACNH010000242.1:283044-302253 GCA_019447015.1 Hymenochirus boettgeri | reverse complement strand
GCTTCAGCACTATCTTTAATACAGGAAAGTCCAGGACACTAACCTGGCAAATGAAAACTGTGCGTGCTGTATCTCACTAACCAAATGATATTGGGAAGTATGAAAAATCAATCCGACCTCCCTGCCTTGGGGAATTTTTTTTTTTTTCATTTTTCAAAAGTTGATTTTTACAGTGCAGTTGTGTAATTACCATATTTTCACATATTAAAGTAATTCATAATCTAGGGAAGTCCAGGGATAGATTGAATCTCTCCTGCTGCCACTTACAATGGGGAAGCCACCAGTGAGATTTCTCTAGAGGGGTCTTATCTACTTTCACTTTATCTGGTCCAGTATGGGGGAGCTTCATTTACACAGAGCGTTTGGGGTCCATTCATGTTAAATTGAAGCTTGGCACCATGGGTTATTATTTGTAGTGAGCAGTGGACCTGGTATTTACAATTTGACACAAGATTACTGCGACGTATTTGCTTTTCTAGCTTTGTGTATTTTACTCACTGACTGTTTACATTGAGTTTATGTGTTTTACATTCCAGGTGCAAAACGTTTTCAGTATCATTTATCAAATGTTCAGAAAGGTACCGGTTATTTAGGACAAACCAGTACAGATTGAAGGGAGTGTTTATTACTAAAACAACAAAAAAAAAATATTACTTCCCCTAACCCCAACTGATATATCCAGCACTTTATTACCTGTATTACTAACCAGATATATAAGGATAATTGTTGTCCCCATTTGGGCAGAGTAATCTGGCTCCTCCCTCCATGCAGTCAATCAATGATTGACTGCTGTTTCAGACTTGATATGGACCCGATTTCTTCTTAATAAATTCCTATTGTTCCCACATGGTGTCTATCTCTATATTGACATGTCCTTGTCCTTTATAAATCTTCTACACTGCACCATACTGTGTCCTCCATCTCCTCTAGGGAAACTCTGTTATACAGATAGATTGGGGTCATCTGAATATTTCCACATTTAATATGATTGACATTCACATTCATTGAGAAACATAGTAAGGTTATAAGGATGAGATGGTCCAATCATTTTGGAGTTAAGAGGATCTGCAGGGAATAAATAGTCACCAAACCCAATGTGTGTAGCTTGTATTATAGCTGTTTGCAAGTTCCCCTTATCCTGACAGTGAGGTCAGAGCCACCGGTCTGAGGTTCTCATTTCCTCTGGGTAAGGTCAGATCTGGAGATGGAATTTCTCTGTCTTCAAATGAAACTAAAAAACAATTGAAAAGGTCATTGCACATCCATATTCATGTTGTATATGGAACAACAGGGACCAGGGCACATGGGACTGGCTGTGTTATAACGTATATTGTATTAATATATATTTACTATATATATTAAACTGTATTATATTGTATTATAATATACTATATTTTATTGTACTGTATTATATTGTATTATACGTATTATCTGTGTATTATATTACTACTATTGATTTACTAATGTACTATACTGAATTGTACTGTATTAATTGCATAATATGTTCCTATATTGTAATTGTATCTGTAACTTATCCGGTTAATTGGTTTATAATGTACTATCCTATTATCTCAAACCAAAATCATACGATATTGTAGTATAATGTACTATTGAATTTGTCTGTTAGTAATTGTATTATATGTACTATTATTGTATTGTCTGTATATATATTGTATTATAATGTCCTATATGTATTATAATACACGTCTCTGTATGTTCAATGGAGAGCTGCAGTGGGCGAGATCCTATTAGAATCCTGAGTGAGTCACGGAGTGACCTAGTTCAATTATTACTGCCACTGCAAGCTCTCCATTCCAATATAACATAAAAAATCAGTGTCCTCCTCCTTATCCAGCCCCCCGGACTCGAACATTCACAAAATCATGTCCACAAGAGCTGGACGGAACGGATCCAGTCTTGTATCCAATCGCACAGAACAACTGGCCGCCATGCGCATTACCATCCTTAACTGCAATATAGGAAATCTATCGAAGTAAGCTGGGGCCGCTCCGGAGCACCCGGGCGACGCACACGCATTATGCAACAAAAAAGAGCGCAAACAAAACTGGAAAAACCAAATTAAAACGGGGGTAAACATAAAGCCTATAAACTAACGACATGATAAACCTAAAACAACATCTTGATTCTGACTAAAGTTACTACATATAAATTTAATATATCTACGATAAAGATTTAAAATATGTTAAACTGTTTAACAATGTTTTTTAATGTTATGTATAAAAGAGAAAAAACATTACATGAAACATGCAATTGAAAACTAAAACAAACTTTAAAAAAAAAAGAGTTAAATAAATTCTTTCACCACTATTACTCACGGTCACTTATTTAAAATAAAAACTTGTGTATTAAAATAAATTCGCCCCTTACGTGTATATACGCCTATATGCCACCGCTGTTCCTGACCTGTATAACGGAAACTCGGGGCCCCTACGACCTTGTGCTTTATATGGTCAGGGAACTCCTCTGGGCGGCATAATAGCCTTATATGTACAACCGTAAGGCATGGCCCCTATATCTTTGGTATTCTAAATGTATTTAATTGTATTTATTATAATGTCCTTTATGTATTAAATATTGTATTATCATGTACTATAGTTGTATTAACTGCTTATATTGTCTATATTACTATTTGTATTATACTGTATTATATGGTCTTTTACTGTACTATTGTCTATCGTAATTATATTTTGTATTTTGACTATATTTTTCTCTGTATTTATTGTATTATATGTATTATTTGTAAATTATACTGTATTAATTGTCTATTGTACTATCTAGGATTCTCTGTATTATCTTGTTTTTTCATTATCATGTACTATCGTAGTTTGTACTGTAATTATTGTATATCTACTTACATATGCATTATATGTTATATATTGTATTAGAATGTTAACTATAGTGTATTGTAACTGTAATTTGTATTATACATGATTAATTATATTTACTATATTGTATATATATATTGATATATTAGTTATTGTATGTCTATATTTGTTTATACATTGGTACCTATAATATTATTGTCACTGTGTATCATAATTGTTGTATAAGTTATAAGTACTATATTGGTATTATATGACTATCTCTTGTATTGTACTATTATATTGTATTATACATGTCTCTATAATGTATTATAATGTGTTATATTGTATTAAGTACTATAGGTTATATATTCATTGTATTATAATGTACTAAATTTATGTAAAATGTATATTATTGATATTATTTACTACTATTGTAAATTGTTACTGTAGTATATTGTATTATAGTGTATATATTGTATTAACGGTACTATATTGCATTAGAATTGTTATATTGGTTTATAATGTACTAAAATATTGTATCTGTTACTTTATATATAGTATTATAATGTACTATATTGTAATTTATACTTAATTATCATTTACTATATGTATTGTACTGTATTAATTGTATGTAATGTCTACTATATTGTTATTATATGTCCTCATATTGATATCGAATTATATTTTATAATGTCATATTGTTAGTAGCGTATTATTTGTTATATTGTACTATATTGTATGTACTGTATTACCGTAATACTCGAATACCGGGTTTTTAGGTTTAAAATTAAACCTACAACCTTGACTCGCTTACTCCGAGTCACAAGAACTACCTTCAATCCAGAGGCAGCCCGCGAGTCCGGCCGGCAAGTTCCCAGTAGTCTTCTGCTGTTGCACCGATGACGTTCATCACGCACGCTGAGCGGGATGACGTCTCGCCCAGCCGAAGCAGTAATGGGAACTGCCGGCCGGACTCGCGGCTGCTTCTGGATTGCAGAGAGAGGAAGACTGAGACCGGTACGGGTAAGTGAGCTGGGGGGGACTGGGGGGAGGCCTGGGGGTACTGGAGGGGGGGCTGGGGGGACAGTATGCCATTCCGCACACCCCAAATTACCTTTTGTTACTATAGTGGGTTTGGAAACTATACAACCCCATCAACCAGCATGCTGGAGTTTGTAGTTTCCACACATCTTACAGTGAAAGGTATTGGTGGGGTAAGTATGCCATACATTAACCCCCAATACCTTTTCGAACATAGTGGTTGGAACCTACAACTCCCAACAAGCATGCTGGGAGTTGTGAGTTTCCAAACATCTACAAGTGGAAAGGTAAATTAGGGTTACTGTATACCCTACCGGCTTATACTCGGGTCACATCTTTTTCTAATTTTTGAGGCGAAATGGGTGCCTCGGCTTATACTCGGTCGGATTATACTCCGAGTACTATACGGTATAATTTGTATTATAGATGTACTATATGTATTACTGTCTATTATATTGTATTATATGTAACTATATTGTATTGTACTGTATTAATTGTATTATAATGTACTTAATTGTAATTGTACTGTATTATATTGTATTAGTACTGTTAATTATATTGTATTATAATGTACTATATTGTATTATACGTATTTTTTATTCTATGTATGTATATTGTATTTGTACTGTATTTATTGTCTATTAGAATTTACTATATTGTAATTATATGTACTATATTGTATTGTACTGTATTATATTGTATGATATGTACTATATTGTATATATGTACTATATTGTATTGTACTGTATTATATATGTAATATATGTCTATATTGTTTGTATACTGTATTATATTGTATTATAATGTATATATTGTAGTATATGTATTATCTTTGTATTATATTGTATTTGTCTATATTATTATTGTAATTATATTAGTATTTTTATTAGTATATATTGTATTATATTGTACTATATTGTATTGTACTGTATTATATTGTATTATAATGTATTATATTTATTATATGTATTATATTGTTTATATTGACTATATTGTATTATGACTGTATTATCTGTATTATAATGTATTATATTGTATTATACGATTATATTGTATTATATTGTACTATGATTGTTTGTACTGTATTATTTGTATTATAATGTACTATATTGTATATACTGTATATCATTGGTATTGTAATGTACTATCTTGTATTGTACTGTATTATAATTGTATTATAATGTACTATATTGTCTTGTACTGATTATATTGGTATTATAATGTAACTATATTGTATTGTACTGTATTATATTGTAATTATACTGTTTATATTGTATTATAACTGCACTATATTGTTATTATAATGTATTTATATTGTATTATAACTTAATTATAACTTGTATTTATATTTGTAACTATATTGTTATATAATTACGATCTTGTATTATACTGTATTATATTGTATTGTACTGTAGTAATATTGTATTTAGGTACTATATTGTATTATAACTGTATTATATTGTTTATATTGTACTATATTGTATTGTAACTGTATTATATTGTATTAATGAATGTTATATTGTATTGTACTGTATTAATATATTGTATTATAATGTTACTATCTGTTTATAGTACTGTATTATATTGTATTATTAATACTGTACTATATTGGTATTCTATAGGGTATTATTGTATTTCTGTATTACTATAGCTCTTGTATTACTTGTACTATTTGTAGTAGACTGTTTATATTGTTGTCCTGTCTATATTGTATTATAATGTTTTGTTTATATGTACTAATTGTATTTGTCTGATTATTGTATTATATGTATCTTGTATTGTAACTGTATTATATTGTATTCTATGATCGACTCTATTGTTTATCTGTCTCTATATGAATGTCACTTCCATTCTTTGTTTCTGTTTTGGTATTATAATTGTATTCTGTCTTATCTGGTATTGGTCTGTAATAGTATAAGTCACTTGGTAATATATGTACAGTAGTTGTATTGTACGGATTTATATTTTTAATTATATCTATTGTATATTAATGTACATATTGTAATTTTAATGTACTATAAGATTGTATTAATAATGTACTATTTGTATTATAAACTGTATTATAATATACTATATTGTATTATACTTAGTATTATATTGTTATTATAATATATATTGTATTCTATATATTGTTTAGATGTACATTATACTGTATTCATCTTAATGTACTATAGACTGTACTAATTTGTATTATACTGTATTATAGTTGGTCATAGATTTAGTCTTGTTATATCGTGATTGTTTCTATATGTTTATCATTACTATTGTATTCCTACGTAATTTTAACTCGTACTTATATTGTATTATCTTATTATTTGTATAGAATACTTTTTATTGTATATCTGTAACTGATTATTCATGATTAAGTCCAAATTACATACTGTACTACTCTAGTGTGATATCATGTACATTTATTGTATTATAATGTTTCGTATTGTAAGTTTACTGTACTATAACTTGTATTGTAATACTGTATATTGTTCTTAATGTACTCATACTGTATATAATTGTGTATTACTAAATATGTATTCAAACTGTAGTTATATTGCATATTATAATGGTACTATATTGTATTTTATTAATGTATACTAAGTGTACATTTGTATTATACTGACTATTATTAGATGTATTAATATGTACTATAATTGTACTATAGTATTATCATTGTACAAGGTATAGATTGTATGTGTATGACTGTACTTATATTGTATTATAATGTACTATATTGTCATTAATACTGTAACTATATGTATTATACTGTATAAATTGTATTATTGAATTATATGCTGTTTAATCTGTACTATAATGTATTATCGTAAATTGTTGTAATGAGCATCGTATTATATTGTATAGTTAAAGTCTTTTCTTATATATCTATGGATATATTGTTGATACTATATAGTGTAATTTCTGATAATCGCTTACTCATGCTATAGTATTATAATGTCCATACTTCATACTTTTGGGTATATAATGACTTTGTATTATATGTATATGTGATTTATAAGTCTACTGGTATTGGTATTCTATATGTATATTTTATTCTTGTCTTAATAACGTCTTTTTATTATATGTATTATATATAATGTACTATATTTATAATGTACTAGTATTGATTCGTGATTATATTGTATTGTATGTAATAGCTTAGTCTATATGTGATTATAATGTCATGGTAGTATATGTCTATATTGTATTGTACTGTATTATATGATTTAATTCCTATATTGTGATTATATGTAGATATTGTATTGACTGATTATACTGTATATAATTGTAATATTGTATTATAACTGTCATATTATATGGTATTATATTGTTCTGTATTATATTGCATTAAATGTAACTATATTGTATTTATAATGTACTTATCTTTAATCTATACACTGGTAATTTAATTATAATGTACTATATTGTATTATCTGTTCTATTTGTATTATATTAATGTATACTAATATTGATTGTATATAATGTCACTATATTGTAAGTTATTTGTATATATGATTTATATTATATTGTAGTAAATGTTTATATTGTATTCATCAATGTTATTACTATTGTATTATAATGTAACTATATTGTATAAGTAGTTCATATATGTAATGTAATGTATTAATTGTATTGTACTGTTCAATTATATTGCATTATACTGTATTATCAGTTGTATTATATGTAATTATATTGTTAGATATGCTATATTATTGTACTATATGTAATTATTGTCTATTGTAACTGTATTATATTGTATTAAATGTATATATTTGGTATTATAATGTTACTTATATTGTATTTACTGTATTTATTGATATATACTGTACTATATGTATATTATACTGTGTATAGTTGTATTAATCGTTTTTTTATATGTCCTATTTGTATTTCTGTATTATAATTCAATTATAATGTACTATTTGTATTATAACTGTAATTATAATTGTCTTATAACGGTATTAATTGTCATATTACGATTATATGTATATCATGGTATTATATGTCTACCTTATTTATTAATAATCTGTACTTATATTGTATTATAATGTATTATATTGGTTATACTGATATATTTGTATATATGTATTATCTTGTTACTGTATTTTGTATTAAATGACTAAGTCTATCATACTGTTATATGTCATTATAGTGTATTACGTATATATGTATCTTATAATAGTATTATACTGTATTTATGTGCTATATTGTGACGGTTGTTTACCTGTACTCATCTGTCATTACTGACTTTTGTATTATCTATTTGTCATTCTCATGTATATATTGGTATTATAATGTACTATTATTGTTTAATACTGTATTACATTGTATTATAGTCTATATAATCTGTATTTGTATTATACTGTTATTTCATATTGTATTATAATGTCTTCCTTGATTTCTATATATGATGTATTATATTGATTTATATGTATCTATAATTGCTATTATACTGCTTATATTGTATGATAATGTCCTATCTTGTATCTTAACTGTATATATTGTAGGTATTTCCATTGATATATGTACTATATGTATATGTACTATATGAATATGTACTATATTTGTATTATACTGTATGTAGTGTTTATAATGTATAATAGTTGGTATTATATCTGTATTAATTGTACTTATAATGTCTATTTATTCTATTATACCTGTATTATAGGTCTATCATTGATATTATATGTACACTATATATTGTAATATAATGTACTCATCTTGTCTTATAACTGTATATTTTATATTGTATTATATGTATCTGTATTAGTGCTAATGGATATACATTCATAGTCTATATATTATAACTTATGTAATAATGTACTTATTTGTTAATTATATTGTATTATATTGTATTATAATGTATTATATTGTATTATAATGTTTATATTAGTATTATCGATACTGTAGTATATTGATTATTGTATCTTTATAATGTACTATAATTTATTCATACTGTATTATATTGTAGTGTCTATATTGTATATCCTTAATTTGTTTAGAATACCAATATTGTACTATAATTTAACTTATTATCTGTATTACTGTATTATAATATTATATTGTAATATGTAATATATTGTTATTATCATGTATTATATTGTATTATAATGGTATCCTATATTGGATTATACTGTCTATATTGTATTATATTGTATTATAAATTGTATTATAGTTGTATTTATCATGTAATTTATAGGAATTATACTGTACTTATTGGAGTTATGACTGTATTGATAATTGCAAATGTAATTAATTTGTCTTACTAAATGTATTATATTGTATTAATCTGGTCTTATTATAATGTATATTTGTATTATATGTATATATTGTATTATATGTACTATAAGTTGTAAATTATACTTTATGATAGTGTTTATATAATTACTATATTATAATGTAATAAATGTCTTATATTGTACTCTATTTGTTTAATACTGTAATTATTGTATTATAACTGTACTTATATGGTATTATAATGTATATTGCATATCTTTATTATACTTGTATTATATGTATTATATTATATACTGTTATATTGTATTATATGTATTGATCATTGTTTATATGTATTATATGTATTAAGTGACTATAGGTTTATGATTATAGTGATATTATATTGGTCTATATACTTTATATTGCATTAATTGTAGTGAATTATACTGTTTATATTGTAGTCTATATGTATGTACTTATGTTATTTTTATAAGGATTATCATGTTATTATACTGTATTACTATTGTATTATAACTGTATTCTTCATTGGTATGATACTACTAGAATGTATTATAATGTACTATATTGTGATCATACTGTATTTATATTTTTTTAAATGTACTTATATATGTCATTTATAGTATTAATAATTTAGTTCGATATACTAATTATACTATTTTATAATGTACTAATGTCTTATCGTTATATTGTATTATATTGTATCTATTTTATTACTAATGTACTTATCATTGTATTATAATTGTATTATATTGTATTTATGTACGAGTTGTATTATACTGATATTGTATTACTGATGTCTATATTGTTATTCTACATTATTATATTGTATTATCTTTGTCTTATACTGTATTCAATATTGTTTTTTTCCTTATACATCCTGTCTTCTATTCGTCTTTCTCCCTGTCTCTCTTGTTTCTCTTGTCTTCTCCCTTGTCTTCTCCTGTTCTTCTCTTGGTCTTCTCCCTGAGAGAGGAGATTCTTCTTGGTCTTCTCTTGTCTTCACTCATTGCGTTTCTCTTGCCTTCCTCTGGTCCTCTCTTGTCTTCTCCTGTCTTATACCGTTTGTTTCCTCGCTGTCTTCTCTTGTTTTTTCTCCTGGTTTCACTTGTCTTCTCATTGTCTTCTCCCTATGTCTAATTTGTCTTCTACCCTGGTCTTCATTGTATGGCAGAATGTCTTCTAGGTGATCCCTTATATTGTCTTATAGTGTATTCCTAATGTATTATATTGTTTATACTGTCTTTACTATTGTCTATAATGTCCTAATCTTTTATTCTACTGTCTTCTCTTGTCTTTCTCCCTTTCCTCTCATTGTATTTACTGTAGTAGATTGCATATAATTACTATAATTATTGTATTATACTGTATATATTGCATTATATTGTACTATATTTATATAACTGTTATATTTATTATAATGTACTCATACTTGTATTGTAACTGTCAGTATATTTGTATGATAATGTTTCTATTATCTATCCCTTACCTATAATTGGTATATACTGTATTCAATTGTCTATAAATATACTCGCATTGTATTATAATGTAACTATCTTGTATTATAACTGTTATTAATATTGTATTATAATGTCCTTTATTGTAATTATACTGTTAGTATATTGTATGATAATGTATCAATATTGATTATAGGTTTATTCATTTATTTAATCTGTACTATATTGTCTATACTGTGTTAATAATTGTATTATAATGTAACTATATTGTATTATACTGTCTTATATTTATTATACTGTATTATACTTGTATTCATACTGTCTATCTTGTCTTTCTGTAGTATATTGTTTTATCAGTCTATATTGTTTTGTACTGTATTATATTGTATCATAATGTATTTATTGCTCATTCTCCTGTCTTCATCTTGTTTCATCCATGTACCTCTTGTCATTCTACTGTTTATATATGTCCGTCTCATGGACTCTCTTGTCTTGTCAACTGTATTCTCATTGTATTTAATCCTGTCCTCATCTTGTGCTTCTCCTGTACTCTCTTGTATTATCTAATTACTATCTTGTATTGTACTGTAATATATTGTTTTAAATACATGTCAAACTCTCTTGTACATTCTACCTGTCCTATATTATTCCGCATGTCCTATATTGTATTGTACTGTTACCCTTATATTGTCTTCTACTGTCCTCTCTTGTATTCTCCTTTTATGTTAACTATCTGTTGATAATTTACTCTCATTGTCAGGTAACGGTATTATATTGTATATACTGTCTTATAGTGTATTTATATGTAACTATATTTATTGTTACTGGTCCTATATATGTCTTATAGGTATCATATTGTTAGTCTAATGTACTATATTTATTGTACGTTATTCTATTGTATTATAATGTATTCTACTGGTATTACTAATGTACTCATATTGTTATTGTACTGTATTATATTGATTATAATGTACTATATTGATATTCATCTGTATTATCTTGTTTCTCCCATTGTACTATATTGTTTCTCTGGTATTATATTGGTCTTATAATGTCCTATCTTGTCTTGTACTGTCTTCTATTGTCCTTCTCCGTGTCTCTATTGTCTTCTAATGTCTCTTATATTGTAATTTACTGTATTATAGTTGTATGAAGCTGTACTATAGTTGTATTAATAAGTCCTCTACTTGTCGTTCTACGTAATTATCTTGTTTATAAATGTCCTATATTGTCATTGTCCTGTTCTTGTTGTATTACTCACCTGTCATATCTTGTTTAATACTGTATTATATGGTTTTCTCTGTACTAATATTGTTTTTACGGTATTAATTTTAATTATATGTACTATATTTGTAATTGTAACTGTATTCTTGCATTATCATTTACTCTATATTGTATAATAATTAACTATATTGTATTGTAACTGTAAACTTAAATTTGTATTTAAATGTACTCTTTGTATTATAATGTACTATATTGTATTGTAGTTTTTCTATTGCCTTATAATGTACTATTTGTCTTAATGTACTATTTGTACTTTGTACTGTATTATCTTGCATTATAATTGTCTATCTACTTGTATATAATGTATATATTGTATGATAATGTCTATATTGTAATTTCAAGTATTTTTATATTGCCCTTATAATTTAATAATACTTGTATTATCCTGTATCATTGTAATTATCATTTACTAATATGTTTTTTTTTTAATTATACTGACATTAATATTGTATTTAATGGTAACTATATTGTATTATACTGTATATATGTATTATATGGTACTATATTGTATTAAATGTACTATTGGTATTGTACTGTAGTATATTGTTTCTAATGTACTATCTTTTAATTATAAGTCTAATTTTATTATATGTCTAATAGTGGATTGTCTGTATTATGTAATATAAGTTTTATATTTTAGTATAATGTCCTATATTGTATTGTACTGTATTATTATGGTATTCATATGTATCATATTGTAATTATTAAGAATGGACTTATGTGTATTGTCCCTGTTATTAATATTTTATTATAAGTATTTATTGTATTCCTACTGTACTCTATAGTTGTCATTGTCCCTGTATTCTATTGTCATTCCTGTCCTATATTTGTATTAATCTCCTGTATATACCTCTGTCTTATATAGTCCGACTAACTTGTATTAATATGATTCATATTGTAATTAAAGTACTATATTGTCCTTGTCCTGTCTTATATTGTATTATATGTACCTATTTGTCTATCAATGTACTATATTGTATTGTAATTGTATTATATTTAAAATAGATGTATTACTAATTTGTTTATATGACTATATTTTGGTATTATACTAGTATTATATTGTATTATAATGTACTATCGTTTAATTGTAGCTGTATTATATGTATTAAAAATGTACTATAATATTGTCTTAGACTGTATTAATTGTATTATAAGTACATATTGTATTATACTGATTATATTGTTAAGTATAATGTAACTATAATTGTATTTGTACTGTATTATATTGCAATTATAATGTACTATATTGTTTATAATGTACTATATTGTATTGTACTGTAATTATATTGTATTATAAGGTCTATATGTATGATAAGTCTATATTGTATTGTAACTGTATTATATTGCATTATAATGTACTATATTGTAATTATATGTCCTATATTGTATTTACTTATTATATTGCATTATAATGGTACTAAATTGTATTCTCCTTATTAATTTGTATTGAATGTACTATATTGTTATTATAATGTATTATATGCTTATAATGTACTATATTGTAATTATCAACTGTAGTATATTGCATTATATGTACTATTATGTTAATTGTACTGTATTATATTGTATTATAATGTCTAATATTGTATATATGTTACCTCTATTGTATTAATGATGTACTATTGTGTAGTATCCTGTATTATCTTGTTATTATCCGGTTCCTATTTGTCATAATAATGTCTATATTGTATTATAAATGTCTGTTTATTTAATGTACTATCTTGTATTTCTACTGTTTATATTGGTATTATAATGTACGTATTGGGTATTATCAGTCTATATGTCATTGTACTGTAGTATTGTCATTAAATGCTAGAATGTCTGTACCTGTCCATCTTGTCTTCTATGATACTCTCTTGTTCTTAATCCTGTCTTCTCTGTGTATTATCATGTACTATATGGTAGTCTCTGTATTATAATTGAATTATACCTGTACCTCTATTTCAATACTGATCCTCTAATTTTTTTGGGTCTTAATAATGTCCTATGTCTTATAACTGTTTAATATAATTTGTATTCTAATGAACTATCTTTATTATCTGTACCTATATTGTCTTATATGTATTATATTTGTTCCTAATGTACTATATGTATTTATAATGTACTATATTGTATTATAATGTACTATATTGTATTAATAATGTATTATCTTGTATTATCTTGTATTATAAGGTAAACTAGATTGTATTCTACTGTACTATCTGGGTATTATAATGTAACTTTATCTTGTATTATACCTGTATCTCTATTGGATTATAAATGTACCCTATTGTTTATACTGTATTTTCGTGTTTGATAATGTATGACATATTGTTTTATGTACTAATATTTTACTTGTCCTGTCTTATAGTTGTAAGTATACTGTACTATATTTGTATTATAATGTATTATATTGTATTATACTGTTTATATATTTTTATATAAGGGACTATATTGTTATTATACTGTAACTATATTGTCACTTTATTGTAATTATCTTGTCTTATATTGTACTCTATGGTATTATAAATGTAACTATATTGTATTATACCTGTATTTCTATGTATTATACTGTACTATATCTTGTAATTATCATGTACTATATTGGTCGTATAATGTACTATATTGTATTTAATTTACTATATTGTAATTTACTGTATTATATTGTAATTAAATATGTACTATCTTCATCATATTATACTGCTAATACTGGTATTTATATTGTATTATAATGTACTAATTGTATTCTAATGTCTTTATTGATTATCTTTCTTATATTGTACTTCCCTCCATGTATTATATGTATATACTGCTATATTTGTAATTTACTGTACGATTTGTCTTATAATGTATTCTATTGTATTATATGTACTATTGGACGTGTATTATAAGATCAAACGGAGTGGCGTAGACGTGAATTTTAAAAGGAATTTCCTCTCCAAACATCTTTTTAGAGACATAAGAGCCTCATTTACTACTCCCAATATAATGTCCCTACAACAACATTTTTAAATAATGTTTGCGCTTATGAGTAAATCCTGAAATTTCGGCATCCGTCAATTTTAAACGCCACTATATTTATGTGATGTATTGCATACTTTTACTATCTAAATTCCAATGTTTTTTCCACTGAACACAAAGGGATTCATTTAGGATAATGAATAAGGCGATACCTCAGTTTTTGTACACGCATTACTGCAAAGAAAAATGGCTAGCTCCCTGACTAGAGGAAGGACCAAAAAGGACAAAAGGTTTACCTTTAAAATCACATTCTTTATATGGTGACTTTACAAATCCGCCGTTATTTGTAAGCGCAGACGTTATGGAATCTTGTGCTGGGATTGTGGCCAAGGTGACAAGATTCCTTCCTTATTTTTTTTCCAACATAATCTCACATGTTCAGGCGTCGCTAGTTGGATCATTGTCAATCACAAACATACAGGAAAACCTGATCAAATCAAACGGAGGATAAAACACACACACAGATTTAGGATAATCCCATCGATTGTTTGAATTTGTAACCAGATGGAGAGAATCCATCTTTCACAACAGCGTGAGTGGACCTAGAATAATACTGGTAAATTATACTTACTGTATATAACTGTGAAATGAGGTCCGCCACTCGAAGGACGAACATAGAGATGTAATATAAGGGGTTCTGGAACATCCATCTGGTAGTATTACCGGTGTAGAGATGGTTTTATTTATAATGCGAAATACAACTGCTCTGGGCACATAGGTTGAGTTAAGAGTGCGCTAAAAAAACCGTTGTGTGCTATTTCAAAATGAGGCTAGCGTTAGAAAAAATACCCGCAGTGGGGTAAATTCCCTTATAAATACCGGGGATTTACACCCACGTTCGCTATCTCCTCGAATCATTCGATAATTGGGCGAAAGCAACATTTTACACCCTACGCGATGGCGGCTACTGGGTAAACAAGGCCTTGTGGTGTCTAAGGCATCACTTCTCTCAAACGCAGAAGGGTTCCAATTGTGTTGACGATGTTTTTTTAATATAGAGACATAGGAGATAATTTAAAAAGTCTTAACGTTAAAAATGGTGCGAATTTTTTCGTGCCCCAACCACTCAGAGCTAGCTCTTCAAATGTTCAAACAAGATCTAATTGGGCTTGGGGCAGAAATTATGCACCATTTTTATAGAACTTTATTGAATCTCCCTAATAGGGGCGCGGTAATTTAAACCTTCTCGAATACAACAGTCTTAAACTTTCCGTAAGAGTAGGACTGTGGCCTACATACCGATGCAGCATAGATACGATTAACCATTGCAATCATAACGATCATTACAAGGCAGCAGGTATCAAAATAAAATACTGCGCCTTTATAATAAGGAGGCCCATAGGGACAGGGGTAGCTAAAAGGCCTTGTGATAGGGTCCCAGTAGGTTCCATTTTTTACGCTCTTACACCGGATTCCTTGTCTTTTGATGATCGTGAACGGATTTTTTTTTAGGAATGATTTTCGTCCTGCCCCAAGCATATCCATTTCTATCTCTTGTTTATATTACGGGTATAGGACATTCTAGTTGGTTTTTTCTTCCTTTGATAGAATTCATAAATTGTTTATTTGAGGAGGATGAAATCCCCACTGTACTTTTACCTACTACAATAAACACAACTTTAAAATAGAATAAACAATAAAGTCTATTTCTTATATCCCTGGGAGTTTTCTGATGTGGAATCTTTAATGAATGGATATTGAAAAGATTTAAAAATCGTAACCCACTAAACTAGTAACCAACCTCAACTGTAAACACTTTCTGGTTCATTAGAATATTTAACATTGCATCTAGCTACATAGGTATATAATGCTGCTGCGATGTTTTTTAGAGGTTTGGTGGGCTATGGTGGCTACCAATAAATGATAGAGGTCCTGACTGATAGCTAGAGTCATGATCTGATGATAGAGTCTCGTCTGATGTATAGTTGATAGAGTCCCTGCTCTCGATAGACGATAGAGTTATGATAAGATGATGTCAATTCTGATATGATGATAGAGTGCCTATGTGATTATTAGTCCTGTATGATGAATGATCATGTCTAATGATAAGAGGTCGTTATGATGTAAATAATGAGTCATGTCTGATAGAGTATGTCCTGAGTAGATTAGCAGTCGTGGTAGATCGATAGAATCATTCCTGATGATCTTTGAGCATGTATGATGATCAGGTACTGAGATGATCAGTGTAGCTGATAGGTAATAGAGTCAGTGATTGATGAGCGAGCATGTCTGATATAGATGGTACAGTCATGTCTGATGAGTAAGAGTTGTGTCCTGATGAAGAGTCCTGTCCTGATGATATATGGTAGAGTACATGTCTGATGAGATGGTAGAGTCTGTCTGATGGGTATCATGAGGAGATCATGTTTTGATGATAATGGTAGAGTCCTGTCTGAATGATATATGTGATCGATTCTTTCATGATGATAATGACAGAGTCCAGTAGTATAACCTCTATATCTTTTGCCAAATTTAAATGACGTTTTCAACAAACCCCCAACTTCCCCCCCTCTCCACGCCTCCCATCCTACATCATCCCTCCGGCACCCCTCCCTCCTCTCCATGGCCCAATTCTATATGCCCCTCCCCCCTACATTCAAATCCTCCCCCATTATATCATCAAATGAAACAAATCTATCTAGTGATTTATCTATCTACAATTTTATTAGTTCTAATCTATCATGATTTCTATTTAGCTAAATATCTATCTATCTATCTATTTGTCTATCGATCTAAATTCTTTCTATCTATTATCTATATATGTATTCTCCTCTATCTCTTCTTCTATCTATCTATTATCTTATCTATCTATCTATCATTTCTGAATCGATATCTATATATGTATCTATCTATCTCTCTCTCATCTTATCTCTCCTAGTTATTATCTATCTATCTATCTTATGTCTAATATCTTCTATCTCAATCTATCATCATCTATCCTCATCTTCTTAGCTGCTGTCATCTTATTCTATCTCACATCTTATCCCATGTCTAATTCGCGGTATGCCTATTCTATTGCTGTTTCCCCGATCGTCGGTATCATATCTATTTTTATTATCTTATCTTCTATCTAACCTTATGTCTGTCTATCTGTACGTATCTATTTTAGAATTAGATCTATTATCTAATCTATGCTATGTCTCATCTGTCTATCTATTTTAAATAATTAGCTATATCGTATCTTTATGCTCGTCGTATCTATCTATTATCTATTCTATCTATCATCTATCTATGCATCCATCTATCTATCTATCTATCCTACTATCTACTATCTATCATCATCTCTATTTATAATTCTTATGCTAACTTCTTATGTTGGCTCATCGGTCTTCTATTTATAATTAGATATCTATCTATCAATCCGCTACCCCTCCTACTACTTCCACCAAATCACCCACTATTTTATATCAAACTAAATGAAAACTATCTATGAAATCTACATCTATGTAAATCTATCTAATGTGCGTCGTAACTAATACAAAACCAATGTTTTAAACAAAATATCTTTATTTGCGGTGCACAACACATTTACATTTTTGTTACAACAACGGCAGGTATGCAGGAGCAGTCCAACTTGTGTGTAATTACACAGCGTCACATATTGTTTTATCGCTTAGTGTACAAGTCACGTACCAACAACGGGTCATTTTTTTTTTTTCTAAATCGGTTTGTGAAATATTTTGATAACATTCTCAAAAGACCTCTTTAGCAATACAATGTAGATATGATGCAGTAATTCCCACAGTCCGACTAACGGGCCTGTATTTGTTTATTTGCATCCTTATAGTCTTAGAATTTATCTCACATAAAAACCCATAAATTCACTCAGAAACCCGAACCCCGACTTTCCCGTTGATTGGCCAATCGTCTTATATTACAATATAGCAGCCGGTCTATCCGTGATTTATTTAGCGGTAATAAATCACAAGGAAATACACCTTTAAATATGCGTCAGGCATGAAAGTCTGCTTTGCTAACGGCGGTAATTTTATAGTTATTCATTTTATTGGAAATCATATAAAACCTCCCGTCTATTATTTATTTCAATAATATTTTCATGAACGGAATACACAATCATGTTAATAGCGTTTATTACAGGATCTGCAAATCGAATTTCAGCTCTGAGATTTCCAGTTTTGATAGATAGATAGATAGATAGCAGTACACAAAATGTTATGGAGATAAATAGATGATAGATAGATATAGAGAGATAGAGAAATAGATAGAAAGATAGATGATAGATAGATGATAGATAGATGATAGATAGCAGTACACAAAATGTTATGGAGATACATAGATGATAGATAGATATAGAGAGATAGAGAAATAGATAGATAGATAGATAGATAGATAGATAGATAGATAGATAGATAGATAGA
>JAACNH010000242.1:58763-282822 GCA_019447015.1 Hymenochirus boettgeri | reverse complement strand
CAGTACAAATTACAATATAGACATATAATACAGACAATAATATGAATAAATCTTGATACCATTATATACAATATAGTACCTAATCAATACGACATATATAAGTACAATATAATCTTAAATACTACATAATACAGTACAATACATATAGTACATTATAATACAATATAGAATAACATACACATACGAGTACATTATAAACAATATAATACAGTACAATCACAATATAATCCAGTTATAATACAATTAATAATACAATATATTACAATATAATACATATAAAGACAATACAATATATACATATACATTATACATATAATCATAGTCTTATAACATAAGTAACAATAATAGTAACAATATAAATATCATTACAAACATATCGAATTATAATACATATATCAATATACATATACAACTTAGTAACATTAATCAGTAAATACATATAGTACATATCAATAATAAATACAGTATATACAATATCATTATATCAATATAACTTAAATACAATAATACATAGATAAAGATACTTTCAATAACTAAAATAGTACATTATAATACAATATAATACAGTATAATACATAATCTACTATGGTCCATATTAAAAAACAACTAATTACATTAATAAGACAATATCGTATATCGTATACTACAATATAATACATTATCAATACACTATAGGTACGTTATATCCATATAATACATTAATACAAAGACATATAATCAATAATCATTATCATACAATTAATTACATACAATACATATATCATTTAATACATATAATACAGTACATACATCATAGTACCTTATAAGACAATATCATACAGTATAATACATATCTCATTATAATACAATATAACGAAAACCAGTATAATACAATATAATACATTTATATACAATATAGTACATTATAATACAATTATCTCAGTACAATCAATATACATACCATTATATACAATATAGTACATATAATACAAATAATCAGTATAATACAATCAATACATGAGCAATACAATATAATCATTATAATACAATATAATACAATATAATACAGTCAATACAATATCCACATTATACAAAATAATAATAGAATCAATATATATACATTATAATACAATATAATCCAAGTATAAAGATACAATATAAACAGTACATAAAATATATCTATTATAATACCATATAATACAGTACAATCCTAATTAGTCATATATAAATATACATAATTAATACAATATCAAGTACAATTAAAATACAATTATAATACCTAATAACAATACAGTATTATATACAATATAAAATTATATACAATAATAAGTAATTCTAAATAACACAATATATACCATACTAATAGAATAAAAAAAAAACATATAATTATAATCAATATCATACAGTCATAAATCAATAGATACATTATAATACATTATATACATTATCAATCAATAATCCGTAATACAATATAGTCCTATCTAATACCATATAATACGTTACAATACAATTATATTACATTATAATACAATATAATACATAATACAATATAGTACATTATAATACAATTAATACAGTATAATCAATATATATACATATAGCATTACCATATACACATAATACAGTATAATACAATAATAACATTTAAATACATATAATAAGTACAATACAATATAGTAACATTATAATACAATATAATACATTATCAATACAATATAATACATAATACTACAATAATATGTAATATAATACAATATATACAGTACATACAATATAGTACATTATAATACAATATAATACAGTACAATACAATATAGTTACATTATAATACACATTATAATACAGTAAAATCAATATAGTACATTATACATACATCAACAGTACAATACAATATAGTACATATAAACAATATAATAATACAATACAAATATAGTACGATTATAACACAATACTAATCAGTACATACAATATATACATTATCATACAATATACATACAGTATAATCCAAATAACATATAGTACATTATAATACAATATAGATTACCGTAATACAATATAGTACATATACATACAATATAATACATACAATACAATATACAAATCATTATATACAATATAATACACTACAATACAATATATACTTATTAAATTAATCACAGTACAATACAATATAGTATACAATATATATAACAATATAGTACAGTCTATAGTCAATATAATAATAATACAATATACTACATAGTATAATACAATATCAATATACAATATAGTACATTATATACATATATTGATAATACAATATAATACAGTTACAATACAATATAGTACATCTATAATACAATAGTAAATTACTAAATACAATATATAATTAAATAATACAAATTCATAAACAGTACAATGACAATATAGACAGTTATAATACAATATAATACATACAAAATATAATAGTAGTACATTTAATACATGATTAATACAGTACAATACAATATAGTACATTATAAACAATATACAAGTGATTAGTACTTATACATCAAATAATTACTACTAATACAATGATAATACATTATAATAAAAATATAATCCCGTATAAATATAAGTATATTGTATTATAATATACTATATTTTATTGTACTGTATTATATTGTATTATACTGTATTATATTGTATTATACTGTATTATATTGTATTATAGTGTACTATATTGTATTATAATGTACTATATTGTATTGTACTGTATTATATTGTATTATAATGTACTATATTGTATTGTACTGTATTATATTGTATTATAATGTACTATATTCTATTGTACTGTATTATATTGTATTATAATGTACTATATTGTATTGTAGCCATACTGCGTTGTTGAAAAATGTAAAGTGTTGTGCAGCAAATAAAGATATTTTGTTTAAAACATTCGGTTTTGTATTGTTACAACGCAATATAGATAGATTTTCATAGATAGATAGATTTTCATTTCGTTTGATATAAAATAGGTGGGTGGATAGTAGGAGGCGAGATAGATAGATATCTAATTCCGGTATGCACCCGTTGCGCATATCCTCGATGGACTTGACCGACCCCTCCCGCCACGAAAGCCACATTACCCATAGCGATGTCGGCTCTGGTAAACAGGCCTGATGTTTTCTAATAGCATCACAAACTCCAACTCCTATCCTAACCGCGCAAAGGTTCCCACAAAACTCGTGATTGAAATTTTTTCATAAGACATAGGAAGATGAATCTCTTAAAAAGTACGTAAAAACGTTAAAACTGGTGCTGATTTTGCACCCAACCATCAGCTGCCCTAGATTTCAATTCCATTTGTACGAAGATCTAATTGCTGGGGCAAATTACACCATTTGATAGCACTCTTTATTGAACATCCCCCTAATAGGGCGGTATTTAACTTTCTCGAAACTCTAAACTTTTCCGTAAGAGTAGGACTGTGGCCACATGACAGATCCATGCAGCAGTACACGACTATTACCATTGCTGCCAGTAACATCAGATTAAGGCACGTAATCCCCCAACAATAGAAATACTGCGCCTTATAAATACAGCCCTAGCGAAGGTGCCTAGTCTTGATGATAGGTTCCAGTCGTTTATCAATGTTTAACTCGTCTTACACCACACGGATGCCTGGTCCTATTTTGATGCGTGAAGCGGATTTTTTCTAGGAGATTATTTCGTCATCCACCCAAGCACCCATTTATAGTCTTGTTTATTACGGTTTAGGACATTTCATTGTTTGCTTTGGATAGAAATTCTTTAATTGGTCTTTATTTAGCTGAGGAGGAATCGCCTGCTTTTAGCTACAAATTAACACATAACTTTAAAATAGAATAAACACACACAACTAAAGTCTACAATTCCCTAATATCCCTGGGAGGTTCTCTCTGATGTGGTCAGTTATGAATGGAATATGAAAATATGTTAAAACTCGTAAACCCACTTAAAGATAACACCCAACTGTCTAAACACTATCTCTGTTCATTAAAATGTACCATTGCAGAGTAACATATTATAGAACGACCTCGAGCCATGTTGTTAAGAGGTTGGTGGCTGTGGTGCTACAACTAATGCATAGAGTCCTGACTGATTATCAGAGGTCATGTCTGATGATAGTGACGTCCTTCTGCATATAGATTATAGAGGTCCTGTCTACCGATGATGATAGGAGTTAGATACATCCTTCTGATGATAATGAGAAAGACAGTACCTACTCGTATTGATAAAGGTCCCTGTATGAATGATGAAGCTCATGTCTAATTGATACGAGTCGTGTATATGATAGCATAATAGAGGTCCATGTCTGAATGATACAAGTCATGTCCCTGATGATTGATAAGTCATTCTGATGTAGACGGAAGACTCAGTCTGATCGATTGAGTCCGCGTACTGATGAATTGGTAATAGAGTGTCATCTCTCAGATAGAGGTCTGTCTGTGATAGATGGTAGAGGACACGTCTGATGATAGATGTAAGTCTGCCTGATGATACATATGATAGAGTCTGTTGTGAATAGATGGTAGGTCCTGTCCTGATGATAGTGATGATTACCTCCTGTGACTGATAGATGAAAGAGTCCAGTAGCTATAACCCTATCAAATCTATTTGCCACATTAAGTGACTGTTCAACCACGCCCAATCCCTCCCCCTCTCCTCCTCCCCATGCCTACCCGATTCCATCCCTCCCCCACCAATTATATCAAATGAGAATCAAATGATCAAATCTATCATATCTATTTTCTATCTACATTTATCATTCTCTCATCTATCTGATTTATATTTACAGTCAAACTATCTATCTATCTACTTTTCGCAACTACACCCCCCACCCACCCCCGCCCTATCTAATCTCATCTTTCTATCTATTATCTATATAATGTATCTATCTATCTCTCCTATCTATTCTTCTCTCCATTTAGTTACTATCTATCTATCTTATGTCTATCTACTATCATTCTATCTAGTCTCTCTATCTATCTTAGTGTCTATCTATTATCCATCTATCCTTCCTATCTATCTATCTAACTCTATCTTTCTACCTCCTACTTTTAATATCTATCCTATGATGATTTATTTGCTAAAAAAATACGATATATATTATAATATTATCTATATTATATTTAGATAATGTAATATATATCAATATATACTATTATATATTTTATCTATATTTATTATATTAAAGCTATTATATTTACATGTCATATATATCTATCTTCTATCTTGTCTACTATCTATCTTCTTCTTTACTCTTATTTTATCTTATAGCAGCTCTATATCTATAAAAAAAAAAAAAGTTAGTTCCTATATATTATTAATGTATATATTAATCTATCAATCTATCTTCTATCTATCTTAATATATATATCTATCTTCTATCTCTTCTAACTCTCTCTTATGTCTATCTATCTATAATCTTCTATCTACTTATGTCTATCTATCTAGTTTATATTATCTATCTTCTATTCTTATGTCCTGTCTACTGCTATCTTGTTCTAATTAACTCATGTCTATTTTCTAGCTATCTTATGTCTATCTTCTATCTATTTTATAATTAGGCTCAATCTATCCTTATGTCTGTCTATCTATCTATTATCTATCTACCTATTCTATCTATCTTCTATCTATCCCTATCTTGCATCTATCTATCTATCTATCATCTACTCTATCTATCTATTTTCTATTACTTATTCTATCTATCTATCTATTCTATCTTTCCTACCTATTTTATTAAAATTACTGATTCTATCTATCTTCGCTCCTACTATTCCACCCACCTATTTTATATCAACTAATAAAATCATCTAAAAACATGCCCAACTAATCTATGTAATCATCTATATTGCGTCGTACAATACAACCGACATGTTAAAAACAAAATATCTTATTTGCGCACAACACTGTAACGTTTTTTACACAGACAGACAAGACTCAATGGCATGGGCTACGTTTGGTGGTAATTACCACAGCGTACAAACATAATTGTTTTAAGAAAGAATCGCTTTGTTACAAATTCACGCTCCCAACACGGTCATTTTTTCTAAATCGTTTGTGAATATTTTGAATACAATTCTCAAGACGCTTCCTTTAGCATGGACAGTGTAAGCTATAATGCGTAATTCCCACAGTCCGACTACCGGCGTCTGTATTGGTTTATTACTATCCTACCTTTGATCTTAGACTTTCCTCATAAAACCCTAGATTCATCTCAGGAACCCAGAGCTCTCCTTAATGCAATCGTCTGGATTTACATATGGCGCCGGTCTATCGATGATTTATTTAGCGTAATAAATCACAAGGAATACACCTTTTTAAATATGCGTCAGGCATGAAAGTCCTGCTTTGATCACACGGGCGGTAATTTTTGGTTATTCATTTTATGGAAATCATATAAAACCCCCTCACGTCTATTACTTTATTTCATTCATAGACTTTCATGACGCGCAATACTACCAATCATGTCTAAATCAGCGTTTTATTTACAGGATCTGCAAATCGAATTTCAGCTACTGGATTCTCCAGTTTTGATAGATAGATAGCATAGATGTAATACACACAGTACACCAAAATGTTTCATCAGTAAATAGATGATAAATCTAGATCGTATAGAGACTAGAGTCGTGAGATAGAAGATAGATGATAGATAGATGAATTATATGATAATAGCAGTAACACAAAATGTTTAATGCGCGAGATACTCGATGATAGATAGATTAGCTAGATAGAGAAATAAGATAAAGATAGCATAGTAGATAGATAGATAGATAGATACGAAGTAGATAATGACCACGATAAGACAGATATATAATAGCATACACAAAATCTTATGGCGATAATAGATGATAGATAGAGATACCGAGACGATAGAGAACATATAATACAGATAGATGATGAGTAGATCGACGATAGAATAATAGATAATCGCCGTACCAAAATGTTAGGGAGATAAATAGATGATACGATACAAAATAGAGAAATAGATAGATGAGTAAGCCACCCATAGATGAGATGATATATCATATGAAGTAGATGATAGATAGATATATACGATAGATAGATATAATAGATAGATGAAATCAGATAACGATATATAGAAGCAGTACACAAATGTATGGAGATAACTAGAATGATAGATAGTACTAATAGATAGAGAAATAGATGGAATAGATGAAGATAGATAGATGAATATGATAGATAGATGATAACGATAGATAGATGCAGTACACAAATTTTATGGAGATAAATAATGTAGATAGATATAGAGAGATAGATGAAATCGATAGATATGATGATAGATAGATTACGATGTATAATAGATAATAGATATATAGATAGATAGCCAGCTACACAAAATGTTTATTGAGATGAATAGGTGATAGATATAATAGATGAGAAATAGATATAGATATATAGAAGATAGATGAGATAGATAGATAATGAATAGTATAGATAGATAGATGGATAGATAGATAATGCAGGACACAACACTGTTATGGGGATAAATAGTGACTAGATAAGAATATATAGAGAGATAGAGAATAGATAGATAGATCGTGATAGATGATCGATAGATAAGAGTAGGATAGCTAGATAAGAGATAGGATGATAGATAATAGATAGATGATAGATAGATAGGTACACCAAAATGTTATGAGATAATACGATGATAGATAGATTGAGATATCAGTATAGATAGATAGATGATCTAGACCGATAGAATGATGGATGATAGATAGAATAATAGATCGCCAGATAGATGATAGATAGACAGGATAGATGATATATGATGACGACAACAGACAGACAGACAGATAGCTAGTACCAAATACTATGAGATAAATAGATGATAGATAGATAAGAGACTAGGAATAGATAGATAGATAGATAGATGCTTAGATAGATTCGATATAGATAGACAGATACGACTGATAGATAGATAGATAGATATGATAGATAGATAGATCGATAGATAGATAGATAGTATAGCATAGATCGATAGATAATGCTAGACAGATAGACAGATAGTATGATAATAACAACAGACAGACATATCGATAGCATCACAAAATACTATGGAGATAAATAGAATGATATATAGATATAGAGGATATAGATAATTAGATAGTAGATATGAGATAAATAGATAATAGATAAGAAATAGATAGAGATAGATAGATAGATGATGCTATATAGATAGATATTAATCGCTAGATAGCTAGATAGAAATAGATAAAGGACGATGATCGCTAGATTAATGATATTGATTTTCTCGAATAGATAGATAGCAGTGACACACAATATGTGGAGATAATACGATGCTGATTATATAGATAGAGAAATCAGCTATCGATAGATCTGGGAGCTCACCTAGAAAAAACCAAGGATCGACTAAGAAATCGATAGATATTAGACCAGACAACAGCCAGACAGACAGACAACGCGCAGTACACAAAAATATTATGGCGATCAAATAGATGATAGACTAGATAAGAGAGATGATCAGCCACTAGCTAGGGATCGCTAGATTGAATAATAGATGATAGATAGAATAGATATAGCATAGTCAGATAGATATAGCCTCGAGATGGACGAACATCACTAGATGATAGGAATAAGATCGCAACAAACAGACAAATAAGCATACATAACAGGACAAAAATACAGACGACCGTATATATGATGATATATAACATATGTAATACCAAAGATGATAGAAATAGATATTTGAATTGAACCGCCAACACTTTATTTAAAAAAAATAACTTTTTTTTTTCCACTACCCTAACAAATTCACTTCAACTACCACCTTGAACAACTGACACAACATCCAAAAAAACTTTTCACGGTGTTGTGCCCGGCCCCGCTGCCTGCCCGGCCGAAAACACCCGAAAATAGTTGGAAAATCAGGTGTAGTTTTGTAAGGGGGGTACTGCATCTCTAACTGGGGCAACAAACCATCGTGCCCCCGATCGTGCCCCAGAACTGTAGCTTCCGCCGCCACTGGGCAGTTGATAATAACGGGTTGCGCGGGCAAAAAAAACCACATAAGGGCGGGTACGGTAGACACTGTTTCAAAAGACTCCGGCAACACTGCTCTTTTTAAAATTACCTTCGTGTTTTTTTCTCCTCCTTGTTTTCTATTAACTATAACCCGTATTACCGACATAACCAACACCCGCCAACTGTCGCAGGGTACCGTCATGATTATTTCAGCGTCTATGGTATCCATGATAAATCCTCCCCCAACCCCGCCACCCCCAACCGCCAGACGCCCTTTATACCCCTTAACAGCAGACCCGTCATTGAATCAAAAATTCTGTTGGGATCCTGGAAGCTTTGTCTTTGGTAACATGCAATCTGGCACCCCACTAGTGGGGGTTTTCCAGTATGTCGGAGAAACTCAAACCTGATCGGAGCATTTTGTTAACAAAAGTTCAGCATTCTACACCACATTCACCGTACCCCACCTTTATATTAACATGGTCAAGTACATCTCTTTAAACAACTCGGTTTCCGATACAACTTCCCATTTGTTTTGATCTTGAGCGCTCCGGGGTTTAATCAACGTTAATGCTGGCATTCTTTACACCCTCGGACCTGTTTGTTGGAGCATAAAATCGAGTAATCTCTGTATGTCATCGGTCAACCAAAAGGTCATTTCTGTTTAGTAATTATTCCTCGCTAAACATTTCGACCGTTTTCGCGCTCCATCTACAAAAACAAACACGCGACGTGTTAACGACTTGCCCAAGACAGCCCTCCCCCGTCTGTTGGCCACACGCCCCCCGGTGGTTTTGTGTTTTAACTTCTAACATGCTGGACGGTCCTAGGAGTTAGAACACGTATAGCGTGGGTCCAACTCGCTGTTTGCGAACCAGGACATCTAGCGTACTCCCATTATGAGCCTAACAGACCTCTTTACGCAATACCACAACAAAATATTCTAACCTTAATCAGCTCACTCATCAGAATAGTGACTTAAAGGAAGGGACCAAAAAAGGGAAGAACAAAGGGCCGGAGACACTGATCGCCAAACAAAACCTGCCTATAAAAAGAAAAACCAACAAACCAGAACACCACTCACCACCTGTCTCTGTTTCCCCCCCCCAAAACAACAAAAACAAAAAACTACAACAATGACCGCCTTATCGATCGAATTCTAAATACGTCAAATATGAGTATCACTATTTTTGTTAGATCAGTTAAGAGGACTATTCCTTTAGGATCTTTAACAACCAAAACAGCGATTTCCACCACTCACCAATCAGCTGAATACAAATCCATTAACTTCAGGGCATTGCATATATTGCATTTCAAAACAACAAAACACCCCGCACCGTCCCGTTTTGTATGTTGGACAACTTTTTAACAACACTCCCAGTTAAAGTCATGAGGACCTGTTGGACCAATCTCTTTAATTACGCAAAGTCCACGATCCCTAATGCGCATACACCACATACAACACCGCGAGAATGACCACCCGTTATCAGATGAGATATCACATTTTAGAACGCGTTCTCTCATTACTACCCGGCCTTTTACACAACAACACCGAATTTCCCTGTCTATTCCTCTGGAGTTCACCCGACCCTTAAATCTACAAGTAAAATAACCAAAAAAGGGATGTGTGTGCTTCTTTCAACGAGAATTCCTTCTAACACAATACTAATCTAAATCTATACTATCTCAACAAATCTTCTTTATCCTAAAAAAGAAAGAAAACCGCGTTTAAAACTATTAAAAAATAAATATTAAAAAAAACGAAACAACCGCCAACGGGGCAACATTTGCCGCCGAGGTGTGGATGCGTCTCAGCCCAACAATTTTTTAAAAACAAGAAAAAAAAATAAAAACGGTTATCTATTCGATTTGAATTTTGGTCTCACCGGATCAAGGAAGACCTCCCCCGGCGGACATTTCTCCTACGTTAGTCCGAAACTGGAAATCTCAGAGCGAAATTTCGATTTGCAGATCCGTGTAAGATAAAACGCTATTTTAACATGATTGTTTGTATTCCGTTCATGAACATATATTGAAATAAATAAGAATCGGGAGTTTTTAATGGCGATTTATTCCGCATACACTGATGAATAACTATAAAATTACCCAACACCGCCACCGTATCCCTCCACGAACACCACGCGATTCTCACATTGCAGCTTTCATCAGACCTGACGCCATATTTAAGGTTTTCTTTGTGATTATTCAACTACGCTATCTACCACGCTAAATAAAATCACTCGATAGAAAAGCCCAGCTGCCTATGATTGGAAGATTAACGCTTGGCATTCAACGGGGAAAGCTCTGGTTTCCAGCTGGGTGAATTATGGGATTTTATATTGAGAAATTCAAGACGTTATAAGGTATGAAAGAACATAACGACCAAACTAAAAAACACCGTTAGTTCGGACTGTGGGAATTACCTTTCTGGCACTATATCTTACACTGTCTGGCTAAAGGAAGTCTTTTGAGAATGTATTCAATAATTTCACAACGCTTTTAGAAACAAAGACCGTGTTGTACGGTGACTATTAGTACACAAGCGGAGTTAAACATTTATGTGTACGCTGTGTAATTACCTACACAAACGTGCCTGCCATACTGCGTTTGTTGAAAAATGTAAAGTGTTTGTGCACGCAATAAAGATATTTCTGTTTAAAATCATTCGGTTTTGTATTGGGTTACACACGCAATATAATAGATTTCATAGATATAGATTGTCATTTCGGATATAATTAGTGGGTGGATAGTAGGAGGCGAGATCGATAGATATCTATTATCAAATATATGATAGCATCACAAGATGAAGACATAAGATGATAGATCGATAGATGATAGATAGGTATATAGAAGATAGATGATGGAAAATAAATGATGATAGAATAGGTAGATAGAGAAAGATAGATAATAGATGTAGATATTCGCTAGACCGCATAGATAGATTATAGTCATCGGTAGATAGGAAAGATGATAGATCAATAGATGATAGTTAGATAGAAAGATAGATAGTGATAAATAGATAGGTCGATTAGAAAGTATAGATAGATAGGTAGATAAACGATAGATAGGTAGATATACAGATAGATGAGATATCGATTATAGATAATAAAATAGATATATCATCATAGATGTAGATCGAAAGATAGATAGATGATAGATAGAAAGATATAGATGATAATAGGTAGATAGATTAGATGATATTACTAGATGAAGATGATAGTATATAGGATAGATAGATAGATAGCTAAATATAAAAAAACGATAGATATACAAATGTATATAGCTAGAATTTTTTTTTTACATAGATAGATAATAGGTAGAATTAGAAGATAGATAGATACAGACGCAGATAGGTTATATGGGAGGAGAGTGGGCGTGTTGACCTGTCACTTTTAATTTGACGAAAAATATAGAGGTTATACTACTGTACTGTAACGGGAGATAAAGGTAGAAAGCCATTAACGTCATTTTCTTATAGTTATTACAACAGATTTCAATAGGGGCCTTATTTACGGAGCGACGCTATTGTCTACAATCACCAATCCCTGCGCTGGCAGTTAAATACCAGCCTTGAGACTGCTGTAGGATTTTCACAAACTGGATATTCAACTGTGGCGTCAGCACACTTTGCTTTTGAAAACAGACAGCTGCTACAAACCCTTTCTAGGTTACCGTGACTTTAAGACACCTCTGGACCCCTCTTACTACCCAATATGTTCCAACCCGCCTTTCACCCTCCACTGCCAATCTATTTACAGCTACCGATTCCCATCACCTTATGTCTCACCCCCATATCCTGTAGACTGTAAGCTCTTTGGGCAGGGTCCTCTCTCCTATTGTATCACGGTATTGCTGTAAGTAACTCATCACTCTTTACTTTATATTATGTATTACCTGTGTATGTAATATGTATGACTTTGTATAACATGTATTACCCATGTAATGTATGACTATGTAATTGTAAAGCGCCACGGAAGATGTTGGCGCTATATAAATCCATAATAGTAGTAATAATAATTATTACACTGCCCTTTGTCGGTTTTAATTCAAACTGCATGTTTCATATTCCAAGAATCTGAAATATTTCTATTTGCCATTATATTGCATGTAACAAATGACACCACTGTACATCACTACCACGGAGGGATCTGACTTTATCTAGACTGTGGAGGGTTATAGAAACTTTCCTAAAGCTGGGTACACACGATGAGATATTTCGGTCCGATCGACCGATAGTTCAGTGTATCAGTCGATCGGACCGAAATTATCGCATACTTTACGAAATACATACGAAAGTGCCCATGTCCGATCGACCGTTCGTCCGAATCGGACAGGGTGGAAAACCTCACCCCTCTTACTACCCAATATGATCCAACCCGCCTTTCACCCTCCACTGCCAATCTATTTACAGCTACCGATTCCCATCACCTTATGTCTCACCCCATATCCTCTAGACTGTAAGCTCTTTGGGCAGGGGCAGGTGGGATACCTGTTTTAAATATTCCACATACAACTAATTCTAGGCCTGGTGCCCTTTAATAACTTTATCCCCGTACAGACACAAAGATTCCTCCCTATCATCCACGATGCCTGACAGATTACACCAAACTGAACGTACATACACGAACCGATTCCCACCCATGACGGACATTCCTCCAATCGTCTGGCAGTTGGGTGTTGTGGAGAACTTTGTGTCTGTAATTAGCTTCTGGTAAATACTCCCTAGTGTGTTGATCTTTTACCATTAGTTCCCCTTTAATTTATATTGACCGGTACTTAATGTACGATATTGTATTATAAATGTCCAATATTGTATTGTACTGTCTTTTTGTAGTATAATGTACTATATTGTATTAACTGGCCCTCTCTTGTCTTTCCTGTCGCCTATTGCTTGTCCCTTTCCCTTCCTTGTATTAATATGTGGCCTCTCCTTGTCTTGTCCTGTCTTCTCTTGTCTTATGCCTGTCTCTCTTGTTCTTCTCCTGCCTCTCTTGTCTTCTCCCCTTTCCTCTCTTGTCTTGTCCCTGTCTTCTCCTTGTCTTTCCCTTTCCCATCTCATTTCCTTCTACCTCGTCCTCTCCCTATGTCTTCTCATGTCCCATCTTGTCTTTCCTGTCTTCTTTTATATACTGTACGATATGTTATGGTACTGTATTCTATGTCTTATGTATCTCATAAGTTATTATACTGTCTATATTGTATTATCATGTACTATATTGTACTTGGTACGTTATTATAGTTGTATTATACTGTACTATTTGTTTAGTCTATATTTTACTGCTAGTATCATGTATTATACTGTCTATCTGGTATTGTCACTGTATTATATTGTATTATAGTACTATATTGTATTGTCCTTGTTACTGTTTAAAGTTTATTTATTAATGTACTATATTGTATTGTACTGTATTATATTGCATTAGTATAGTTATATATTTTACTTGTATCTGTTTTATATGTATTATAATGATACTATTGTATTGTACTTTATTGTATTATATGTATTGTATTATAATGTCTATATTATATGTAATTTGTATCGGTATTATATATTGTATTATAATGTACTATATGGGTATTGATACTGTTATTATATTGTATTATATGTACTATATTGGTCTGTACTGTATTATATTGATATTGGGGGTATATATGGTAGTATAATGTCTATATTTATTGTACTTATATGTACTTGTATTTAAGGTAATGATATCGTATATTGTATTGTATGTATATGTATAACTGTACTATATGTATTATAATGTACAGTATTGTTATTGTACTGATATTGTCGTATAAATGTACTATATTGTAGTTGTACTGTATTATATTGTATAAGACTTATTGTATTAAATGTACATATTATATATGTCATATGTATTGTTACTTGTATTATAGTTAATAATGTACTTAAGTATTAGTACTATATTGTATTATAATGTACTTATTAATGTACGTATTATTGTATTATAATGTACTATATTGTATTGACTATTATATTGTATTATAATCGTATCTATTGTATTAACTTGGTACATATTGTATTATATGTACTATTATATGTATTATAATTGTAGTATTGTACTTATTACTATACTGTATTATTGCTAGTATAATGGTACTAATTGTATGTACTGTATTATATTGTCATTAGTAATGTATATATTGTATCTGTAATGTAATATTGTATTATAAATGTATTATATTGTATTATAATGTACTATATTGTAATTATAACTATGTATTGTACTTATATTTGATTATAATTACTATATTGTATTTATGGTACTTCTTCTATAATGTACTATCTCCTGTATGCTGGTATTTGTTGATACGTACTATTTGTAACTCTATCTCTTGTTTTCCATGTACCTTACTTGTATTGTCCTGTTAGTACTCTCGTAAGATAATATACTATTTTTGGTCCTGTCTTATTTGTATTATAATGTACTATATAATTGTTAGTTTAATGTATCTAAAGTACTATATTGTATTGACTTATATTTGTATTAAATGTACTGTATTATACCGTATTATGTATTATGAACTATGGTTATACTGTATTATATTGTATAAAGTACTATAATGTATTATAATACATTATTATGACTTGTCTTATATTGTATTATAATGTATATATGATATACGTACTATATGTATTGTATATTATGTTCTACTATTGTATTTACTGTATATAGTGTATTATAATGTACTATATTTGATTATACTGTCTATATTGATTTATTAACTGTACTATATTGTTTTACGTATTTTAATTGTATTAGCTGAATGATATTATTATTTATATCTGTTCTATATTGTATTAAAATGTACTATATTGTATATGGTACTATAAGTATTATACTGTATTATATTGTATTATAATGTATTATATTGTATTTAGCTGGTACTTATATTGTACTTTACTAGTTACTATATTGTATTAGAATGTACTATATTGATGTACTTATTAGTATTATTATTGTATACTATATGTATGTTAATTGTACTTATTGTATTGTATTAGTAATATATTGTATGTACTATAATTATGTATAATGAATTGTTATTGGCTAATGTATTAAATATATATTGTATTATAATGTCTATATTGTATTGACTTAATGATTGTTGTACTATAGTATTATATGTCTTTTAGTACTATATTATTCTTAATGTTATTACTATGATTGTATTATACTGTACAATGTATTTCTGATATTGTATAATTATTAATGTATTGTACGATATTGTATTTGTATTCTTGTATCTATTATGTATGATATATGTATTATTAATGTATTATAGTATGCTATTATTGTATTATAAATATGTAATTCTATGATTACGTATAATGTATTATTGTCTTGTATTATCTTATGTATTATAATGGACTATATTGTTTGTACTGTATTTAATTTGTATTATAGATGTACTATATTGTATTCTGTACTTTATTATCTGTATTATTTGTTTACTGTATTAAATTTTAGCTGTACTGTATACTATATTGTATTATACTGTACCTATTTATTTAATGTACTAATTGTATTATTATTATTTGGTAGTAATTCTATATTGATGTATGCCTATTGTATTGTACTGTATTATATTTATTCTTGGTATTATATAATTGTACTATAATTGTATTATATTGATGTTGTATTATATTTGATAATATGTATGATGTAGTATATGTATTATATGAATGTTACTATAGTGTACTATTTGTTTGTACTGTATTGTATGTATGTATAATGTACTTATATGTACTATATGTACTTAATTATATTGTACTGTATTATTGATATAATGCTAATATTGTACTTATTTATTGTATTGATAATGTACTATATTTAATTGTACGTATAGATATTATGTATTTAGTATTATAATGTCGATTATGTACTATATTGGTATTATTTATGATATGTATTTTTTTATTCTGTATTATCCTTATAAATGTACTATATTTATAATGTACTAATGTATCTGTTGTACTGTATAATGTATTATACTATATTGTATTGTATATGTACTATTATTTGTCTGTATAATTCGTATTATATGTATATGATTATAGTCTATTATTACTTGTATTATATTTATTTGTACTATATTGTATACTATAACTAGTACTGTAATGTAAATGAGCTGTATTATACTGTATTATAAGTACTATATGTGTATTATAAGGAATCTATTGTATCATTATGATAGTTGTCATTGTATATTATGTATTATAATGATATTATGTTACTATGTACTATATTGGTATTATACTGTATTTATATATGTATATAGTGATTCGGTATATATGTACTATTTATTGCTACGGGTATTATTTGTATTATAATCGATACTGTGTATTAGACTGTATTATATTTGTATTATATGTACTATACTGTGTTGATTGTACTGTATTATATTGTATTATAACTGTATTATAATTATTTGTATTATCTATGTACATATTCTATTGTATGTATATTGTATTATATGTATTATATCTGTATTAATTACTTATATTGTATGATATGTATTTTTATTTTCTATTGTTATTTTGTATTATTACTGTAGAATTTAGGTACTATTGATTAAGTACTATATGTATATAACTGTATTATATTGTATTTGTACGGTATTATATTGTATTATCAATGTACTATATTGTATTGTACTGTATTAATCGTATTATTTGTACTATATGGTAGTACTGTTTTTTTCAATATTGTATTATAATGTACTAGTGTATTGTACTGTATTCTCTTGTATTATATGTACTATATCTGTTTGATTCATTAGTATCAACTGGACTTGGATAAATGGTTTCCTTGAAGACGTTCGCTAGTCAATCCGACGGCTTTCCAATTCAAGAATACTGTGTAGCAGAATCTGTGGCAATTATTACCCTGGAAATCCCAATTACATATCACACCAAGGTGTTAAGGGTGTGATTAGAGGGCTAAGAGGGTTATAGGAACGCCAGAGTAAGGTGTTAAACAGCATTGTACATGGCAGACAGTTGCATGTCGACACCCCCCCACCTCTATTTAGATGCTTGTTTTCTTTATTTTCACAATAAATGCCTCCTTAACACCTCTCGTGAACCAGTCACGTCCTCGCCAGTATGGTTAACATATCCAATCTCAAAAGGTTCGGTCCTTTATCCTTAAGATGCAGATACACAGGGAGTCTACCGAGGACATGGGCTCTTCTGGTGCTGGGCCATACGTTGAAATGCAGTTGCGGTTGCTTCCCCACATACACATCAGAGCGGCTTCTTCACTGCACCTGCACTGCGTATATGATGTCGCTTTCTGGTGTTTGGGTATGGGGTCTTTAGGATTGTACCATTTGCTTGGCCTCATTGTTTGTCGGGATTTAGCAAGGTTTCTAAGCAGCAGGTCGAGTTTTTTTGCCAATTCTTCTTTAATTTTCTCGGAGACCCCTGCTACACGTACTGGGATGACCAGTTCTTCCTACCTGTCTGCTTTTCCCCTTACTGTGGTTTCGTGCTTCCTGTTCTTTCTGTCTCTACTTCTTTGACAAAGGCCACAGTCGGATATATCCACAAGTTTTAAGGGCCCTCTGAACTGTTTACATTTCTTTAGTGCCTTCGCCGCTGTGTGCCTAGTTGGGATAGGTTCTCCGGCTCTGTTGTGCAGGTTCTGATGGACCCCAGCTTGTGATCTCAAAGGGGGTGGGGGTGCAAACATCAAATACTGATCTGTGGGTGTGTTTGTTTTCTGTTAACTCTACTTCCATTTACCATTTTCCTTAACTTCGACCAAAGCAGCGCAAGAAAGACAGGTTGTTGTTTGTGTAACTTTCTCCCTTGGTATTTTAATGTACAATGCGTTTTAAGACACCTTACTCTGGCGTTCCTAACACCCTTAGCCACTATCATCACACCCTTAACACCTGGCTGTGATAGTCTAATTGGGATTTTCCAGGGTACATAATTGCCACACGATTCTTGTACAAGTCATTCTGAATTGAGAGATCCAGTCGGATGACTAGCGAAACGTCTTCAAGAACTACATTTCAAGTCCAGTTGATCTAATTGAATACAACAGATATACCATGACCTGGATGAATGAACCTTCACAACATATAATTAAGTATAACTTATATATTGTTACGTATGTATGTCTATGTATTAAATCTATATGTATTATATTTGGTATTATACTGTATTATAATTGTTACTATGTATTAGTGATTATTTTGCTTGATTATACTTTTTGTTTATACGTATTTTGTACTGTATTATATTTATTAATAATGTCTATATTGTCTATTAACGATATGTAATGTATATAATGTAGTACTAATATGATTATAATGTCTATATTGTATTATAACTTAATTGTAAGCTGTATTAATTGTTTATATTTATATTGATGTATGACATGAATTATTGTCTTTTATTTTTTATATTTCCCTGTATCGTTATTCATATGTATGTAAATAGTGTATTATATTGATTCTGTATAGTCTTATAACTGTACTAATTGTATTCCTGTATTACTATTTGTCTTATACTGATATATATTGTATTGTACTGTATTATATCCGTTATTATAATGTACTATCTATGGTATTATAATGTACTATCATTGTATGGTACTTTTTTTGTATTATATGTAAGGTAGCGTATATTGTATTATAATGTACTATATTGTATTGTACTGTATTAATTGTATATATGTCGTATGAGCTCATTGTAGTACTATGGTATTTGTACTATGTATTAGGCACTTATAATATTTAAATGTAATAATTGTATTGTACGGTAATTATATTGATATGTATAATGTACTATATATTAGTAATGTACTAGATTGTACTGTAGTATATTGTATATTTCTAAGTATTATTATTTAGTATTATAATGACGATATTGTTGTATATTTGATCTGTATTATGTATTTAGTTACTTATATTATAAGTACAGTATATTTGTATTGTATTAGTATTATATTGTATTTATGTATTTATATGTATTAACTATAATATTGTATTGTACTGTATTTATATCTGTTTAGATAAATGTACATTATTGTATTGTTGTCTCGTATTATATTGTAGTTAAGTAATAATGCTATGAGGGAGTTGTTTGTTATTATATTATTGTATTATTATGATATATTTGTATTTACTTGATTATATTGTATTTTATATTAATGTATTTATTGTATATAAACTGTTCTATATTGTATTGTACTGTTTCTTATTGTATTATAATTCTATAATGTGTAATTTAATGTACTATCTTGTATGTACTGTATTTGTTATTATAAGTACTTATTGTATTGTCGGTTTATATTGTTATTTATTGTAGATATATGTACTATATTGTATTATAACTTCCTATATTGTATGTACTGTATTATGATTTATTTAATGTACTATATTGTATTATAATGTTACTATATTGTATTTTAATGTACTATATTGTATTAATAATGTATTATTTGTATTATATGTACATTATTGTATTACTGTATTATAATGTACTATATTGTATTATACTTTATATATGTATATATGTACTATATGTACATACGTATTATATTGTTATTATACTGTACTATATTGTTATTATACTGTATATATTGCATTATATAGTGTACTAATTGTATTATACATTAAAAACAAAAAATTATATTGTATTATACTGTATTATATTGTATTATAATGATACTATATTGTATTATAATGTATTATATTGTATTATAATGTACTATATTGTATCATACTGTATTATATTGTATTATAGTGTACTATATTGTATTATACTGTATTATATTGCATTATAGTGTACTATATTGTATTATAATGTATTATATTGTATTATATGTATATATTGTAAAAATTACTATATTGTATATATGTATTATATTATTGTAATGTTTATATTGTATTATAATGTACTCCTTTGTATCTTATGTCTGTATTATTGTATATATGTATCTGTATTATATTGTATTATCATGTACATTGGATGTATTGATAGATCAACAGGACGTGGTAGACGTGAATTGTAAGTGAATTTCCAACATTTCATTTAGAGAACATAGAGCCTCATTTACTCCAAATAAATGTCCCTACACAAATTTAATATGACGTTGGCGCTCATGAGTAAATCCTGAAATTCGGATCCGTCATTTTAACCAGCTATTTGATGGATTGTAATTGCAATAACTTTTATATATAAATTCATGTTTTTCCAATGAGACACAAAGGATTCATTTAGGATAATAATAAGGAGACCTCAGTTTGTAGACAGCATTACTTAAAATGAAATGTAGCTCCCCTAGAGGAAGGACAAAAAAGGACAAATAAGGTTTATCCTTAATCCACATTCTTTAGTTGTGACTGTACAAATCCACGTTATTTAGCGCAGGACGGTTAATGGAATCTGTGCTGGGATTGGCCAAGGTACAAGATTCCTTTATTTTTCACATAATTCCACATTTCAGGAGTCGCTAGTTGGATCATTTCACTCACAAATATCAGTGAAACCTGATAAAAACGGAGGAAAACACACCAAGGATTAGGATAATCCAGCGAGTTTGAATTGTAAAGATGGAGAGAATCACATCTTTCAACAAGCTTGAGTGGGACATTAAAAAAGATAAATACTGTAAATTACTGTGAAATCTGTAAATTACAGATGGGTCAGAGGTCCACTCGGAAGGAAGAAATACAGATGTAATATAGGGGGTCTGGAACCTACCATCTGGTAGTATTACCGTGTAGATGGTTTATATTGTGAAATACGACTCGCTGGGCAAATATATGGAGTTAAAGTGCGCTAACCGGTGCGATTCAAAATGAATAGCTAGCGTTAAATCCCCAGTGGGTAATTCCTTACCGGGATCTACCCACGTTGCGCTATTCGATATTGATTGGCGAAAGCAGCATTTACCCATAGCGATGGCGGCTCTGGGTAAACAGGCCTGTGTGTCTATAGCATCACTTTCTAACGAAAAGGGTTCCAAATGTGTGATTACATTTTTTATAGAGCATAGGAGATTAATTTTAATTAAAAGTCTAACGTTAAAAATGGTGCTGATTTTGCCCACACAATCAGATGCTAGCTTTCAAATGTTAACAAGATCTAATTGGCTGGGGCAAAATTAGCACCTTTTTATAGAACTTTATTGAATCTCCCTAATAGGGCGCGGGGTTTTTAAACTTCTCGAAAATCTAAACTTTCCGTAGAGTAGGACTGTGGCCATACACTACCATGCAGCAGTAGACTATTTACCATTGCAGTAACGATCATTAAAGGCACGGTATCACAAAATAGAAATACTGCGCCTTTTATAAATACAGCCCATAGGGACAGGTAGCCTAAAGTCTTGTGATAGGTCCCAGTAGGTCCATGTTTACGTCTCTTACACGGATTCCTTGGTCTATTTTGATGCGTGAAGCGGATTTTTTTATGAGAATTATTTTCGTCCTGCCCCAAGCATCCATTTATATCTTGTTTATTACGGTTATAGGACATTTCTATTGTTTTCTTTGGATAGAATTCTATTAATTGTTATTTAGGAGGAGAGTCCCACTGACTTTTACTACAAATAAACACAAACTTTAAAATAGAATAAACAATAAAGTCTATTTCTTAATAATCCCTGGGAGTTTTTCTGATGGGATCAGTTAATGAAATGGAATATGAAAAGATGTTAAATCTTTAAACCCACTTAAAGTAACAACCCAACTGTAAACACTTTCTGGTTCATTAAAATTTAACATTGCATCTAGCGTAACATATGTATATAAATGCTGAGATGTTTTTAAAGAGGTTGGTGGGCTAGTGGTGGCTACAATATGATAGAGTCCTGACTGATGATAGAGTCATGTCTGATGATAGAGTCCTGTCTATTGAAGATTATAGAGTCCTGTCTGACGATAGAGATAGAGTTGATGATAGTGATAGTCATGTCTGATGATAGATGATAAGTCCTATGTGATGATAAGTCTGTATGATGATAGAGTCATGTCTAATGATAGAGTCGTGGTATGATGATAGATAATAGAGTCATGTCTGATGATAGAGTCATGTCTGATGATAGATATAGAGTCAGGTCGATGGTAGATGATGAGTATCATGTCTGATGATGAGTCTTGTATGATGATAGGTAATAGAGTCATGTTTGATGAGAAGTCATGTCTGATGATAGATGGTAAAATGGAGTAGAGTCATGTCTGATGGTAGATATAGAGTCATGTTTGATGATAATGGTAAGTCCTGTCTGAGTATAGATGATGATAGAGTTCTGTCTGATGTAGATGACCAGAGTCCAGTAGTATAACCTCTATATCTTTTGCCAAATTAAGTGACTGTTCACACCGCCCACTCCTCCCCCCTCCTCCTCCCCATGCCCTACCCTTCCATCCCTCCCACCCACCAATTTTATATCAAATGAAATCAAAATCTATCTACTATTTACTATCTACATTTTATTATCTATCTGACTATTATATTTAGCTAAATATCTATCTATCTTTGTCTATCTATCATCTTTCTATCTATTATCTATATAGTACTATCTATCTCTCTATCTATCTCCTATTATTATCTATCTATCTATCTTATGTCTATCTATCTATCTACTATCTATCTCTCTATCTATCTATGTCTATCTATCTATCATCTATCTATCTATCTATCTTCTATCTATTTATCTATCTACATTTTATATTATCTATCTGATTTATATTTAGCTAAATATCTATCTATCTATCTATTATCTATCTTTCTATTTCTATATATGTATCTATCTATCTCTCTCTATCTTTCTCTCTTTTTATTATCTATCATCTATCTATCTATCTTATGTCTATCTATCTATCTATCTATCTATTGTCTACTATCTATCTTTCTTATCTTTCATCTATTATCTATATATGTTCTATCTATCTCTCTTCTCTCTTTATTATCTATCTCATCTATCTTATGTCTATCTAGCTATCTATCAATCTTCTATCTATCTATGATCATCTATCTATCTATCTCTATCTCTCTATCTACTATCTTATTCTATCTATCTATCTCTATCTATCTATCTTATGTCTATCTTATCTATTTTATCTATCTATCTATCTATCTATCTTATGTCTGTCTATCTGTCTATCTATTTCTAATTATCTACTATCTATCTATCTTATGTCTATCTGTCTATCTATTTATATTAGCTATCTATCTTATGTCTGTCTATCTATCTATTATCTATCTATCTATCTATCTATCTATCTATCTATATCATCTTCATCTTCTATCTATCTATCTAATCTATCTATTTTATAATTATCTATCTACTATCTTATGTCTATCTGTCTATCTATTTTATAATTAATATCTATCTATCTCGCCTCCTACTATCCACCCACCTATTTTATATCAAACTAAATGAAAATCTATCTATGAAAATCTATCTATGTAAATCTATCTATATTGCGTCTAAACAATACAAAACCGAATGTTTTAACAAATATCTTTATTTTCTGCACACACTTTACATTTTTTAACAACCAGTATGGCAGGCACGTTTGTGTGTAATTACCACAGCGTACACATAATTGTTTAAATCGCTTTGTTACAAAGTCACGTAACACCGTCATTTTTTCTAAAATCGTTTGTGAATATTTTGAATACATTCTCAAAGACCTTCCTTTAGCAATACAGTGTAAGATATAGATGCAGTAATTCCCACAGTCCGACTAACGGTGTCTGTATTTGTTTATTTTCATACCTTATAGTTCGAATTTCTCAATAAAAAACCCATAAATTCATCAGGAAACCCGAAGCTTTCCCGTTGATGCCAATCGTCTGTATTTACAATATAGGCAGCCTCGTCATCGATGATTTTATTAGCGGTAATAAATCACAAGGAAATACACCTTTAAATATGCGTCAGCATGAAAGTCTGCTTTGCTAACGGCGGTATTTTATAGTTATTCATTTATTGGAAATCATATAAACCTCCCGTCTATTATTTATTTCAAATATTTTCATGAACGGAATACACAATCATGTTAATAGCGTTATTACAGGATCGCAAATCGAATTTCAGCTCTGAATTTCCAGTTTTGATAGATAGATATATAGTACAGTACACAAAGTTAGGATATGATTGATAGATAGATCTGATAGAGATAAGACATAGATAGAAAGATGATGATAGATAGAGATATATAGATGATAGATAGCAGTACCAAAATGTTATGTAGATACTAGATGTTATGATAGAGAGATAGAGAAATAGATAGATAGATAGATAGATAGATAGATAGATAGATAGATAGATAGATAGATAGACGATATAAGATAGATAGATACAGTACCAAATATTAGGACGATAATAGATGATAGATAGATATAGAGAGATAGAGAATAGATAGATAGATATAGATAGATAGATAGATAGATAGATAGCATAAGTATGCAGTACAACCAAATGTTGGATTTTAGATGATATAAGGATGATGAGTATGATGTTGAGATGATGATGAGTTAGATAGATAGATGATATAGATGATAGATAGACATAGATATAGTAGATGATGATTGATAGAATAGATAGATAGATAGATGATAGATAGATAGATAGATAGATGATAGATAGATAGATCAGATAGATAGATAGCATGTACACAAAATATTGTGGCGATCAATAGATGATGATAGATTGAAGTGAGAATAGATAGCTCGTGATGTGTAGATAGATCTATAGATGATAGTATTGTACTGTTTGGTGTGATGTGTGTATAGATTAGATAGATAGATAGATAGATCGCTGATAGATAGATATAATGATAGATGTAGATAAGATAGCAGTACAACACAAAATGTTTATGGAGATAAATAGTTAGATGATATATATAGAGAGATAGGAAATAGAATAGATAGATAGATAGATAGATGATAGATAGATAGATAGATAGATAGATAGATAGATAGATAGATAGATAGATAGATAGATAGATCGATAGATCGCAAGTCACAACAAATGTTATGGAGATAAATAGATATAGATCATAGTATAGGAGCGATATGATAGATAGATAGAGAGATGATAGATAGACCGATAGATGATAGATAGATAGTATAGATAGATAGATAGACAGATATATGATAGATAGACATATAGATGATAGATGACGACCGAAGACAGACAGACAGATAGCAGTACCAAAACCTATGGTATAATAGATGATAGATAGATATAGAGAGATAGAGAATAGATAGATAGATAGATAAGATGATAGCTAGATATATGATAGATAGACAGATAGATGATAGATAGATAGATAGATATAGATAGATCGAATAGATAGATAGATAGTAGATAGATAGTATATGATAGTAGATAGATAGACGATCGACAGATAGATGATAGATAGACGAACGCGACAGACGATAGAGTACACAAATACTATGGAGATAAATGGATAGATGATATAGAGAGATCGAGAAATAGATAGTATAGATATGGAGATAAATAGATGATGATATAGGAAATAGTAGAGATAATGTACGCTGATAGATAGATAGATATGATAGATAGATCGATAATAGATGATGATAATAGATGATAGTATTAGATAGCTAGATAGATCGATAGCAGTACACAAACATATTATGAGAATAAATAGATGATAGATAGAGAGATACGAGAAATAATAGATAGATAGGGAGATATAGATTAGATAGAGAAATAGATAGGATAGATAGACCGACAGACAACAGACAGACAGACGACAGCATACACAAAATATTATGGAGAATAAAATAGATGATAGATAATACTAGAGAGATAGATGAGAATAGATAGTGATAGATAGATATGGAAATAATAGATGATAGATAGACAAATAGATAGGAATAGATAGAGATAGATTAGATAGTATGGAGATAATAGTGATAGAGAAAAGATAGCAGGACGACAGTAGAGAAATAGACAGACACATTAAATTGATAGATAGATAATATGGAGATAAAAAGAATGATAGACATAGATTGTAAGCAAACTTTATTTAAAAACTTTCACTGCCCGGCCGAACACCAAAGATGTTGGAAATCAGGTTAGTTGTCAGGGGGGTACTGCTCTCTGAACTGGGGCACGTGCCCCATCGTGCCCCAGTGTAGCGCCGCCACTGGGAGTTGATACAAACGGTTGGCGGGCAAAAGGGGGACGGACTGTTTCAAAAGACTCGGGCAAACTGCTTTTTAAATTATCTTGTTTTTCTCTTTGTTTTTCTATTACTGACAACTGTCGAGGTATGATTAGTTCAGCTATGGTATCCATGAATAATCCCAACCGCGCGCACTTTACCCTTAAGCACGGCATGACTCAATGATTTTGGATCCTGGAATGGCTTGTCTTTGTAAATGAATTGGCCCCTAGGTTCAGTATGTCCGTCACCTGATCGGAGCATTGTTGTTAACAAAAGTTCAGCATTTCACCGATACCTTATATAACATTGTCAAGTATCTCTTTAACATCGGTTCCGATACAAGAGTCATTTGTTGTTGACTGGCTGCGAGGGTTGTAATCAAGTTAAGGCTGGCAATTCTTTACCGGACTGTTTGTTGAGCATCGAGTATCTCTGTAAGGTATCGGAAAGGTCATTTCTGTTTATTATTCGCTAATTTCGCATCCTAAACACGATGTAACGACTTGCCGTATGTTGTTGTTTCTACAGCTGGAGGTTTTAGGCGGTTCCAACTCGTGTTTGGAAACCAGGAAACATCTCAGCGTACTCCATTAGAGCCGACCGACTCTATTAGCTATCAGACTAGTGAATTAAAGGGATGGCAAACCTCCTATAAAACCACCGCTCTGGTTCACAATGCGCTTCGTGGCTTTAATGAGAAATCTTGAGTATCTATTTTTGTCGCTCCTAAAGGGAATCTTTCCTTAATAAGGATATTTACAGCGCTTTCACCAATAGCTGATATCAATCATTACTGGCATTGCATAATATTGATTTACAAACCGTCTTTTATTTTGACCAACAACGTTTTTAAAAGATCCAGTTATCGTATGAGGCTGTTGGACATCTTTACACGATCTATGCGCTACCAAAATGACCGTTCAGATGGAATATCACATTTTAGAGCTTCTATTTACGGTTCTTAAACGTAATCCTCTGGAGTCACCGACCTTAATCTACAGTAAATAAACCATAGGGATGTGTGTAGCTTCTTCAAGCTTCTAAAAGAAACGCGTTTTAACCGGGGCACTTTTGCCGAGTGGGATCGTTCAAAATTTTAAACGGTTATACTATTCGCTTTTGATTTGTCACCGGATCAAGAACCCGGCGGACATTTCTCTCTAGTCCAAACTGGAAATCTCAGAGCCGAAATTCGATTTGCAGATCCGGTAATAAACGCTATACACATGATTGTTATTCCGTTCATGAAAATATTATTGAAATAAATAATAGACGGGAGGTTTTTTGGCGATTTCCAATAAAATGAATACCTATAAAATTACCCGCCGTTATCAAAGCAGACTTCACTGCCTGACGCCATATTTAAAGGTGTATTTCCTTGTGATTTATTACCGCTAAATAAAATCATCGATAGACCGCTGCCTATATTGTAAATACAGACGATTGGCATCAACGGGGAAAGCTCTGGTTTTCTGGTGAATTTATGGTGATTTTTATTGAGAAATTCTAAGACTATAAGGATGAAAATAACAAATACAGACACCGTTAGTTCGGACTGTGGGAATTACTGCATCTATATCTTACACTGTATTGCTAAAGGAAGTCTTTTGAGAATGTATCAAATATCACACATTTTAGAAAAATGACCGTGTTGTACGTGACTTTGTACCAAAGCGATTAAACAATTATGTGTACGCTGTGTAATTAACACCAAACGTGCCTGCCATACGGCGTTGTTGAAAATATTAAGTGTTGTGAGCAAATAAAGATTTTTTGTTTAAAACATTCGGTTTTTGTATTGTTACACAACGCAATATAAATATGTCATATATAGATAGATTTAGTTCATTTCGTTTGATATAAAATAGGTGGTTGATAGTAGAGGCGAGATAGATAGATATCTATTAATAAAATATAGTGAGTAGAACATAGATGATAGATAGACTATAGAAGATAGATGATAGATAGAATATAGAATAGGTAGATAGAAATAGATAGATGCTAATATGCTGTGTAGCTCGCTTTAGTCGCTCGATAGCTGCCTCGCTCGTCGGCGTGGTGCTCTGAGTATGCTGTCGGTTGGTGTGTGTGGATGTTAGTTTGATTTAGGTGCTGTGTAGTTGTTGTGCTGTGTTGTGATGTAGTGTGTTAGTATTGAAGATAAGTGCTGACTGATGGTTGCTGTGCTCAGTGATTGTACGACTGCTTACGTGTTTGTGTACGCTGGCTGTTGTGGTCGTGAACCCGCTCGACTAGTGCAAAAACAGACCAGCCTCTGGTGACTGGACGGGGGTGGGCGTGTTTGCCTGTCCCTTATTGTTTTTGGGTGGTTCCGTGTTGTCCGGGGTTTAGTGGCCTTCCGTCTTGTCTTTGTTTTCCGTTCATGGGGCCTTTTACGGAGAACGCTATTGCTACAATCACCAATCCCTGCGCTGGCAGTTAAATACAGCCTTGAGACTGCTGTAGGATTTTCACAACCTGGATATTCAACTGTGGCGTCAGCACATTTTGCTTTTGAAACAGACAGCTGCTACAAACCCTTTCTAGTTTACCGTACTTTAAGACACCTCTGGACCCCTTACTACCCAATATGTTCCAACCCCCTTTCACCCTCCACTGCCAACTATTACAGCTACCGATTCCCATCACCTTAGTCTCACCCCCATATCCTGTAGACTGTAAGCTCTTTGGGCGGGTCTCTCTCCTATTGTATCACGGTATTGCTGTAAGTAACTCTCACTCTTTACTTTATATTATGTATTACCTGTGTAGGTAATATGTATGACTTTGTATAACATGTATTACCCATGTAATGTATGACTATGTAATTGTAAAGCCCACGAAAGATTTGGCGCTATATAAATCCTAATAGTAGTAATAATAATTATTACACGCTGCCCTTGTCGTTTTAATTCAAACTGCATGTTTCATATTCCAAGATCTGAATATTTCTATTTGCCATTATATTGCATGTAACAATGACACCACTGTACATCACTACCACGGAGGGATCTGACTTTATCTAGACTGTGAGGGTTATAGAAACTTTCCTAAAGCTGGGTACACACGTGAGATATTTCGGTCCGATCGCACGATAGTTCAGTGTATCAGTCGATCGGACCGAAATTATCGCATACTTTACGAAATACATACGAAAGTGCCCATGTCCGATCGACCGTTCGTCTCGAATCGGACAGGGTGGAAAAACTCTCCGATCGTGCGGTCCTCTATGGACCGCACGATCGGTCACGGTGACTATCGGACGCGGCTGCTTTTGCCGCGACGACAGTCCTTCCTCCTGGCCGACCGTTCGAAAGTATCGAACGGTCGGTCAGGAGGAAAAATCGATAGGTGTGTACCCAGCTTTACTTTGTTTTCAGACCCTTTCTCCGTAATTCCTGCAATACTATATACAGCCCACGTAGAACCATGCAATTTACCATCCATTAAAAAAAGGGTAATCAGTCCCATAACAGGCACTCACACTATAAATACAGACATCCCATCCTGCCACTATGTACTTACGGGCAGGGGGGGGGAAGGGGCGTGGAGAGGGGGCGTGATGTCATTTGTCACGTCGTGGGCGGGGCATGCACCCAAGGAGGTGGGAGGAGGTGGAGTTATGGGTGTGGCGTTAGCATGGGTGATCCGGGGGCGTGGTGCACAGGACTCCTCTCCTTCGCAGGAGATTGGGGTGGTCTCCCGCGAGACCACCCCAATTCGAGGGAGACTCCCGGAGATCTGGGAGGGTGGGATACCTGTTTTAAATATTCCACTACAACTAATTCAGGCCTGGTGCCCTTTAATATACACTTTATCCCTACAGACACAAAGATTCCTCCCTATCATCCACGATGCTGACAGATTACACCAACTGAACGTACTACACAAACCGATCCCGCCCATGAGCGACATTCCTCCAATCATCGGCAGTTGGTGTTGTGAGAACTTTGTGTCTGTAATAGCTTCTGGTAAATACTCCTAGTGTGTTGATCTTTTACCATTAGTTCCCCTTTAGTTATATTGACCGGTACTGTAATAAATATCTGTTGTATTCCAATTAGATCAACTGGACTTGAAGTTTAGTTCTTGAAGACGTTTCACTATAGTCATCGCCTGGCTTTCTCAATTCAAATGACTTGTACCAAGAATCTGTGGCAATTATGTAATTATGTTCCTTGGTGGGTATACAGGTGAAGAGAGATGTCACATCATAGGACACCATAGTTTCTTCTACACCGAGTACTATATTTCAATCTTGTTGGTGAAATCCTGAGAGTTCTGGATGTGATGCTTAGAACTTCCCACCAAAGGTCCTAAGATGTTAGCTAGATATTTTGCCACCTTGTATGTTACAGAGCTGATGCTGCTGACTATAGGTCTTAGTGGGGCCCCTTCCTTATGTATCTTTGGGAGTCCATATATGCATGGATGTGCCTCACCAGGGTAGAGGCGATGATACATTGCTCGGTCAATGGCTTTATCCTTTTGAAGCTGTTGTAGTAAGTCTATGACTCTTTTCTTGTAACGGCTGGTGGGATCCCTTGTTAAAGCCTCATAGTGTTGTTATCGGCCAGGAGCATGGTCACCTTATCATGGTAGTCTGAGGTGTTGAGTACCACTGTGCATCTTCCTTATCTGCCGGTAGAATGGTGATACTGGAATCTTTCTTGAGATGTTAAGGCTCTTCTTTCCTGTGTAGTCAGGTTAGATGAAGGAGTTTTAGAACTGGCTAAGGCTGCAGATACCTTAAGGCGAAGTTGTTCTGCCTCACTCTGTGATACCTTATTACTGTGGATAGAGGCTTCTGTGGCTGCTGTGGCCATTTATGTGAAAATAAAGAAACCAAGCCTAAATAGAGGTGGGGGGTTGACACCAACTTCTGCCATGTACAATGTTTTTTGCACACCTTACTCTGGGCGTTCCTTAACACCTCTTAGCCACTATCCAATCACCCCTTAACACCTGCTGTGATATGCTAATTGGGATTTTCCAGGGTACATAATTGCCACAGTTCTTTTACAAGTCATTCGAATTGAGAGATCCAGTCGGATGACTAGCGAAACGTCTTCAAGAACTACATTTCAAGTCCAGTTGATCTAATTGAATACAACAATATACCATGACCTGGATGAATAATATTACAGATATACGTGACCTGGATATGAATATTACAGTATACCGTGCCTGGATGATGAAATTACAGATATACCATGACCTGGATGAATATTACAGATATACCGTGACTGGTGAATGAATATTACAGATATACCGTGACCTGGATGAATGAATATTACAGATATACGTGACCTGGATGATGAATATTACAGATATACCGTGACCTGATAGAATATTACAGATATACCATGACCTGGATGGATGAATTTACAGATTCGTGACCTGGATGATGAATATTACAATATACCGTGACCTGGATGGATGAATATACAGATATACCATGACTGGATAATGAATATCAGATATACGGGACCTGGATGGATGAATATACGATATACCGTGACCTTGATGAATGAATATTACAGATTACCATAACTGGATGGATGAATATTCCAGATATCCCATGACCTGGCTGATGAATATTACAGATATCCATGACCTGGATGAATGTATTACAGATATACCATAACCTGGATGGATGAATATTACAGATATACCATGACCTGGATGAATGAATATTAGAGATATACCATGACCTGGATGAATGAGAACCTTCACAAACATGTAATAAATGGCGTTTCAGCATTCAGAAATCCCATGTCAGAAGAACATGGAGATATGTTCCAATGACCATTTACTAGTCCTGCCATGGTTACTAGGTATTGGGGGAGGTTACAGCACTTTGCATTATGGGTTTTGCATATCATAGTAATATAAAACGAAAGGGGATATTGAAACAAAATACATTGATCAGATTTCTTTTATTTACCATTATTTACCAAAATAAATACATCTCACAAATCGGCTCAACGTGATTGCAATAAGATTTTATATAATAAATACAGCTAAATTACATATTGAGATCAGTGGAACAATATAAAATCATTCATAAAATTCTAATCATGTTTATTCCTCCACTAGAAAACTATTCACGAGTACGAAAATACCATGAACGTTAAAGGGGAACTGTGGTCTCCAAACCAGTTAGGGTTACATAATCTTTCCATTAAAACAATCCCAGGGTCACGTCTTTGGTGAATACAATGTTGGCCTTTGAAAATAGCTGTATGAAAGTGAATGACAGTTATGGGGGCGTGACTATTAATGCAGAGAGTGGTCACACACTGAGAGTAACTGCTAGGGCAGCCAGACCCTGCAGGGAGCCCATATTCTTATTGATGAGAAGACCGCCTCATCATAGTTTTGCTGGGGGAGCAGTGATTCCTGGTTGCACCACTGGACATGGCTTCAAGCTGCTAAAGCAGGAAGTTATATTTTTGAACCTTTTTAGCAGATAGGACTAGGCCCACACAGCGCGTTTTATTTTTTGTGCGATTGCTCCAGCGATTTTCGCTAAAATGGAAATCGTGAGAACGCAAAAATTCCAGCGATTTCCGATGCGCATGCAATTGCGCGTCCATTCACGTTTTGGTATCGCATGCGTTCACCATTTTTGGTGCGTTAACGCATGCGTTTCCATAACGCAAAATGTCGAAAACCCATGCGCAAAAGGCGAACACACAAGAATCGCACACACAATCGCGATTACGCTCGCCATTTGGTGTGCGATTTCTGTGCGTTGCAGTGTGGACTCACCCTAACTCCCCACCTAGAGATGTGATCCAATGCTCATTTTTAAAGGCTTCAATTTAACCCTAACTTGTCTGAAGACCACAGCTCCCCTTTAAACAAACTGTGGGAATGGGGTTTGGTGATGAACTAGATACAATATGACAAAATGGAGGATTTACAATATAAAAATAAAAGTTTGCTGAACCTAAGGGAAGTTTGATATGAACGTGACAGAAATGTGTTGCTTTCCCTTCCCTGTCAGGGTATTTACATAGAATCCCAGAGCTCGTACAGACAGTACCATGGAAGAACTGAAATGATCATAGCCCTTTAATGCGGATTGCTATAGAATAAATATCTAACAGGGCGATTACCTGCACTCATTACCATGGTGTATTAATCACAATTGTTCTTCAAAATGAAGACTTTACTGTGTGTTATTTACTGCTCAAAGTGAGTGTAAAATCCTCAGTAACTAATAGTCCATGGGGCAGATTAGGGGATAGGCTGTTTATTTGCCACTAAATGCAAAGTAAGAGAATGCCTATCTATTTCTCCTATGGTCCCACAATGACCCTCTCCCCTGCCTGGGTCGTCTAGAATCCTCAGTAAAGCTCCTGATTATGCCGTCCTGTCATGTGACAACTGGCAGGAGAATGTCGCAGCCAATCAGCATAGTCCGCTATTTATTTAAATTAAGATGAAGCAGAGTGTTTTATTCAGCAGTTACCCTTTATAAGATGTTACTGTACATAGAGATGTCGTTGGCTGACCAGGGCTGTGTATTTTATATAGTGCTGATTCCTGTACACAAAGTGGGTTAATGTAATATAAGAAACATATATAAATGGAACCATATAAAGCCAATGGTACAAAAGTTTACCCATGCAGCCAATCAGATGTAAACGTTACTGCAGTTCGATAAATCTGATTGGTTAGCGCCTTATATTGCCTTATTTTCCTACTGGGATAAGCTCTCTCCATTATAATATCTCCTGTAGAATGAGCTGTAGCTTCTCTATTTCCCCTGATTGGCACAAGGACCACAGTTTCTTCATATAGTGAACTTCAACTTTCCCAGAGTTCTTTGCCAAAGCCAGTCCTGCCGGGCCATTGCTCTTCTCTGACTCCCCCACAATGGCCATACTCTGAAATCTGTGGACAAAGAGAAAACAAGTGGCGTCACCTAATGGGAATTTGTGATTAAATTCGGATAAAGAGTCAAAACACCACTACGCTGAGATTATTCTCCCAGCAGATGTTAGTACTAGGTATTGGAATGGCCCCAATCCGTAACCCTCCCACACGTCTGTATCTGGGACCCATCACCGTCATCACTTAACCATTGACTGTACACAGCAGCATATGCATTGACTGTTTAATGTATTTGTAATGCAGAATATAGGGTTTTATAGTGACAATCTGGGATACCGGTGCCCTCATCTGGCATTTAAGAGTATTGCAAGTCCAAGCTATTTCATAGAAAGCGATCATATTACAGGTAACCTATGAAATAAGTAAACTTGCTGTTATATAAAAGACTGTTACCTTACAGTTATATGAATTAAATGGAAAGTGGGAAAGGCCTGTTATCCTATTATTACAATGATATATTATCCTATTGTTACAATGATATATTATCCTATTGTTACAATGATATTTATCCTACTGTTACAATGATATATTATCCTACTGTTACAATGATATATTATCCTACTGTTCCAATGATATATTATCCTATTGTTACAATGATATATTATCCTATTGTTACAATGATATATTATCCTATTGTTACAATGATATATTATCCTGGTTACAATGATTATTATCCTACGGTTACAATGAATTTATCCTACTGTTACTGATATATTATCCTACTGTTTACAATTATATAATTATCCTACTGTTACAATGATATATTATCCTACTGTTACAACAATGATATATTATCCTATGTTACAATATATATTATCCTACTGTTACAATGATATATTATCCTACTGTTACAATGATATATACCTACTGTTACATATTATCCTATTGTTACAATGATATATTATCCTATTGTTACAATGATATATTATCCTATTGTTACAATGATATATTATCCTATTATTACAATGATATATTATCCTATTATTACACTGATATATTATTATCCTATTATTACAATGATATATTATCCTATTGTTACAATGATATATTATCCTATTGTTTACAATGAATATTATCCTATTGTTACAATGATATATTATCCTATTGTTACACTGATATATTATCCTATTGTTACAATGATATATTATCCTATTGTTACACTGATATATTATCCTATTGTTACAATGATATATTATCCTATTGTTACAATGATATATTATCCTATTGTTACAATATATATTATCCTATTGTTACAATGATAAATTATCCTATTGTTACACTGATATATTATCCTATTGTTACACTGATATATTATCCTATTGTTACACTGATATATTATCCTATTGTTACAATGATATATTATCCTATTGTTACCATGATATATTATCCTATTGTTACAATGATATATTATCCTATTGTTACAATGATATATTATCCTATTGTTACAATGATATTATCCTATTGTTACAATGATATATTATCCTATTGTTACAAGTATATTATCCTATTGTTACAATGATATATTATCCTATTGTTACAATGATATATATCCTATGTTACATGATATATTATCCTATTGTTACACTGATATATATCCTATTGTTACAATTATTTATCCGATTTTACTATATTATCCTATTTTAACTGATATATTATCCTATTTACACTGATATTATCCTATTGTTCAATATATTCCTATTATAACAATGATATTATCCTATTATTACACTGATATATTATCCTATTGTTACACATGATATATTATCCTATTGTTCACTGATTATTATCTATGTTACAATGATATTAATCCTATTTTTACAATGATATATTATCCTATTGTTACAATGATATATTATCCTATTGTTACAATGATATTATTCCTATTGTTAACCTGATATATTATCCTATTGTTACACTGATATTTTCCTATTGTTACAATGATATATTATCCTATTGTTCGTACAATTATAATTATCCTTTGTTACAATGATATATTATCCTATTGTTACAATGATATATTATCCTATTGTTCAATGATATATTATCCTATTGTTACGTATATTATCTATTGACACTGATATATTATCCTATTGTTACAATGATATATTATCCTATATACCTATTTTAATGATATATCAATAAAGATAAGATAAACGGAATGGCTCTACTTACGGATCGGACTTCATGAGCTCTCTAGCTACAGGATGCAAATCGTTTTGCACCAGGTCCCAATGTGCAGGCAGCAGCGGCGTCGAAAACAAAAAAACAGCAGGCCTGGCTAATGACCACTGCAACGCCATAACCGACTGCCCCCCGGTGGTGTTCTCCCACTGCATGATGGGAAATTCCGCCCTTATCGTATGCAGTCTTATGCACCCGTCAGAACATCCTGCCTTAAAGAAACAGAACAGAGATACATTATTACTTGCTTAGCTTGACCATTTATTCACTGGTGTCTTTACGGATACAGTACGTGTTGATAAACCTCCAGTTATCTGGATCTATAAGGCCCCACACTGCCCCCCCTTGAGGAACGCCATGTAAACATGTATAACACAGTACAGAACCCCAGTATATTGGATTTTATATTATTCTCTAGCCATAGTGAATGTGACACGGAATTTAAATTCATCCACAATTAAAAGTTACCAAAACGCCGGTTTTCTCCAAATGGTGAGAAGTCAATGGCGGTGATTTTGGATGGTCTGGTGCAGCCGTGCTGCGGTTTGTACTGCGTGGTGGCTCCAATAAACCGTATCGTGTTCCATGGGTTACAATGCCCTATGGGAAAGGAAAGATCACCAGAAACATACAGGACCTAGTCAGGGGAATCCCAAACACAGTCAGAGGATGGAGAATGTATGAGATTTAGCCAGAGAAAATCACAGACAAATCTCCTAAAACCTCCATTCACTATTAACCATCGCTTTTCCAGAATTAAAGAAAGAGAGGATAGGAGAGCTATATGAGAAGACACAATGAGAGAGAGAGAGAGACAGAGGGGGGAGAGACAGAGAGAGAGGGGAGAAGAGGGGGAGATATAAGAGAAGAGAGGGAGGAGAGAAATGATTAGATAATAGAGATATAAGAAGAGAGGAGAGACAGATAATAATTAGATATAAGAGAGAGGAAAGACAGATATGATTAGATATAGAGAGAGAGAGAGAGAGAGATAATGATTAGGTAAATACGATATAAGCGCGCAGCGGCAGCACTATATTTCGCATCTCCGCGGCGCGCGGGCTGGCGCGGTCCATGCTTTGCTCCTCGCGTCTCCGCGCGCGGCACGCCCTCTCCTTCGCTACTCCGGCGCGCGGCGCGCCTCTCGCATTCGCTCTCCGCGCGCGCGCGGCGCGCGGCTCCTGCTTGCCTCTCCGCTCTCCGCGCGCGCGGGCGCCGCTCTCCTGCCTGCCGCGCGGCGCGCCTTTGCTTAGCTGGGCGCGCGCTACGCGCTCTGCTTCGTCCTCGCTCTCTCGCAGCGCGGCGCCCCTCTCCTCCTTCGCTCTCGCGCGCGCGGCCCGCCCGCTTCTTATCTCCCGGGGGGCTCGCGCTCTGCTTCGGTCCTCGCGCTTCTGCGGAGGCGCCGCTTCCTCTTAGTCTCAGCGCGCGCAGGGGGCGTCTGCTTGTATTCGTTTGCGGCGCGGGCGATCCTCCTTCGATCTACGGGGGGCGCACTTCATTGTTAGGATCGCGGGCGGCGCATCTGATTGGTTGGTTCGAGAGGCGGAGCAGCGCGGCTTGCTTGAGTAATCGGTCTCGGGGCGGGCCGCATTTTAGATATATCGAGGGGCGGGAGGAGAGCGCTGCGCTTTGTCCTCGCCATCTAGCGCGCCGAGCCCGCCTCTCCTCTTCGCTTAGCGAGCAGCGGCCGCTCTCCTGCTTGCATCTCCTGGCGCGCGGCGCGCGCGCTATGCTTTGGTCTCGGTGGTCTGCTTGCGGCGCGGCGCGGCGACGCGCCTATTGTCTGCGTTGAGCGCGGGGCCTTTTGATCTCGGTGGGCGCGGCTCTTGGTCTCGGAGGCTCGGCGGCGCGCTCCTGCTTCGGTCCTGTCTGGAGGCCGCGATCTCTTTTCTCTGGGGCGGTCGCTTCGTGATAGCAGGGAGGGGGTCTGCTTGGTTGTTAGGGGGTCCATTTGCTTGGCTTTGCGTTGCGGGGATGCTTGTCTGTTGAGGGGGAGTGGTGTATAGTTTGTATGAGTTGACGGTGTCTCGTGAGCTTTGTTAGTTTTTTTGAGCTAACTAAAATATTGAAATGCAAGCTCCCTAACGGCCCCACACAAAATGAACATCTCCCTGTTTTGCAGAAAAAGTATGAAACCTCAAGTACATCCACACCGGAGACAGGATACCAATACCAGGAACCCAACATAGGTTTGAAATAAAGGGAACCTTCTCCTCGCAAATCATCCAATGTGGTATACCTGATATTATGTTCTAGGTGCCCCTCAGGACTTTATGTAGGAGAGACTGGACAGACCCTGAGGCAAAGGATGAACTCTCATGGATTCACAAATTAATAACAATAAACGAGATGTCCCTGTGGGTTCTCATTTCTGCTGCCAAGCCCAGCCTGAAGACCTAAAAGTCACAGTGCTCATGGGATTTCAGATACCAAAAGAGAGGTTAGAATGGGATGTAACTTAACTATACACCAATGTGGACTCTGGACTCAACAAAGATCTAAACTTTATGTGTCACTATGTTTCTAATCTTAATGTCATGTAGAGTTAATCAGACTAAATTCCTCTAACCACCCAAACCCATAAATATCTCATTTATACCAGACCCTCCATGGACACTAAGGTGAAGTGTATCGATTGTTTATTTAACTCTTGCTAATTCTTTTATTACTGCCTGTGATCATTGAATGGGTATTTACTGTTTTATTTACGACAGCCAATCAGGCATGGGGGCCAAAGATAACATCTGTGTAATGTCAGAAATCTTCATTCTAGTATGTACAAAATAGAGTGCTTTATAAGATTCAGTATTGTATCATGTATTTATAAAATAGAGTGCTTTATAATTCAGTATTGTATCATGTATGTATAAAATAGAGTGCTTTATAAGATTCAGTATTGTATCATGTATGTATAAAATACAGTGCTTTATAAGATTCATATTGTTATCATGTATGTATAAAATACAGTGCTTTATAAGATTCAGTATTGTATCATGTATGTATAAAATAGAGTGCTTTATAAGATTCAGTATTGTATCATGTATGTATAAAATAGAGTGCTTTATAATGTCATATTGTATCTGTATGTATAAAATAGAGTGCTTTAAGATTCATGTATTGTATCATGTATGTATAAAATAGAGTGCGTTATAAATATTCAGTAATTGTATCATGTATGTATAAAAAGAGTGCTTTATAAGATTCAGTATTGTATCATGTATGTATAAAATAGAGTGCTTAATAAGATTCAGTATTGTATCATGTTGTATAAAATAGAGTGCTTTATAGATTCAGTATGTATCATGTATGTATAAATAGAGTGCTTTAAAGATTCATGATTGTATCATGTATGTATAAAATAGAGTGCTTTTAAGATTCAGTATTGTATCATGTATGCATAAAATACAGTGCTTTATAAGATTCAGTATTGTATCTGTATGCATAAAATACAGTGCTTTATAAGATTCAGTATTGTATCATGTATGTTAAAATACAGTGCTTTATAAGATTCAGTATTGTATCATGTATGTATAATAGAGTGCTTTATAAGATTCAGTATTGTATCATGTATGTATAAAATAGAGTGCTTCACAAGATTCAGTATTGTATCATGTATGTATAAATAGAGTGCTTCACAAGATTCATGTAGGTATCATGTATGTATAAAATTACAGTGTTATAGATTCAGTATTGTACATGTATGCATAAAATACAGTGCTTTATAAGATTCAGTATGATCAAGTATGTATAAAATGAGTGCTTTATAAGATTCAGTATTGTATCATGTATGTATAAAATACCGTGCTTTATAAGATTCAGTATTGTATCATTGTATGTATAAAATAGAGTGCTTTATAAGATTCAGTATTGTATCATGTATGTATAAAATAGAGTGCTTCACAAGATTCAGTATTGTATCATGTATGTATAAAATAGAGTGCTTCACAGATTCAGTATTGTACTGTATGTATAAATACAGTGCTTTATAAGATTCAGTATTGTATCATGTATTTATAAAATAGAGTGCTTTATAAGATTCAGTATTGTATCAAGTATGTATAAAATAGAGTGCTTTATAGATTCAGTATTGTATCATGTATGCATAAAATACAGTGCTTTATAAGATTCAGTATTGTTCAGGTAGTATAAAATAGAGTGCTTTACAAGATTCAGTATTGTATCATGTATGCATAAAATACAGTGCTTTAAAAATCATATTGTATCATGTATGTATAAAATAGATCTTTATAAGTTCAGTATTGTCAGTATGTATAAAATAGAGTGCTTTATAAGATTCAGTATTGTATCATGTATGTATAAAATACAGTGCTTTATAGATTCAGTATTGTATCATGTATGTATAAAATACAGTGCTTTATAAGATTCAGTATTGTATCATGTATGTATAAATACAGTGCTTTATATGATTCAGTATTGTATCATGTATGTATAAAATAGAGTGCTTATAAGATTCAGATTGTATCATGTAGATAAAATAGAGTGCTTTATAATTCATTATTGTATCTGTATGTATAAAATAGAGTGCTTTATAAGATTCAGTATTGTATCATGTATGTAAAAATAGAGTGCTTTATAAGATTCAGTATTGTATCATGTATGTATAAAATAGAGTGCTTTATAAGATTCAGTATTGTATTAATGTATGTCTAAAATAGAGTGCTTTATAAGATTCAGTATTGTATCATGTATGTATAAAATAGAGTGCTTTATAAGATTCAGTATTGTATCATGTATGCATAAATACAGTGCTTTATAAGATTCAGTATTGTTATCATGTATGTAAAAATAGAGTGCTTTATAAGATTCAGTATTGTATCATGTATGTATAAATACAGGTGCTTTATAAGATTCAGTATTGTATCATGTATGTATAAATAAGTGCTTTATAAGATTCAGTATTGTATCATGTATGTATAAAATAGAGTGCTTTATAAGATTCAGTATTGTATCATGTATGTATAAAATAGAGTGCTTTATAAGATTCAGTATTGTATCATGTATGTATAAAATAGAGTGCTTTATAAGATTCAGTATTGTATCATGTATGTATAAAATAGAGTGCTTTATAAGATTCAGTATGTATCATGTATGTAAAATAGAGTGCTTTATAAGATTCAGTATTGTATCATGTATGTATAAAATAAGTCTTTATTAAGATTCAGTATTGTATCATGTATGTATAAAATAGAGTGCTTTATAAGATTCAGTATTGTATCATATATGTATAAATAGAGTGCTTTATAAGATCAGTATTGTCATGTATGTATAAATATAAGAGTGCTTTATAAGATTCAGTATTGTATCATGTATGTATAAAATACAATACTGAATCTTGTAAAGCACTGTATTTTATACATACATGATACAATACTGAATCTTATAAAGCACTCTCTATTTTATACATACATGATACAATACTGAATCTTATAAAGCACTCTATTTTATACATACATGATACAATACTGAATCTTATAAAGCACTCTATTTTATACATACATGATACAATACTGAATCTTGTAAAGCACTGTATCATGTATGTATAAAATAGAGTGCGTTATAATATTCAGTATTGTATCATGTATGTATAAAATAGAGTGCTTTATAAGATTCAGTATTGTATCATGTGTATAAAATAGAGTGCTTTATAAGATTCATATTGTATCATGTATGTATAAAATAGAGTGCGTCACAAGATTCAGTATTTGTATCATGTATGTATAAAATACAGTGCTTTACAAGATTCAGTATTGTATCATGTATGTATAAAATAGAGTGCGTTACAAGATTCAGTATTGTATCATGTATGTATAAAATAGAGTGCGTTATAATATTCAGTATTGTATCATGTATGTATAAAATACAGTGCTTTATAAGATTCAGTATTGTATCATGTATGTATAAAATACAGTGCTTTATAGATTCAGTATTGTTCATGTATGTATAAATAAGTGCTTTATAAGATTCAGTATTGTATCATGTATGTATAAATAAGTGCGTTATAATATTCAGTATTGTATCATGACTGAGGAAGAAGCCTAGTGCTTGGAAAGCTTGCATTTTCACATTTTAGTAGCCAATAAAGGTATTACTTTATATCCAAGATGTCTTCACTTCATAATAGAGATATAAGAAGAGAGAGGAGAGACAGAGAATGATTAGATAATAGATATATAGAGAGAGAGAGGAGAGACAGAGAATGATTAGATAAAGAGATATAAGAGAGAGAGAGACAGATAAATGAATAGATAATAGAGATATAGAGAGAAAAAGAGAACAGAGTTAGATAATGATATATTAGAGCGAGAGGAGCGGAGAGAGATTAGATAATAGAGAATAAGAAGATAGGAGATAATATAATGATTGATAATAGAGATATAGAGAGAAAAAGAGGAGAGACAAAGATTAGTATAGAGTATTAGAGAGAGAGAGAGAGAGAGTGATTAGATATAGATATAAAAAAATAAAAATAGAGATATAAGAGAGAGAGGAGAGACAGATAATGATTAGATAATGAGATATAAGAGAGAGAAAAGGAGAAACAGAGATAGATAATAGAGATATTAGAGAGAGAGGAGAGATTGATTAGATAATAGACATATAGAGGGAGAGGAGAGACAGATAATGATTAGATAATAGAGATATAAGAGAGAGAAAGAGGAGAGAGATTGATATAGAGATATAAGTAGAGAGAAAGATTAGATAATAGAGATATTAGAGAGAGAGGAGAGAGAGAGAGAGATTAGATAATGAGATATAAGAGAGATAGGAGAACATATAATGAATAGATAATAGAGATATAAGAGAGAGAAAGAGGAGAGACAGAGATTAGATAATAGAAGAGATATTAGAGAGAGGAGAGAGAGAGAGAATGATTAGATAATAGAGATATAAGAGAGAGAGGAGAGACCGATAATGATTAGATAATACAGATATAAGAGAGAGAGAGAGAGAGAGGAGAGAGAGGATGATTAGATAATAGAGATAAAAGAGAGATAGGAGAGACATATAATGATTAATAACAGAGAGAGATAAGAGAGAGAGAGAGAGAGAGGATGATTAGATAATAGAGATTAAGAGAGAGAAAGAGGAGAGACAGAGATAGATAATAGAGATATATAGAGAGAGAGAGAGAGAATGATTAGATAACAGAGATATAAGAGAGAGAGGAGAGACCGATAATGATTAGATAATACAGATATAAAAGAGAGAGAGAGAGGAGAGAGAGGATGATTAGATAATAGAGATAAGAGAGAGAGAGGAGAGAGAGTTATATTAGATAATAGAGAGAGAGGAGAGACAGGTAATGATTAAATAATAGAGATATAGAGAGAGAGAGGAGAGACAGGTAATGATTAGATAATAGAGATATAAGAGAGAGAGGAGAGACAGGTAATGATTAGATAATAGAGATATAAGAGAGAGAGAGAGAGAGAGAGAGGATGATTAATAATAGAATAAGAGAGAGATAGGAGAGACATATAATGATTAGATAACAGAGAGAGATAAGAGAGAGAAGAGAGAGAGGAATTGACTTACAACTCTGTTCCAATGACAAAATGATTGGAGTCCTGAGGAAGAAACTTAATATTGAGGGTCTCGGGGACCCCCAGGGATAGGAGATCTTTAGGGAAAAACCTAGAAAACATTAATAACAATGCACATTAAAGCCACGAGCTCCTTTTAAACAGTGTAAATGGGACACACATAGCTGGTATCACTGCTCCTTTATGTCCATGTTCCTCCATGTTCCCGTGTAATGACCATTTACCCAATCAGCACTGACACGGTCTATAAAGGGAACCGCCCCCAGTCTGTACCAGGAACAAGTGAAGTAAATGAAACATAATTATCAGGGTTATTCAATAAAAGTTCTTATCATTAAAAATGGTGCTCATTTTGCCCCAACCAATCAGATATTAGCTTTCAAATGTTAAATAAGATCTGATTGGTTGGGGCAAAATGAGCACCATTTTAAACGATAAGAACTTTTATTGAATCTCCCTGATGTCCCTCCAGCTGTTAAAGGGCTAAAACCCAAAGTGCAGAGGAACGGCCATGCTGATTCCCGCAAGTGCAGCTGAACTGTAAACCAACACTAGATTAATTAAGATTACTTCCATACAGGTGATAATAATACTCCTGATATAGAGAGATTTACACAATAATTTAACAACTGGCTGGACCACTACTACCGCCGTGGCTCTAAATACTACCAGGATATCCACTGCCCTAGGGAATACGTACTAAAGATAAGATATGGTGGATTGAGACAGACCAGGCTGTGCTGTGAAGACTTTATTGGCAGTCCTTACACCACTACATGTCTCAGGTATCAGGTCCATGGTAACTGTGAAACTGATACTATTCAGACAGGAAATTGCATCACAGGGATGCTAAACCAAAACCCCACCTCCCACTAAACCAAAACCCCACCTCCCAGCTAAACCAAAACCCCACCTCCCAGCTAAACCAAAAACCACCACCTCCCGCTAAACCAAAACCCCACCTCCCAGCTAAACCAAAACCCACCTCCCAGCTAAACCAAAACCCCACCTCCCAGCTAAACCAAAACCCACCTCCCAGCTAAACAAAACCCCCACCTCCGCTAAAACCCCACCTCCGCTAACCAAACCCCACCTCCCAGCTAAACCAAAACCCCCTCCCAGCTAAACCAAAACCCACCTCCCAGCTAAACCAAAACCCCACCTCCCAGCTAAACCAAAACCCCACCTCCCAGCTAAACCAAAACCCCACCTCCCAGCTAAACCAAACCCACTCCCAGCTAACCAAAACCCCCACCTCCCAGCTAAAACCACAACCCCACCTCCCAGCTAAACCAAAACCCACCCAGCTACCAAAACCCCACCTCCCAGCTAAACCAAAAACCACCCCATAAACCAAAACCACCACCTCCCAGCTAAACCAAAACCCCACCTCCCAGCGAACCAAAACCCCCACCCCCAGCTAAACCAAAACCCCACCTCCCAGCTAAAACCAAAACCCCACCTCCCCACCTCCCAGCTAAACCAAAACCCACCTCCCAGCTAAACTAAACCAAACCCCACCTCCCAGCTAAACAAACCCCACCGCCAGCTAACCAAAACCCCCCACCTCCCAGCTAAACCAAAACCCCACCTCCCAGCTAAACCAAAACCCCACCTCCCAGCTAAACCAAAACCCCACCTCCCAGCTAAACCAAAACCCCACCTCCCAGCTAAACCAAAACCCCACCTCCCAGCTCCGTCCCCTGGTTCTATGTCGATATGTCGAGATTTACACAATGATCTGTGTCAGGCTAAATAAATGTGTGAACCTTGTCATTAACTATTGTATTAATCATGTCTATAGACCATGGAGAATGATCACTTACCGGTCTTTAAGATGAAAGAGAGCTATGGACCAGTTTTATTTTACCCCCGGTATTAAACCTGCAATAGACAAATAAGGATAAAGTATAAAGGACAAGTAAAAACACTTTATTATTATTTATATACTTTATATTTGCAGCATTTAACATTGTGCTTCACCCCTCTCTCACTGCGCCTCTCTCTCTCTCTCTCTCTCACTGCGCCTCTCTCTCTCTCTCACTGCGCCTCTCTCTCTCTCTCTCACTGCGCCTCTCTCTCTCTCTCTCACTGCGCCTCTCTCTCCCTCTCTCACTGCGCCTCTCTCTCCCTCTCTCACTGCGCCTCTCTCTCTCTCTCTCACTGCGCCTCTCTCTCTCTCTCTCACTGCGCCTCTCTCTCTCTCACTGCGCCTCTCTCTCCCCTCTCTCACTGCCCTCTCTCTCACTGCGCCTCTCCCTCTCTCTCTCTCACACTGCGCCTCTCTCTCTCTCTCACTGCGCCTCTCTCTCTCACTGCGCTTCTCTCTCTCTCACTGCGCCTCCTCTCACTGCGCCTCTCTCTCTCTCTCACTGCGCCTCTCTCGCTCTCTCTCACTGCGACTCTCGCTCTCTACTGCGCTCCTCGCCTCCGCGCTCTCTCTCTCTCTCTCACTGCGCCTCTTCCTCTCTCACTGCGCCTCTCTCTCTCACTGCGCCTCTCTCTCTCACTGCGCCTCTCTCTCTCACTGCGCCTCTCACTGCGCCTCTCTCTCTCACTGCGCCTCTCACTGCGCCTCTCTCACTGCGCCTCTCTCGCTCTCTCTCACTGCGCCTCTCTCGCTCTCTCTCCCTGCGCCTCTCTCGCTCTCTCTCACTGCGCTCTCTCGCTCTCTCACTGCGCCTCTCTCCGCTCTCTCTCACTGCGCCTCTCTCACTGCGCCTCTCTCTCTCTCCTCCTCTCATCATGCGCCTCTCTCTCTCACTGCGCCTCTCTCTCTCACTGCGCCTCTCACTCACTGCGCCTCTCTCTCGCCTCTCATCCTCTCGACTGCGCCTCTCTCGCTCTCTCACTGCGCCTCTCTCTCACCGCCTCTCCCCTCTTCTCTCTCCACAGCGCCTCTCCCCTCTCTTCCCCTCACTCTCCTCCTCCCCTCTCTCTCTCACGCTCCTCTCCCTCTCTCTCACTAACGCCTTTCCCCTCTCGCTCTCTCACTGCGCTCTCTCCTCTCTCTCACTGCGCCTCTCCCCTCTCTCTCTCACTGCACCTCTCTGACCTCTCCCCTCTCTCTCTCACTGCGCCTCCTCTCTTTGCGCCTCTCCCTCTCTCTCTCTCTCTCTGCACCTCTCCCTCTCTCTCACACTGCGCCTCTTCCTCTCTCTCTGTGCCTCCCCCCCCTCTCTCTCACTGCGCTTCTCCCCTCTCTCTCTCTCTCACTGCGCCTCTCCCCTCTCTCTCTCTCACTGCCTCTCCCCTCTCTCTCTCTCACTGCGCCTCTCCCCTCTCTCTGCCACTGCACCACCCCCCTCTCTCTCACTGCGCCTCTCCCCTCTCACTCCATGCACTTCCCCCCCTCACTCTCTCTCATGCGCCTCTTCCCCTCCCCCTCTCCCCTGCCTTCCCCCCCTCTCTCTTTCACTGTACCTCTCCCCCCTCTCCTCTCACGCGCCTCTCCCTCTCTTTCTCTCTCTCATTGCACCTCTCCCTCTCTCTCTCTCACTCGCGCCTCTCTCCTCTCTCTCCCGTCCTCTTTCTCTCTCTCTCCCACTGCGCCTCTCCCCTCTCTCTCTCTCCTGCCCCTCTCTCTCTCTCACTGCCCTCTCTCCCCTCTCTACTGCCCCTCTCCCCTCTCCTCTCTCACTGCCCCTCTCTCTCTGTGCCTCTCCCCTTTCTCTTCCAGTGCCTCTTCCCTCTCTCTCTCACTGCGCATGCGTCTCCCTTCTCTCTCCACTCCCTACCTAAATCACTGGTTGAGGCCAGCTAAATCCACTCTCCGAAGTTCCACCACTCACCCTGAAACAGAGAGACAACATTATCCACCTATAACGGTCCATAGTATTATACATATAATAACGGTCCATAGATATTATACATATAAATAACGGTCCATAGATATTATACATATAAATAACGGTCCATAGATATTATACATATAAATAACGGTCCATAGATATTATACATATAAATAACGGTCCATAGATATTATACATAAAACTCCATGATATATCATATACAATAACAGTATAGATATTATACATATAAATACCGGTCCATAGATATATATACAATAATCACCATAGATATTATACATATAATAACGGTCCATATATATTATACATATAAAAACGGTCCATAGATATTATACATTAAATAACGGTCCTAGATATACATATAATAACAGCCATATATTATACATATAAATAACGGTCCATAGATATTATACATATAAATAACGTCCTAGATATCCATATAATACGGTCCATAGATATACATATAAATACAGCTATAGATAGACATATAAATAACAGTCCATAGATATTATACATATAAATAACAGTCCATAGATATTATACATATAAATAACGGTCCATAGATATACATATAAATAATACGGTCCATAGATATACATATAAATAACAGCTATAGATATTATACATATAAATAACGGTCCATAGATATTATACATATAAATAACGGTCCATAGATATTATACATATAAATAACGGTCCAGATATATACATATAAATAACGGTCCCATAGATATTATACAATAATAACGGTCCTAGATATTATCATATAATAACGTCCATAGATATTATACATATAAATAACGTCCATAGATATACATTAAATAACGGTCCATAGATATACATATAATAACGGTCATAGATATACATATAATAACAGCTATAGATATTATACATATAAATAACGGTCCATAGATATTATACATATAAATAACGGTCCATAGATATTATACAATAAATAACGGTCCATAGATATTACATATAAATAACGGTCCATAGATATTATACATATAAATAACAGCCATAGATATTATACATATAAATAACAGTCCATAGATATTATACATATAAATAACGGTCCATAGATATACATATAAATAACGGTCCATAGATATACATATAAATAACAGCTATAGATATATCATATAATAACGTCCATAGATATTACATATAATAACAGTCCATAGATTAACATATAAAGGTCCTAGATAACATATAATAACGGTCCATAATATACATAAAACAGCCATGATATTATACATATAAATAACGGTCCTAAGATATATACATATAATAAATACGGTCCTAGATATTATACATATAAATAACGGGTCCTAAGATATTATACATATAAATAACGGTCCATAGATATATTCTACATATAAATACTCGGTCCATAGATATTATACATATAAATAACGGTCCATAGATTATACAATAAACGTCCATAGATATATACATATAATAACGGTCCATAGATATTATCATATAAATAACGTCCATAGATATTATACATATATAACGGTCCATAGATATTAACATATAATAACGGTCCATAGATATTTACATATAATAACGGTCCATAGATATTATACATATAAATAACGGTCCATAGATATTATACATATAAATACGAGTCCATAGATATATACATATAAATAACAGTCCATAGATATTATACTAAATACGGTCCATAGATATTATAAACATATAAATAACGTCCATAGATATTATACATATAAATAACGGTCCATAGATATTATACATATAAATAACGGTCCATAGATATTATACATATAAATAACGGTCCATAGATATACATATAAATAACGGTCCATAGATATACATATAAATAACGGTCCATAGATATTATACATATAAATAACGGTCCATAGATATTATACATATAAATAATGGTCCATAGATATTATACATATAAATAACGGTCCATAGATATTATACATATAAAAATGGTCCATAGATATTATACATATAAATCAGTTCCATAGATATTATACATATAATTAACAGTATGCCCTAGATATTATACATATAAATAACGGTCCATAGATATTAGACATAGAAATACGTCCATAGATATTATACATATAAATAACGGTCCATAGATATTATACATATAAATAACAGCTATAGATATTATACATATAAATAACGGTCCATAGATATTATACATATAAATAACAGCCATAGATATTATACATATAAATAATGGTCCATAGATATTATACATATAAATAACGGTCCATAGATATTATACATATAAATAATGGTCCATAGATATTGTACATATAAATCATTTCCACTACAACACGTTATACAGTAAAGGTAAAGTGGAGGATGGTGGATAAGGTACCGCATTGGAGAAATATACACAGCCAATCAGGAAATGGGTAAAATAAAATGAAAACAAACACTGCCCTTTAAACTTACCCACAATATAAGGTTAGCGCTTTCATCTAGGGACGCGATCTGGAAGGATAATCCAGGGACATCTGTAAATAAACATGAAATGTGAATGAAATAACCAGCTGTATCCTACATGTACCATTCCCATTGATACGATGCTGGAATCTTTATAGTATGGGTGCAAATTACAGCGATGATGGGGAGAGTGTCAGCAGGAAGACCCAGTCCCAGATAATCAATAGACATTGGACAGTGACGCAACCTTCATCATCACTGAATCTGCAGTATAAACTCTTCCATCCATTTGGCTCAAAGCCTGGTGATCACAACAGCCCATAAAATTGCACTAGTCATATTATACAAGATCATACAGGTCCCATAGTGTTTTATACCCTGTGTTCTGGCGTCACTAGCAGGATTCTGGGTAATTACAGAGTAATTGGGTACATACCATTAGATTCTTCTTCCGGTCAAGCACGATCAGGTCTGGCCAAATAGGAGACCTAAATTGGTCACGGTGCACGGAAATATTGGTCCATCAGCCCTCAAAGATCTTGTTGTGTGTACCCAGCCTAATCTTCCGAATCCCGTTAGTAAGGAGAACATGTTATTTTCTATATAAATGACATTGGATAGTGGGTGGGGTTTTCTCTTGACCAATGTTATACAAACCTGATTACCGGGTTACGGAGTTCAGCTGCAAAACTCCAGCTGTGTTGGTTACTACACAACTTGTAAATCTTTGTGGCCGATTGATCTGTGTGTGGCCAATTAAATCCACTGTAGTATGCAATGGGCTTATCTAATCAATCGCAAAGCCTTTACTCCTCCCCCACCCCTAAAACTAAGTACACATCAACACGTTTAAAGGGAAAGCTAAATGGCAAACGTGACCATTACCATACCTTCCTGAGAAAAGAGCGAGGAGATCCCGTGGTCCTTACTAACCGCACTGGGCACAGTCTCTATGGCCTTTACAGGGCTGGTGTGTGTTGTATGAGTGAAAACACCATCTGTAATACACAAACCGACAATCAAATAGAGCAACGTATACACAAACTAAGGCACTGAATATCTCATCTGTATTAAACTGCAGACACACAAACTAACATTTAACTTCTTGGGTTAAAGGATAAGTTAATCCTTCTGACAATTAGCTCTAATATTTGGCCATTACAATAAATTAAAATTGCAATTGTTAAATCAACTGTGAACGTTGCAGTACAACTACATTACAGAGTTTACCGACCAATTCATGTCCAGTACAGAGTTTACCGACCAATTCATGTCCAGTACAGAGTTTACCGGACCGTCAACTACATTACAGAGTTTTACCGACCAGTTACAACTACAGTACAGAGTTTAACCCGCCCAATTCATGTCTAGTAAGAGTTTACCCCCTCACCCTTAACCTAAACCACCCGCCAGTAACAACTACTTACCGAGTTTATTAACCGACCAATTCATTTTCTCGTCCAGAGTTTACCTTAACCCGACCAGTACAACTACATTACAGAGTTTATACAACGCGACCAATTCAGGTCCAGTACAGAGTTTAACACATTAGTCCAGTAAGTAGTTACACAGTACACTACTTTACAGATACACATACAACGTACCCATACAGAGTTTACCGACCAATTCATTGCCCAGTACAGAGTTTACCACCGACCATACAACTACATACAGAGTTTTACCGACCATACAGCTAGTCAGAGTTTACCGGACCAGTACAACGCATACAGAGTTTACCACCGACCATTCATGTCCAGTACAGAGTTTACCGCCAGTACAACTACATTACAGAGTTTACCACCGACCAATCATCCCAGTTACAGAGTTTACCGACCAGTCAACTACATTACAAGTTTACCGACCAATTCATGTCCAGTACAGAGTTTACCGACCAGTACAACTACATTACAGAGTTTACCGACCATTCTGTCATTCACCAGTACACAGAGTTTACCGACCAGTTACAACTACATTACAGAGTTTACCTACCACCATTCATGTCCAGTACAAGGTTTCCGACCAGTACAACTACATACTACAGAGTTTCCCCGACCAATTCATGTCTAGTACAGAGTTTACCGACCAGTAACAACTACTTACAGAGTTTACCGACCAATTCATGTCCAGTACAGAGTTTACCGACCAGTACAACTACATTACAGAGTTTACCGACCAATTCATGTCCAGTACAGAGTTTACCGACCAGTACAACTACATTACAGAGTTTACCGACCAGTTCATGTCCAGTACAGAGTTATACCGACCAGTACAACTACTTACAGAGTTTACCGACCATTCATGTCCCAGTACAGGATTTTACCGACCAGTACAAACTACATACAGAGTTTAACCGCCCAATTCATGACCAGTACAGAGTTTACAACCGACCAGTACAACTACAGTACAAGAGTTTACCGACCAGTTCATGTCCTACAAGTTACTGACCATAACTACAGTACATGTTACTACCGACCAGTACAACTACATTACAGAGTTTACCGCCAATTCCATGTCCAGTACAGAGGTTTTACCGAAACCAGTACAAACTACATTACAGAGTTTACCGACCAATTCATGTCAGTACAGAGTTTACCGACCAGTACAACTACTTACAGAGTTTACACCGACCAATTCATGTCCAGTACAGAGTTTACCGACCAGTACAACTACATTACAGAGTTTACCGACCAATTCATGTCCAGTACAGAGTTTACCGACCAGTACAACTACAGTACAGAGTTTACCGACCAGTTCATGTCCAGTACAGAGTTTACCGACCAGTACACTCAGTACAACAGAGTTTACCGACCGTACACTACAGTACAGAGTTTACCGACCAGTTCATGTCCAGTACAGAGTTTACCAACCAGTACAACTACAGTACAGAGTTTACCGACCAGTTCATGTCTAGTACAGAGTTTACCGACCATACAACTACAGTACAGATTTACCGACCAGTTCATGTCTAGTACAGAGTTTACCGACCAGTACAACCACAGTACAGAGTTTACCGACCAGTACAACTACAGTACAGAGTTTACCCCACCAGTTTCCTGTACTAGTACAGAGTTTACCCCCGACCAGTACACAATCAACCAGTACAGCGTAGATCGACCAGTTCAAACAGTACAGAGTTAACCACCGACCAAGTTTCCTGTCCCAGTACAGAGTTTACTGATCGGTACAACCACAGTACAGAGTTTACCGACCAGTACACCACAGTACAGAGTTTACCGACCAGTACAACCACAGTACAGAGTTTACCGACCAGTTCATGTCCAGTACAGAGTTTACCGATCAGTAAAACCCAGTACAGAGTTTACCGACCAGTACCACCACAGTACAGAGTTAACGACCAGTACAACTACAGTACAGATTTTACCGACCAGTTCATGTCCAGTACAGGATACCGACCAGTACAAACTCACAGTACAGAGTTTACCAACCAGTTCATGTCCAGTACAGAGTTTACCGACCAGTACAACTACAGTACAGAGTTTACTGACCAGTTTCATGTCTAGTACAGAGTTTACCGACCAGTTCATGTCCAGTACAGAGTTTACCGACCATACAACTACAGTACAGAGTTTACCGACCAGTACAACTACTGTACAGAGTTTACCGACCAGTTCATGTCTAGTACAGAGTTTACCGACCAGTACAACTAAAGTACAGAGTTAACCGACTAGTACAACTACTGTACAGAGTTTACCGACCATTTCATGTCCAGTACAGAGTTTACCAACCAGTACAACTACAGTACAGAGTTTACCGACCAGTACAACTACAGTACAGAGTTAACCGACTAGTACAACTACTGTACAGAGTTTACCGACCATTTCATGTCCAGTACAGAGTTTACACAACCAGTACAACTACAGTACAAAGTTTACCGACCAGTACAACTACAGTACAGAGTTTACCGACCAGTACAACTAAAGTACAGAGTTAACCGACTAGTACAACTACTGTACAGAGTTTACCGACCATTTCATGTCCAGTACAGAGTTTACCAACCAGTACAACTACAGTACAAAGTTTACCGACCAGTACAACTACAGTACAGAGTTTACCGACCAGTACAACTACAGTACAGAGTTTACGGACCAGTACAACTACAGTACAGAGTTTACTGACCAGTACAACTACAGTACAGAGTTTACTGACCAGTACAAGTACATACAGAGTTTACCGACCAGTACAACTACTGTACAGATTTTACCGACAGTTCATGTCCAGTTCAGAGTTTACCGAGCAGTACACACTACAGTAGAGTTTACCGACAGTATAACTACATTACAGAGTTTACCAACCAGTACAACCACAGTATAGAGTTTACCCCGACCAGTACAACTACAGTACAGAGTTACCAACACAGTTCATGTCCAGTACTGAGTTTACCGACCGACAGTACTTACAGTACAGATTACGTTCTACAACGACCAATTCATGTCCAGTACAGAGTTTACTGATCAGTACAACTACAGTACAGAGTTTACCGACCAATTCATGTCCAGTACAGAGTTTACCGACCAGTACAACTACATTACAGAGTTTACCACCGACCATTCATGTCCAGTACAGAGTTTACTGATCAGTACAACTACAGTACAGAGTTTACCGACCAATTCATGTCCAGTACAGAGTTTACTGATCAGTACACTACAGTACAGAGTTACCAACCAGTTCATGTCCAGTACTGAGTTTACCGACCAGTACATTTACAGTACAGAGTTTACCGACCAATTCATGTCCAGTACAGAGTTTACTGATCAGTACAACTACAGTACAGAGTTTACCGACCAATTCATGTCCAGTACAGAGTTTATTGACCAGTACAAGTACAGCACAGAGTTTACTGACCAGTACAAGTACAGTACAGAGTTTACTGACCAATTCATGTCCAGTAAGGAGTTTTACATGATCAGTACAACTACGTTCAGAGTTTACCGACCAATTCATGTCCAGTACAGAGTTTATTGACCAGTACAACTACAGTCACGAGTATTAACTACGACCAGTACCTAACAGTTACTACTCACGTTTACCGACCAGTTCATGTCCGTACAGAGTTTACCACTCGACCAGTACAACTACAGTACAGAGTTTACCGACCAGTTCATGTCCAGTACAGTTTACTGACCAGTCCAACTACAGTACAGAGTTTACCGACCAGTTCATGTCCAGTACAGAGTTTACCGACCAGTACAACTACAGTACCAGATTTAACCCGACCATTTCATGTCCCAAGTACAACAGATTTACCGACCAGTACAACTACAGTACAGAGTTTACCGACCAGTAAAACTACAGAAGGTTACCGACATCATGTCCAGTACAGAGTTCAACGACCAGTACAACTATAGTACAGAGTTTTCCGACCAGTACTACTACAGTACAGAGTTTACCGACCAGTACAACTACATTACAGAGTTTACCGACCAGTACAACTACAGTACAGAGTTTACCGACCAGTTCATGTCCAGTACAGTTTACTGACCAGTACAACCGTACAGAGTTTACCGACCAGTTCATGTCCAGTACACGAGTTTACCACCCGACCGTAACAACTACGTACAGATTTTCCGACCAGCTCATGTCCAGTACAGAGTTTACCACCTACGACCAGTACAACTACAGTACAGAGTTTACCGACCAGTAAAAACTACAGTAAAGAGTTTACCCCACCATTTCATGTCCAGTACAGATGTCAACGACAAGTACAAACACATACTATGTACAGAGTTTTCCGACCAGTACTACTACAGTACAGAGTTTACAGACCAGTACAACTACATTACAGAGTTTACCGACCAGTACAACTACAGTACAGAGTTTACCGACCAGTTCATGTCCAGTACAGAGTTTACTGACCAGTCCCACTACAGTACAAGTTTTACCGACACCGACAGTTTAGTCGCATCAGAGTTTACACTACCGACCAGTACAACTACAGTACAGAGTTTACCGACCAGTCCTGTCCAGTACAGAGTTTACCGACCAGTACAATACTACGTACAAGAGTTTACCGACCAGTAAACACGTAAAGAGTTTACCGGACCAGTTCATGTCCAGTACAGAGTTCACACTGACCAGTAAAACTACAGTAAAGAGTTTACCGACCAGTTCATGTCCAGTACAGATTTCACCGACCAGTACAACTATAGTACAGAGTTTTCCTCTGACCAGTACTACTACAGTACAGAGTTTCCACAGACCAGTACAACTACATTACAGAGTTTACCGACCAGTACAACTACAGTACAGAGTTTACCGCCAGTTCATGTCCAGTACAGAGTTCACTGACCGTAAAACTCACGTACAAGTTTCCCGACCATTTTCATGCCAGTACAAGAGTTTCACCGACCAGATACAACTATAGTACAGAGTTTACCGACCAGTACACTCCATTACAGAGTTTAACACCTGACTGCAGTAAACACAGTACAGAGTTTACCGACCAGTACAACTACAGTACAGAGTTTACCGACCAGTACAACTACAGTACAGAGTTTACCGACCAGTACAACTACAGTTCAGAGTTTACGGACCAGTACAACTATATTACAGAGTTTACCGACCAGTACAACTACAGTACAGAGTTTACCGACCAGTTCATGTCCAGTACAGAGTTTACCGACCAGTACAACTAAAGTACAGAGTTAACCGACTAGTACAACTACTGTACAGAGTTTACCCGACCAGTTCGGTCCAGTACACCATAGTGTTACCGACCATTACAACTACGTACATAGTTAACCGACCAGTACCACTACAGTACATATGTTTACCGCCAGTTCATGTCCAGATTCAGAGTTTACGCCAGTACCCTACTTAGATTTACCACCAGTAACTACAGTAACATACCACGTACAACCACGTAAGAGTTTACCCGACCAGTACAACTACAGTACAGAGTTTACCAACCAGTTCATGTCCAGTACTGAGTTTACCTACCAGTACATTTACAGTACAGAGTTTATACCGACCAATTCATGTCCCGTACAGAGTTTATTGACCAGTACAACTACAGTACAGAGTTTACCGACCAGTTCATGTCCAGTACAGAGTTTACCGACCAGTACAACTACAGTACAGAGTTTACCGACCAGTTCATGTCCAGTACAGAGTTTACCGACCAGTACAACTACAGTACAGAGTTTACCGACCAGTTCATGTCCAGTACAGAGTCACTGACCAGTAAAACTACAGTACGATTTACCAACAAGTTCATGTCATGTCCAGTACAGAGTTTACCGACCAGTACACACTACAGTACAGAGTTTACCCGCCCAGTTCATTTCCATAAAAGAGTTTACTGACGCAGTCCCACTACAGTACAAGATTTACCGACCAGTTCATGTCCAGTACAGAGTTTTACCGACCAGTACACACCTACAGTACAGAGTTTACCGACCAGTTCATGTCCAGTACAGAGTTTACCGACCAGTAAAACTACAGTACAGAGTTTACCGACCCATAAAACTACAGTACAGAGTTTACCGACCAGTTCATGTCCAGTACAGAGTTCACTGACCAGTAAAACTACAGTACAGAGTTTACCGACCAATTCATGTCCAGTACAGAGTTCACCGACCAGTACAACTATAGTACAGAGATTTTAACCGACCAGTACAACTTACAGTATAGAGTTTACAGACCAGTAAAACTACATTACAGAGTTTACCGACCAGTACAACTACAGTACAGAGTTTACCGACCAGTACAACTACAGTACAGAGTTTACCGACCAGTACAACTACAGTACAGAGTTTACCGACCAGTACAACTCCAGTACAGAGTTTACCGACCAGTACAACTACAGTACAGAGTTTACCGACCAGTACAACTACAGTTCAGAGTTTTACGGACCAGTCACAACTACATTAACAGAGTTTACCGACCAGTCAACTACAGTACAAGCAGAGTTTACCAACCAGTTCATGTTCCAGTACAGAAATCACCACCAGTACAACTACAGTACAGAGTTTTACCGACCAATTCAATGCCCAGTACAGATTTTCCTCCTCCGCAGTCACTAACACGTAAGAGTTTACCGACCAGTTCATCATGTCCAGTACAGATTTTACCGACTAGTACAACTACAGTACAGAGTTTACCGACCAGTACAACTACAGTAGAGTTTACCGACCAGTATAACTACAGTACAGAGTTTACCGAGCAGTACAACTACAGTACAGTTTACCGACCAGTATAACTCAGCCAAGAGAGTTTACCAACCAGTACACCACAGTATAGAGTTTACCGACCAGTACAAACTACAGTATAGAGTTTACCAACCAGTTTCATGTCCAGACTGAGTTTCCTACCAGTACATTTACAGTACGAGTTTACCGCAAATTCATGTCCAGTCAGAATTATTGACAGTACAATCAGCTAGATTACTGACCAGTACAAGTACAGTACAGAGTTTACTGATCAGTACAAGTACAGCACAGAGTTTACTGACCAGTACAAGTACAGTACAGAGTTTACCGACCAATTCATGTCCAGTACAGAGTTCACTGACCAGTACAAGTACAGCACAGAGTTTACTGACCAGTACAAGTAACAGTACAGAGTTTACTGATCAGTACAAGTACAGTACAGAGTTTACTGACCAGTACAAGTACAGTACAGAGTTTACTGACCAGTACAAGTACAGTACAGAGTTTACTGACCAGTACAAGTACAGTACAGAGTTTACTGACCAGTACAAGTACAGTACAGAGTTTACTGACCAGTACAGTACAGTACAGAGTTTACTGACCAGTACAAGTACAGTACAGAGTTTACTGACCAGTACAAATACAGCACAGAGTTTACTGACCAGTACAAATACAGCACAGAGTTTACTGACCAGTACAAATACAGCACAGAGTTTACTGACCAGTACAAGTACAGCACAGAGTTTACTGACCAGTAGAAAAGGTGGCAGATCTTAAGGTCCATGGTGTCTCTGCGATGTTCATAGTACGGTGCATACTGGCTTCTTCCCGCAGATCCCATACAGTAACTGATCCATCTACTGTTCCAGCAAACACGAGTACGGCACGACCAGGGCAAAACAGCAACACTTAACCTGCAAGGCCCAGATAGCAGTATTATTGTAATATTGAATGGTACAGGTTTCTAATAAAGGAAGAATATAGGTTAACATGCAACAGAAATGGCACTAGTCTCCATCAAACTAAACATTATAACAATATACAGAATAAATACACCAGAACACCGTGTCCGTGTTACTAAACATTATAACAACATACAGAATAAATACACCAGCACACTATGTCCGTGTTACTAAACATTATAATAATATACAGAATAAATACACCAGAACACCGTGTCCGTGTTTACTAAACATTATAACAACATCGGAATAAATACACCAGCACACCGTGTCCGTGTTACTAAACATTATAACAATATACAGAATAAATACACCAGCACACCGTGTCCGTGTTACTAAACATTATAACAATATACAGAATAAATACACCAGAACACCGTGTCCGTGTTACTAAACATTATAACAATGCGAATAATAACATACACAATCCACGCAACACCGTGTCCGTGTTACTAACATTATAACATATACAGAATAAATACACCAGCACACCGGTGTCCGTGTTACTAAACATTATAACATATACAAATAAAACTACACCAGCACACACCGTGTCCGTGTTACTAACATTAATATATAAAACAGAATAAATACACCAGAACACCGTGTCCGTGTTACTTAAACATTATACAAACATGCGGAATAAATACACCAGCACACCGTGTCCGTGTTACTAAACATTATAACAATATACAGAATAAATACACCACACACACCGTGTCCGTGTTACTAAACATTATAACAATGCGGAATAAATACAACCAGCACACCGTGTCTGTGTTACTAAACATTATAACAATATACAGAATAAATACAAAACCACACACACCGTGTCCGTGTTACTAACATTATAAACAACATACAAATAAATACACCACGCACACCGTGTCCGTGTTACTAAACATTATAACAAATACAGAATAAATACACCCAGCACACACCCCCGTGTCCGTGTTACTAAACATTATAACACAATCACGAATAAATACACCCGCACAACCGTGTCCGTGTTACTAAACATTATAACAATATACGATAAATAACACCAGCACACCGTGTCCGTGTTACTAAACATTATAAAACACATACAGAAAAATACAACCAGCACACCGTGTCCGTGTTACTAAACATTATAACACATGCGATAAATACAACCAGCACACCGTGTCCGTGTTACTAAACATTATAACAACATCGGAATAAATAACACCAGCACACACCGTTGTCCGTGTTACTAACATTATAACAATATACAGAATAATACACCAGCACAACCGTGTCCGTGTTACTTAAACATTATAACAATATACGAATAAATAACCCAGCACACCCGTGTCCGTGTTACTAAACATTATAACAATATACAGAAATAAATAACACCAGCACACCGTGTCCGTGTTATAACTTAAACAAATTAAACAAACGAATAAATACACCAAACACGTGTCCGTGTTACTAAACTTATAACATAATAACAGAAAATAAATACACCAGCACACCGTGTCCGTGTTACTAAACATTATAAACATCGAATAAATACAAACCAGCACACCGTGTCCGTGTTACTAAACATTATAACAATATACAGAATAAACTAACACACACTATGGTCCGTGTACTAAACATTATACATATACAGAAAAATACAACAACCAGCCACACTATGGTCCGTGTTACTAACCATTATAACAATATACAGATAATATACACCAGCCACCGTGTGCCGTGTTACTAACATTATAACAATATACAGATAATACAACCTACACCAGCACACATTGTCCGTGTTACTAAACATTATAAACAATATCACAGAATAAATATACCAGCACACTATGTCCGTGTTACTAAACATTATAACACAATACAGAATAAATACACAGAACACGTGTCCGTGTTACTAAACATATAAACAATATACAGAATAAATACACACCACACTATGTCCGTGTTACTAAACATTATAACAACATACAGAATAAATACACCAGCACACCGTGTCCGTGTTACTAAACATTATAACAACATGCAGAATAAATACACCAGCACACCGTGTCCGTGTTACTAAACATTATAACAACATACAGAATAAATACACCAGAACACCGTGTCCGTGTTACTAAACATTATAACAACATGCGGAATAAATACACCACACACCGTGTCTGTGTTACTAAACTTTACACATGCGGAATAAATACACACACAGAACACTTGTCGTGTTACTAACTTATACATATACAGATAATACACACCAGCACACTATGTCCGTGTTACTAAACATTATAACATATACAGAATAAATACACAGCACACCGTGTCCGTGTTACTAACATTATAACAACATCGATAAATAACAATACACCAGCACACACTGTCCGTGTTACAAACATTATAACAACATGCGGAATAAATACACAACACAGCACACTGGTCCGTGTTACTAAACATTATAACAACATACAGATAATACAAACACACAAACACACACCCAGCCGTGTCCGTGTTACTAAACATTATACAATATACAGAATAAATACACCAGAACACCGTGTCCGTGTTACTAACATTATAACAATATACAGAATAAATACACCAGAACACCGTGTCCGTGTTATACAACATTATAACAACATTATAAAATACAAACACCCGCACATACACGTGTCCGTGTTACTAAACATTATAACAACATACAGAATAAATACACCAGCACACTATGTCCGTGTTACTAAACATTATAACAATATACAGAATAAATACACCAGAACACTGTGTCCGTGTTACTAAACATTATAACAACATACAGAATAAATACACCAGCACACCGTGTCCGGTTACTAAACATTATAACAACATACAGAATAAATACACCAGCACACTATGTCCGTGTTACTAAACATTATAACAATATACAGAATAAATACAAAACACCAGAACACTGTGTCCGTGTTACTAAACATTATAACAACATACAGAATAAATACACCAGCACACCGTGTCCGTGTTACTAAACATTATAACAACATGCGGAATAAATACACCAGCACACTATGTCCGTGTTACTAAACATTATAAACAATATACAGAATAAATACACCAGCACACCGTGTCCGTGTTACTAAACATTATAACAATATACAGAATAAATACACCAGAACACCGTGTCCGTGTTACTAAACATTATAACAACATTCAGAATAAATACACCAGCACACTATGTCCGTGTTACTAAACATTATAACAACATGCAGAATAAATACACACCAGCACACCGTGTCCGTGTTACTAAACATTATACAATATACAGAATAATACACCCAGCACACTATGTCCGTGTTACTAAACATTATAACATATACAAATAAATACACCAGCACACCGTGTCCGTGTTACTAAACATTATAACAACATGCGGAATAAATACACCAGCACACCGTGTCCGTGTTACTAAACATTATAACAACATGCGGAATAAATACACCAGCACACCGTGTCCGTGTTACTAAACTTATAACATAGCAGAATAAATACACCGCACACCGTGTCCGTGTTACTAAACATTATAACAATATACAGAATAAATACACCAGCACCCCGTGTCCGTGTTACTAAACATTATAACAATATACAGAATAAATACACCAGCACACCGTGTCCGTGTTACTAAACATTATAACACATGCGGAATAAATACACCAGCACACCCGTGTCCGTGTTACTAAACATTATAACAATATACAGAATAATACACCACACACACCGTGTCCGTGTTACTAAACATTATAACAATATCAGAAAAATAACACCAGCACACCTGTCCGTGTTACTAAACATTATAACACATACAGAATAAATCAACCAGCACACCGTGTCCGTGTTACTAAACATTATAACAACATGCGGAATAAATACACCAGCACACCGTGTCCGGTTACTAAACATTATAACAAATGCAGAATAAATACACCCAGCACACCGTGTCCGTGTTACTAAACATTATAACAATATACAGAATAAATACACCAGCACACCGTGTCCGTGTTACTAAACATTATAACAATATAGAGAATAAATACACCAGCGCACTATGTCCGTGTTACTAAACATATAACACTATACACATAAATACAATACACCAGCACACCACCGTGTCCGTGTTACTAAACATTATCAATAATACAGATAAATACCACACAACAAACCGTTTCCGTGTTACATAAACATTATACATATACAGAATAAATACACCAGCACACCCGTGTCCGTGTTACTAAACATTATAACAACATCAGAATAAATACACAACAGCACACTGTCCGTGTTACTAAACATTATAACAAACATAAATACACCACGCACACTTGTCCGTGTTACTAAACATTATACAATACAGATAAATACACCAGAACACGTGTCCGTGTTACTAACCATTATAAAAAATCAGAAAATACACCAGCACACCCGTGTCTGTGTTACTAAACATTATAACAAATATACAAATAAAACACCAGCACACTATGTCCGTTTACTAAACATTATACAACTATACAGAAATAATACACCAGACACACTGTGTCCGTTGTTACTAAACATTATACAACATACAGAATAAATACACACACCAGCACACACCGTGTCCCCGTGTTACTAACATTTAACAACATGCGGAAAAATACACCCAGCACACTATGTCCGTGTTACTAAAACATTATAACATTACAGAATAAATACACAGCAACCACCGTGTCCGTGTTACTAACATTATAACAATATACAGAATAAATACACCAACCCGCACCTGTCCTGTTACTAAACATTAATAAACATATACAGATTAATACACCAGCACTATGTCCGTGTTACTAAACATTATAACAATCAGAATAAATACACCCAGCACACCGTGTCCGTGTTACTAAAACATTATAACACTTACAAGAATATAAACACCAGCACACGTCCGTGTTTACTAAACATTAATAACAAACAAAATACAACCAGCACAACCGTGTCCGTGTTACTAAACATTATAACAAACATGCGAATAAATACACCAGCAACCGTGTCCGTGTTTACTAAACATATAACAACATGCGGATAATACACCAGCACACCTGTCCGTGTTACTAAACATTATAACATATACAGAATAAATACACCAGCACACACGTGTCCGTGTTACTAAACATTATAACAAATACAAATAAATACACCCAGCACACCGTGTCCGTGTTTACTAAACATTATAACAATATCAGAATAAATACAACCAGCAACCACACCGTGTCCGTGTACTAAACATTATACCAAAACAACATGCGGATAAAATACCACCAGCACACCGTGTCCGTGTTACTAAACATTATAACAATATACAGAATAAATAAACCACACACCGTGTCCGTGTTACTAAACATTATAACAATATACAGAATAAATCACACCAGCACACTGTGTCCGTGTTACTAAACATTAATAACAACATGCGGAATAAATACACCAGCACACCGTGTCCGTGTTACTAACATTATACAACATGCGGAATAAATACACCAGCACACCGTGTCCGTGTTACTAAACATTATAACAACATGCGGAATAATACCAAACCACACAACAGTTCCGTGTTCTAAACATTATAACAATATACAGAATAAATACACCAGCACACGTGTCCTGTTACTAAACATTATAAACAATATACATAAAAATACACCAGCACACCGTGTCCGTGTTACTAAACATTATAACAACATACAGAATAAATACACCAGCACACTATGTCCGTGTTACTAAACATTATAACAATATACAGAATAAATACACCAGCACACCGTGTCCGTGTTACTAAACATTATAACAACATACAGAATAAATACACCAGCACAACCGTGTCCGTGTTACTAAACATTATAACAATATCAGATAAATCAAAAACACCAGCACACCGTGTCCGTGTTACTAAACATTATAACACAGACAGAATAATACAACACCAGCACAACACCCGTGTCCGTGTTACTAAACATTATAACAATATACAGAATAAATACACCAGCACACCTTTCCGTGTTACTAAACATTATAACAACATGCGGAATAAATACACCAGCACACCGTGTCCGTGTTACTAAACATTATAACCACACAAATAATACACCAGCACACCGTGTCCGTGTTAACTAACACATTATAACAATACAGAATACATACAAACCAGCCACACCGTTGTCCGTGTTACTAAACATTAAATACAACATGCAGAATAATATCACCAGCACCCTATGTCCGTGTTTACTAAACATTAAAAAATAACATTCATAATAAATACCCGCACACCTTCCGTGTTACTAAACATTTAACAACATGCGAATACATACACCAGCACACCGTGTCCGTGTTACTAAACATTATAACAACATGCGGAATAAATACACCAGCGCACTATGTCTGTGTTACTAAACATTATAACAACATGCGGAATAAATACCCCAGCGCACTATGTCCGTGTTACTAAACATTATAACAACATACATCAGAAATAAAACACCAGCACACGTATGTCCTGTTATACTAAAACAATTTATAACAACATGCAGAATAAATACACCAGCCCACCATTGTCCGTGTTACTAACATTATAACAACATGCGGAATAAATACACCAGCACACCGTTCCGTGTACTAACCATTATAACAACATGCGGAATAAATATCACCACAGCACACCGTGTCTGTGTACTAAACAATTTTACAACATGCGGAATAAATACCCCAGCACACTAGTGTCCGTGTTACTAACATTATAACATATACAGAATAAATACACCAGCCACACTATCATGTCCGTGTTCTAAACCTTATAACAATACGAATAAATACACAGACACACCGTGTCCGTGTTACTAAACATTATAACAACATGCGAATAAATACACCAGCACCACCTTGTCCGTGTTACTAAACATATCACAACTGCGGAAATAAATACACCAGCACAACCTGTCCGTGTTACTAAACATTTAAATATACAGAATAAATACACCAGCACACACATGTCCGTGTTACTAAACATTATAACAACTACGAATAAATACACACAGCACACCGTGTCCGTGTTTACTAAACATTATAAAACAACATGCAGATAAATAACCGCACACCTTGTCGTGTTACTAAACATTATACAAATGCGGAATAAATCACCAGCACCGTGTCCGTGTTACTAAACTTTAACAACATCGAAATAAATACACCAGCACACGTGTCCGTGTTACAAAACATATACAATATACAGAATAAATACAAAACACAGCACACCACCTTGTCCGTGTTACTAAACATTATAAACACACATCGGAATAAATACACCAGCACACCGTGTCCGTGTTACTAAACATTATAACAATATACAGAATAAATACACCAGCACACCTTGTCCGTGTTACTAAACATTATAACACATCGATATACAAAAACAAACACCACACCACCGTGTCCGTGTTACTAAACATTATAACAACATGCGGATAAATACACCCACAACACCGTGTCCGTGTTACTAAACATTATACCAATATACAGAAAAATACAACAACCAGCAACACTATGTCCGTGTTACTAAACATTATACAACATGCAGAATAAATACACACCAGACACTATGTCCGTGTTACTAAACATTATAACAACATCAGAATAAATACACCAGCACACTATGTCCGTGTTACTAAACATTATAACAACATGGGAATAAATACAACCAGCACACTCCTTGTCCGTGTTACTAAACATTATAAACAACATGCGGAATAATACCACCAGCACAACCGTGTCCGTGTTACTAACATTATAACACATGCGATAAACAACAAACAACCACAAACGTGTCCGTGTTACTAAACATTATAAAACAATATACGAATAAATACACCAGCCGGCACTATGTCTGGTGTACTAAACATTATACCACATAACAGAATAAATACACCAGCACACAACCGTGTCCGTGTTACTAAATTAAAACAACATGCGAGATATACAACCACACACCGTCCGTGTTACTAAACATTATAACAACATATCGGAATAAATACAACAGCAACACGTGTCCGTGTTACTAACATTAACAAATATACAGTAAAAATACAACAACAACAGCACCTATGTCCTGTTACTAAACATTATACAACATGCCAGAATAAATACAACACCACACACTGTCCGTGTTACTAAACATTTATAACAACATGTCACGAATAAATTAACAACAGAAAAACAGCAACACTTTTCCGTGTTACTAAACATTATAACAACATGCGATAAATACAACACAATACAACACAGCACACCCGTGTCCGTGTTACTAAACATTATAACAATATACAGAATAAATACACCAGCGCACTATGTCTGTGTTACTAAACATTATAACAACATGCGGAATAAATACACCAGCACACCGTGTCCGTGTTACTAAACATTACAACAATATACAGAATAAATACACCAGCACACTATGTCCGTGTACAAACATTATAACAACATGACAGAAAAATACACCAGCACACTATGTCCGTGTTACTAACATTATAACAACATCAAATAAATACACCAGCACACCGTGTCCGTGTTACTAAACATTATAAACAATTACAGAATAATACACCAGCACACTATGTCCGTGTTACTAAACATTAATAACAACATGCAGAATAAATACACCAGCACACATGTCCGTGTTACTAAACATTATAAACAACAGCAGAATAATACACCAGCACACTAGTCCGTGTTACTAAACTTATAACAACATCGAATAATACCCACAACCCACCTTTCCGGTGTACTAAACATTATAACAACATGCGAATAACAACACCACACACCGTGTCCGTGTTACTAAACATTATAACACATGCGAATAAATACAACACAGCACCTAGTGTCCGTTTACTAACATTATAACAACATGCGGAATAAATACACCCAGCACACGTTTCCGTGTTACTAACATTATAACAACATGCGGAATACATACACCACCACACCGTGTCCGTGTTACTAAACATTATAACAACATGCGGAATAATACACCCACCACACGTTTCCGTGTTCACTAACATTATAACAATTACATAATACAAAAATAACAATACCCAGCACACTTGTCTGTGTTACTATAAACTTATAACAACATCGAATAAATACACCAGCAACAACCGTGTCCGTGTTACTAAACATTATAACAACATGCGAATAAATACACCAGCACACCTTTCCGTGTTACTAAACATTATAACAACATGCGGAATAAATACACCAGCACACCGTGTCCGTGTTACTAAACATTATCAACAATATACAGAATAAATACACCAGCACACTATGTCCGTGTTACTAAACATTATAACAACATGCAGAATAATACACCAGCACACTATGTCCGTGTTACTAAACATTATAACAACATTCAGAATAAATACACCAGCACACCTTTCCGTGTTACTAAACATTATAACAACATGCGGAATACATACACCAGCACACCGTGTCCGTGTTACTAAACATTATAACAATATACAGAATAAATACACCAGCGCACTATGTCCGTGTTACTAAACATTATAACAACATGCGGAATAAATACACCACCACACCGTGTCCGTGTTACTAAACATTAAACAATATACAGAATAAATACACCAGCGCACTATGTCTGTGTTACTAAACATATAACAACATGCAGAATAAATACACCAGCACACTATGTCCGTGTTACTAAACATTATAACAACATTCAGAATAAATACACCAGCACACCTTCCGTGTTACTAAACATTATAACAACATGCGGAATACATACACCAGCACACACCGTGTCCGTTGTTTACAAACATTATAACAAATACGAATAATACACCAGCCACATGTCCGTGTTACTAAACATTATAACAACATGCGGAATAATACAACACACACCAGCACACCGTTGTCCGTGTTACTAAACATTAAACAATCATCAGATAAATACAACCGCACACTATGTCCGTGTACACAAACATTATAACAACATGCAGAATAAATACACCACACACTGTCCGTGTTACTAAACATTATAACAACATCGAATAAATACACCAGCACACCTCACTCCGTGTTACTAACATTATAACACACATGCGGAATAAAACAACCAGCACACACGTGTCCGTGTTACTAAACATTATAAACAATAACAGAATAAAAATACAACACGCAGCCACTATGTCGTTTTACTAAACATATAACAACATGCGGAATAAATACCCCAGCGCACTATGTTCGTGTTACTAAACATTATAACAACATACAGAATAAATACACCAGCACACCGTGTCCGTGTTACTAAACATTATAACAACATGCAGAATAAATACACCAGACAACCTTGTCCGTGTTACTAAACTTATAACAACATCGGAATAATACAACCAGCACACCGTGTCCGTGTTACTAAACATTATAACAACAATGCGGAATAAATACACCAGCACACCGTTTCTGTTTTTCTAAACATTATAACAACCATGCGGAATAAATATACACCGCACACACCGTGTCTGTGTTACTAAACATTATACAACATGCGGATAAATACCACCAGCACACTATGTCCGGTTACTAAACATTATAACAATATACAGAATAATACACCAGCACACCGTGTCCGTGTTACAAACTTATAAAACACATGCGGAATAAATAACACCAGCACACCGTGTCCGTGTTACTAAACATTTAACAACATGCAGAATAAATCCACCACACACCGTGTCCGTGTTACTAAACATTATAACAACATGCGGAATAAATACAAACACCACGCAACACCGTTCCGTGTTACTAAACATTATAACAACATGCGAATAAATACACCACACACACCTTGTCCGTGTTACTAAACATTATAAAACATGCGATAAATACACCAGCACACGGTCCTGTTTTACTAACATTTAAACAACATGCGGAATAAATACACCAGCACACCGTGTCCGGTTTACTAAACATTATACAACATGCAGAATAAATACCCAGCACACCTTGTCCGTTGTTACTAACATTATAACAACATGCAGAATAATACACCAGCACACCCGTGTCCGGTTACTAAACATATAACCACATTGCGGAATAAATACACCAGCACACCGTGTCCGTGTTACTAAACATTATAACAACATGCGAATAAATACACCAGCAACACCTATGTCCGTGTTCTAACATTATAAACTGCGATAAATACAACCACACAACCGTGTCCGTGTTACTAAACATTATAACAACATCGGAATAAATACCCAGCACACCGTGTCCGTGTTACTAAACATTATAACAACTGCGGAATAAATACACCAGCACACCGTGTCCGTGTTACTAAACATTATAACAACATGCGGAATAAATACACCACACACCGTGTCCGTGTTACTAAACATTATAACAACATGCAGAATATAATACACCAGCACACCTTGTCCGTGTTACTAACATATAACAACATGGGATAAATACACCACCCGTTCGTTACTACTAAAAAAACACGGAATAAATCCCACACACCGTGTCCGTGTTACTAACATTATAACACATGCGGAATAAATACCCAGCACACTAGTCCGTGTTACTAAACATTAACAACATGCATAATAAATAAAATACACGCCACAACACAGTGTCCGTGTTATAAACATTTAACAAATGCGGAAATAAACAAACCACCACACCGTGTCGTTACTAAACATTATAACAACTAGCGAATAAATACCCCACACACTATGTCCGTTTACAACATTATAAACAACAGAATAAATACACCAGCACACGTCGTGTACTAACATTATACAAACAGCTAATAAATACACCAGCACACCGTTCCGTGTTACTAACATTATAACAGAAAACACCGTCATAGAATAAGCTTGGTTCGCCATAAAAATACTCTGTACCTCTGACGAAGATGAACTCTTAGGATGACCCCATATGTTCCAAACATATAGAGGTCTTGCTGTTCACTTGTACCCATCCGGGTCTGGTCTTGGTCCGTGTACAGAAAGTAGCATGTGTCTCTGTGCCTGGGAAACCTGTAACTGGAGCACTTTCCGGCCTGCGAAAAGAGAATTCCACACAATTTCACTATTCGCTATGGATTCCTACATATCCACATGGCAGGCTATGTTCATAAACCAAACTATCACATTAAACATTACATTTCCATTACATGAGCAATACGTAGGTAGTGTGACTTCTCCACCTAGGAGCCCCTGTACCCCTTTCCTTTACAGGCAATCACTGTACCCCTTTACATTGTATGAGATCGCTGTACCCCTTTACATTGTATGTGATCGCTGTACCCCTTTACATTGTATGTGATCGCTGTACCCCTTTACTTTACACGGCAATCACTGTACCCCTTTACATTGTATGAGATCGCTGTACCCCTTTACATTGTATGTGATCGCTGTACCCCTTTACATTGTATGTGATCGCTGTACCCCTTTACTTTACAGGCAATCACTGTACTCCTTTACATTGTATGTGATCGCTGTATCCCTTTACTTTTAACGGTTTAGCACTGACCCACCCTTACATTGTATGTGGATCGCTGTAAACACCCTTTACTTTAGGCAATCACGGTACTCCTTTAACTTGTATGTGATCGGCTGATCCCTTTACTTTACAGGAAATCACTGTACCCCCGCTTTACACTTGTTGAGATCGCTGGTACCTGCCCGATTTTCCCTTTCCAGCAATCACTGTAACCCTTTACTTGTATGTGATATCGCTGTAAATAAACAAAAAAAAAAATAAAAGTAAAATAGTAAAAAAATAAAAGTAGACAAAAAAATAAAAAAATAAAAAGTAAAAAATAACCAAAAAAAAATAATATAATAAATATAAAAATAAAAATAAAATAGACAAAAAAAAAATAAGTCCTCCCCCCCCCGTCGGCCTCCTCCCCCCTCCCCTGTATCCACTCCTCCTCCCCCCCCCATCCTCCCCCCCCCACCCTACCCCCCCCCCCCCCCCCCCCCCCCACGCGGCACCCCCCCCCTCCCCCCACCCCCCCCCCGTCCACCTCACCACCCCACCCCACCCTCCCCCTCCCCTCCTCCCACCCCTCCCCTCCCCCTCCTCCTCCCCCCCTCCGTCCTCCTCCGTCCCCACCCCAACCTCCACATCCCTCCCCCCCCCTCCCCCGTTCCCCCACCCTCCCCCCCCCCCCCCTCTCCCCTATCCCCTACTCCCCCACCCCCCCCCCCCCTCCTCCTCCCTCCCCCCTCCCCCCCTCGTCCCCCCCCTCCCCCCTCCTCCCCCCCCGTCCCCCCCCACCCCCCCCCCCCCCCCTCCCCACCCCCTCCTCCCCCCCCTCTCCCCACCCCCCACCCATCCCCGTGCCCTCTCCCACCCTCCCCCCGGCCCCCCCCCCCCCCCCCCTCCCCGTCCCCCCCCCCCCCCCCCACCCCTCCCCCCCCCCCCACCCACCCCCTCCTCCCCCCCCCTCCCCCCCGGGTGGCCCCCCCCCCCTCCCCCTCTCCCCCCCCCCCTCACCCCTCCCCTCCTCTCCCCCCCCCCACCCCCCCCCTCCCCCCCCCCCCCCTTCCGTCATCCCTCCCTGTCCTCCCATCCCCCACCCCCCCGTTCCCACCTCCCCCCTCCCCCCCTCCCCTAGTCCCCCTCCCTCCCATCCCCCCCCCCCCCTCCCCCCCTCCCTCTCCCCCCCCCCCCCGTCCCCCCCCCTCCCCTCCCCCCCCTCTCCCTCTCCACTCCCCCCCGCACCCCACTCCCCCTACCCCCCCCCATCTCCCCCCCCCCCCCCCCCTACCCCCACCCCCCCTCCCCGTACCTCCCCCCCCACCTCGCCCCCCCTCCTCCCCCCCCCTCTCCCTCTCCCCCCCCCCCCCCCCCCCTCCCCTCCCTCCCACTCCCCCCCCCCCGCCCCCCCTTTCCCGCCTCCCTCCCTTCCCCCTCCCTCCCCCCTCCTCCCCCCCCCCTCCCCCCCCCCACCCCCTTCTACCTCCCCCCCTCCCCCCCCTCCCCCCCATCCCCCCCCCTCCCCCCTCCCCCCCCTCCCCCCCCCTCCCCCTCCCCCCCCCCCCACCCCCCCCCCTCCCCCCCTCACCACCCAGCACCCCCTCCCTCCCAACCTCCCTCCCCCTCCCCCCCCCCCTCCCCCACCCAGTCCCCCCCCCCCATCCCCCTCCCCCCTCCCCTCCCCTCCCCACCCCCCCCCCTCCCTCCTCTCCCCCCATCTCCCCATCTCCCCCCCCCCCATGTCCCTCCCCCCCCCCTCCCTCCACCCCCCCCCCCTCCACCCTCCCCCCCATGCCTCACAACAACCTCCTCCCCCCCCACCACCCCCCCTCTCCCTACCTTCCCCCCCCTCCCCCCCCTCCCCCCCCCCCCCCCCCCCCGTCCCCCCCCCCCCCTACCCTCCCCACCCCCTCTCCCCCCCCCTCCTCTTCCCTCACCCCCCCCCCCCCCCCCCCTCCCCCCCTCCCCCTCCCTCCCGTCCCCCCCCCCCCCCACTCCCCTCCCCCCCCCCCCCACCCCCCTCATCCCCCCCCTCCCCCCCCCCCGCCCCCCTCCCCCCCCCCCCTCCTCCCCCCCCCCCCCCCCTCTCTCCCCACCTCCTCCCCCCACACCCTCCTCCCCCCCCCCTCCCGTCCTCTCCTCCCCTCCCGTCCTCCCCCTCACCACCCCACTCCCCCCCCCGTCCTCCCCTCTACCCCCTCTCCCCCCCCGACCCCTTCTCCCCCCCCCCCCCCTCACCCGTCCACCACCCCCCCCCCCCCCCTCCCTCCCCCCCCCCCCCCCCCCCCCCCCCCCCCCCCCCCTCCATCTCCCCCCCCCCCCCCTCCCCCCCCCCCGTCCCCCCCCCACCCGTCCCCTCCCCTCTCCCTACTCCCCGCCCTCCCACCTGTCCACCCCTACCCCCCTCCCCCCCCCTCCTCCCCCCCTCCCCCCCCTCCCTCAGTCGCCCCCTCCACTCTCCCCCCCCCCCCTCTTCCCCTCCCCCCCCCCCTCCCCCCCCCTTTTTTTCTTTTTTTGTGCCTTACAGGCAATCACTGTACCCCTTTACATTGTATGTGATCGCTGTATCCCTTTACATTGTGTGAGATCGCTGTACCCCTTTACATTGTATGAGATCGCTTGTATCCCTTTACTTTACAGGCAATCACTGTACACCCTTTACATTGTATGTGATCGCTGTATCCCTTTCCTTTACAGGCAATCACTGTACCCCTTTACATTGTATGTGATCGCTGTACCCCTTTACTTTACAGGCAATCGCTGTACCCCTTTACATTGTATGAGATCGCTGTACCCCTTTACTTTACAGGCAATCGCTGTACCCCTTTACATTGTATGGTGAACGCTGTATCCCTTTACTTTACGGCAATCACTGTACCCCTTTACATTGTATGTGATCGCTGTTACCCCTTCCTTTACAGCAATCACTGTACCCCTTTACATTGTATGTGATCGCTGTAGACCCCCCTTTCCTTTACAGGCCAATCGCTGTACCACCCCTTTACATTGTATGTGATCGCTGTATCCTTTACTTTACAGGCAATCACTGTACCCTATTAAATTGTATGTGATCGCTGTATCCCTTACTTTAACAGGCAATCACTGTACCCCTTTACATTGTATGTATCGCTGTAACCCCTTTCCTTTACAGGCAATCACTGTACCCCTTTACATTGTATGTGATCGCTGTACCACCTTTCCTTTCTACAAGGCAATCACTGTGACCCCTTTACATGTATGAGATCACTGACCCCTTTCCTTTAGCAGCAATCACTGTACCCCTTTACATGTTTTGTGATCGCTTTGTATCCCTTTACTTTACCAGGCAACACTGTACCCCTTTACATTGTATGTGATCGCTGTACCCCTTTCCTTACAGGAGCAATCACTGTACCCCCCCTTTTACATTGTATGTGATCGCGTATCCCCTTACTTTACTTACAGGCAATCACTGTACCCCTTGTACATTGTATGTGATCGCTGTACCCCTTTCCTTTACAGGCAATCACTGTACCCCTTTACATTGTATGTGATCGCTGTATCCCTTTACTTTACAGGCAATCACTGTACCCCTTTACATTGTATGTGATCGCTGTACCCCCTTTCCTTTACAGGCAATCACTGTACCCCTTTACATTGTATGTGATCGCTGTACCCTTTCCTTTACAGGCAATCACTGTACCCCCTTTACAGGTATGTGGATCGCTGTATCCCCTTTCCTTTACAGCATCCTGTACCCCTTTACATTATGATGCGATCGCTGTAACCCCTTCTCTTACGGCAATCGGTACCCCTTTACATTGTATGAGATTGCTGTACCCCTTTACTTTACAGGCAATCGCTGTATCCCTTTACATTGTATGAGATCGCTGTACACCCTAAGCTACCCCTTTCCTTTACAGGCAATCACTGTACCCCCTTTACATTGTATGTGATCGCTGTACCCCCTTTCCTTTACAGGCAATCACTGTCCCCTTACACCCTTTACAGTTGTATGAGATCGCTGTAACACCCTTTCCCTTTACAGGCAATCGCTGTACCCCTTTACATTGTATGTGATCGCTGTATCCCCTTTCCTTTACAGGCAATCCTGTACCGCCTTTACATTGTGAGTGATCGCTGTAACCCCTTTCCTTTACGCAAGCGTACCACCCCTTTACATTGTATGTGATCGCTGTACCCCACTTCCTTTACAGGCAACTCACGTTACCCCTTTTACTTGTATGAGTCGCTGTACCCACCCTTTACTTTACAGGCAATCGCTGTAACCCCTTTACATTGTATGAGCCGCTCTGTACCCCTACTTTACAGGCAATGCTTTACCCCTTTACATTGTAGTAGATCGCTGTACCCCTTTAACATTGTATGAGACGCTGTACCTAACCCTTCCCTTTACATTGTATGAGATCGCTGTACCTTTCTTTACAGGCAATCACTGTAACCCCCCTTTTACATTGTATGTGGATCGCTGTATAACCTCCCTTTACCACACGTACCCCTTTACATTGTATGTGATCGCTGTACCCTTTTCCTTACAGGCAACACTGTTACCCTTACATGTATGTGATCGCTGTACCCCTTTACATTGTATGTGATCGCTGTACCCCTTTCCTTTACAGGCAATCACTGTACCCCTTTACATTGTATGAGATCGCTGTACCCCTTTACTTTACAGGCAATCGCTGTACCCCTTTACATTGTATGAGATTGCTGTACCCCTTACTTTACAGGCAATCGCTGTACCCCTTTACATTGTATGAGATCGCTGTACCCCCCTTTACATTGTATGAGATCGCTGTACCCCTTTACATTGTATGAGATCGCTGTACCCCTTTACTTTACAGGCAATCGCTGTACCCCTTTACATTGTATGAGATTGCTGTACCCCTTTACTTTACAGGTTACTTTTACAGGCAATCGCTGTACCCCTTTTACATTTGTATGAGAATCGCTGTACCCCTTTACACAGATTGTCCCTAAATTGAGAATCGCTATCTTACTTGTTGATGCACCACCACCCCCCCTTTACTTTAACAGGCAATCGCTGTACCCCTTTACATTGTATAAGATCGCTGTACCCCTTTCCTTTACAGGTTAGCACTGTACCCCTTTACATTGTATAAGATCGCTGTATCCCTTTACTTTACAGGTTAGCACTGTACCTATTTAATGAAGAGGTCAGTTCCCCTAGGACAGTGCAAACCTTACCATGGAGAAACGGGAGGTCTGTATTTAACTGGAAGAAGCCGTCACTGACTGACATGCCGGACTCTTTGGACTGGAGCTTCCAATCAGATTGCTTCTCAGCACGGTCCTCTTCAAGAAGAACAGCAATAACCTTTGGCCAAAGTAAACAGTTAATGTGTTTAATTGTAGGTCTATATGTATGTTAATGCAAGAAAAAAAAGAATAGAAAGAGGAGATACGGTGCAAATATCACATATTTATTATCTAACAAAAAGAGAGCCCCGAGCTGCGGTGCTCCCACGCCTGCATCCCCCCTACAGATCTTACAACCAGAACAACATATGCCCCTCAGAACAGTAATAGCATATAAATGACAAAAGTCAGTGTACTTATCGTCATACAGTGAGTCCCCTATACAGTCAAACCATAGGTCCGTGCACGGAGTAGTCAGATACTGGTCGTCGAGGAGGAGACCCACAAACACAAAGGAACTGGAGGCACAGATGCTGGTATGTTAATCATATATATCATGAAACAATAACAGAGTTTCTGTCCATCCTGCAAAATCAGCACCAGGATTTGTGATGGTGCCAAGTTCCAGTGTCGGTAGGGAAGGGATTAGTGTGGGAAGGAGGAAGATCAGATCCTGAGGAGACAGGACAGTGAAACGCGTTGTTCTGCTAGATCTATATGTACGGTCTATATCATACTGGAAAGTCACTGACTGTCGCTAATCACTAGAGATTAATAGGACTATTAAGTTTGTTCCTCAGAACTTATTAAAATTCCACATGGATCGGAATATTTAGACTTTTCAAACACAACTTTTAACCGTTAAAAGTATCACATTTTCGAAACACGGTTTTTGCCAAGTTGCCGAGAGATATTTGCAAAAGCTAGAAGCCCAAAGGCTAGAATTAAAGAGGGTCACTGATTGAGACTACGTAAGTAAGGCTGCATACACATGGTCAGACATTCCCCAATACACCAATCGCTAATCAGATTGATAGTCTGTACATTAATACATATCAAGCTTACCAAGCTGTATGGTGCCCGTAGGAATGTATAGTAAATCATTATAAGTGAGAGACCATATCACAGGCCACATTTCAATCCATTACCTGGGAGGCAGAATGGAGGAAGCTTGTTAAGCGCTGGGAGTCTATCTTTACCATGGGTGTCGCATTCTCAGACGGACCATTTTTATGTCCTGTGTTTCAATGAAAACAGTTTAATATTAGATAAAGATTAGAGGAGGAAGCAGCAATGTCACATTATAGGTAAGAACGATATTTAAAGTAACATTACAGAGTGTTCAGGAACGAATGGTAGCGATTGGATAAAAGTTAACATTCCTTTAAATGGGACTCGTGAAAATCTACTTCCTTTAATTGCTCTGAGAGTTTACATGGATTCAACCTGATCCAACTTTATGCGTGTGGATGTGCAATATGACCGTTATACTTCAGTATTATGGATTATGGCCGATTTAGCTTATTATTATATAGCAAGGTCTACAGCAAGGAAGTCACACAATGCAATAGAGTGTCAGCTCACAGGGCAAGAAATCAAACATGTAGAAAAACAAACATTTTATACTTTAATGAACAACTATGTAAGGTGCCTTTAAAATAAGCAGTGTAACTCTGCATTTAAATGAGATTATCAGCAATAACATTAATGGTTCTTCCCCATACCCATTTGATAAACTGCTTATCTACCTCCACACACTATGGCGCCCTCTCCTGGATGTTGGCTCCACTTTTCTTCAATTTCTATTTCTTCAGTCTGAACTTCCCGGTCAACATTATCCTCATTGCACTGGACATAGGCCTAAAATAGGAGAGGAAGTGATGAGTTCATATGACATTGAGTATGTCCCAGAGGTCATATGACGGTCATGTGACAATGAATATGTCCCAGAGGTCACGTGACAATGAATATGTCCCAAAGGTCACGTGACAATGAATATGTCCCAGAGGTCCTGTGACAATGAACCTAGTAATGCGCTCTAATAAGTCAATACCACTAGAGGGCAGTCTGTAGTGCTGTTGAAAACATTTCAATGCTATATGAAGCTCCTTTTATTGGCTTATTAAGCACTTTTCAAAGGCTGAAACCTGCAGAAATCTAAAGGGTTAATAGTAAACGTGTGTGTTTTTTTATCTAACCATTTGAACTTTCCTATTCTGTTTGTAGCTATAAGACAGTGGGTGTTTTTATAAAACTCCTATATTGCAAATTAACAATAGCAAACATAGTAACTCCCTTACCATAAAATAATGACCTGCATCATTATTTATCATTGCAATCATTTGTATTTCATTGATCAACCCACAGTCAAATACAGAGAAGGATTCCGTACATTAACAATATTATATTTGTTATACATAAAGAGCTGAGTTTGGTTCTTTGTATAACTCACCACTCTGGGCACTATATAAAAAGATGGGAAAGGCCATGGGATGAAAATACTGGGACTGGTGTTTATGGAAAATTGTTCAACAGATAAATGTGCTAATTGGACAATAATGCATTTCATTATATGACTGGTTACTTGACTGATTTGATTTAAAGGACATGTCACCCTCTTAAAGGGAATGTACAATGGGAAAACATGTTGGTTTTTTAAAAATTGTGTTTATATTGTAACTGTACCATTTTATTGTTGATCTGTCCCCTATTTCTTTTGATATCCAGTCCGAAACATCTTACATTTCAGCTGTCAATCAAGTGCCTTACTGTCATAAGCTATTCTTTTGTAAGCAGTTTTACTGTAGCTGGAATGATTTGACAGTTGGTGTGCTGTATGCTTAATGCTGTTTTAACAGCTGGAATGCAGGAAAATCGTCAGGTCAGTAGTCAGAGCAAAACAAGCAGCAACACACACACACACACCTCAAAGTGCTATTTACATGTATGTGTATTCAAGTTATGTATAGTAATATAAGGTTGAAGATAACTTCGCGTCAAAGTCCCAACCTATTTCCTTTTTTTTTTTTTTTTTTTTTTTTTTTTTTTTTTAACCCTACCTAACAGTTGATCCAGAGGAAGGCAAAAAACCCAGCTAAAAAAGGGGGGAAAAAATTCCTCTGACTCCAAAACGGCAATCAGGAAAGATCCCTGGATCAACCAGATCTATATGCATTAGTACCAGTAATTCTCAATATTTTTTAGTTTAGAAACTTATCCAGGCCTTTTTTAAAGTTATTCAATGAACTTGCCATTACCACCTCTGCTGGAAGACAGTTCCACAGTTTCACCGTTCTCACTGTAAAGAAACCTCTCTAACTTGAAGATGAAACTTCTTTTCTTCCAACCTTAAAGGATGTCCACGAGTCCTCTGATATGACCTATTAGTGAACAATGCACAGAGTTCACTGTAGGGCCATTAATATATTTGTATAAGGTTATCATGTTCCCCACGCAACGCCGCTTCTCCAATGTAAACGCCCTAACTTGTCTAATCTGCCTGCATATTCAAGCCCCTCCATTCCCCTTATTAATTTAGTTGCCCTTCTCTGGACTGCTTCCATTTCCAAGATGTCCCCTTTGTATATGGGATTCCAAAACTGCACCGCATATTCCAAAGAGCCTTACCAGTGCCTTGTAAAGAGGGAGAATAATATTTTCTCTCTTGAATCTATTCCCCTCTTTATACAAGACAATATATTGCTAGCTCTAGCTGTTGCTACCTGGCATTGTTTGCTACAGCTAAGTCTGTTATCTACCAGAACCCCCAAATCTTTTTCCATTTCAGATGCACCTAACACAGAGTTATTATGGTGTAGGTGGCACAGGGATTATTAAATCCCAAATGCATCACCTTACATTTATCAACATTGAATCTCATCGCCATTCTGCTGCCCATTTTGATAATCTATCTAGGTCTGCTTGCAGCACTTGCACATCATTGGAAGTTTCCAAAGCTCTGCATAATTTAGTGTCATCAGCAAACACAGGACCTTGCTCTCAATGCCCCCTTCTAAGTCATTTATAACAGATAAACAGAAGCGGCCCCAGTACAGAACCCTGAGGAACTCCGCTTAGAACTTTAGCCCACATAGATGTAGCTCCATTAACCACCACTCTCTGTTTGCGGTCCAATAACCAGTTCTCTATCCATGAACAAATGTTTTCTTCAAGGCCAACAGTCCTCAGTTTATACATTAGTCGCCTATGTGGCACAGTATCAAGGCTTGCAAAATCCAAAATTACACATCCACAGCTGTGCTGAATCTAACTTCTTACTCACTCTTCTAAAAACCAATTAAATTTGTCTGGCATGATCTATTTCTCATAAATCCAGCTGACTACTACTAATAAGATGATCTCTGGAGACAAAGTCAAGGATATGATCCCTTAAAAAGTTTCCATCACCTTCCCTACACTGATGTTAGGCTTACAGGTCTATAGTTACCAGGCTGTGAACGACTACCTTTTTGAATATTGGTATTACATTGGCTTTTTCCAATCCAGCGGGCACATCCCCAGACAAAAGCGAATCTGAAAAGATGAGACACAGTGGTCTTGCTAGAACTGAACTAAGCTTTTAAATCCTAGGATGCAATCCATCTGGTCCTGGCGCTTTATTGATATTAACTTTGTCTAATTGATTCCGTACATATCCTCTGTTATCCAATGTGAAAACTCTTCATTTCCTCCCTGCACATTGTTACAATCCCTACTGTAAGGATTCCAACAGTAAAACCGATGTAAAAAAACGGTTTAGCAGATTAGCCTTTTCGGCATCCTCTACAACCACCTCAGCTCCATTATTTAATGGTCCCCATTCTCAGTCCTCATTTTTTACACATTTATATACTTAAAAAACATCTTGGGGTTGGACTTGCTTTGTTTCGGCAATCCGTATTTCATTTCTATTTTAGCTAGTTTAATTGCTTTCTTGCACTCTTTATTACAACTTTTGAAGTCCCTGTAAGCCTGTTCTGTGCCTTCTGCTTTCAAAATTTTAAAAGCCCTTTCTTTTTTTCCATTTCCCTTTTTACCTGAGCATAAGCCATGCGGAGTGGACCTAATTTTTTTACACTTGTTTTCCTAAAGGTACCGATTTGGAGATGTTATAGTTTAATATCCCTTTAAAGTGGTCCACATCTGCTCAGTATCTTTACCTAGAAACAGTTCCCCCCAGTCTATGAGCAGGAGCGATTCCTTTAAAAGCATAAAATTAGCTTTCCTAAAGTTAAAAGTTTTTGTTAAGCCAGTGCACTTTAGTTTTCTGCAACCTATATTAAATGACACTATATCATGGTCACTATTCCCTAAGCTTCCCATTACCCTTCATCTCCAAAATGAGCTCTGGGTTATTGATATCACCAGATCCAACAACGCATTCTTTCTAGTAGGAACTTCTACCATCTGTGAAAGAAAATGCTCATATAGGAAATTTAAGAACTTATACCTTTTGAGGTGCTGGCAGTTCCATTACTCCAATCTATTTCAGGGTAGTTAAAATCCCCAAAACCAGAACATGCCCCATACCAGCAGCCTTCGCCAACTGCATATGGAGATTCATTTCCACCTCTTCCCCGGCATTTGGCGGCTTATAACACACTCCAACAATTAATTTACCTACCTTCTGCTTCCTGTACACAGTTCCACCCATAATGTTTCTGCCGCATCATTTGCTCCCCCATCTATTCCATCTTTTAAATTTGGCTTCAATTCCTGTTAACATACATACATACTCCTCCTCCTTTCTTATTAACTGGTCATGTCTAAATAAGGAGTACCCTTCAATATTTACTGTCCAGTCGTGTGAATCATTAAGCCATGATTCTGCTATACCAATTACATCATACCTTTCCTTTAGAGCTATTATTTCAAGTTCGCGGTTTTTCCAGCCAGACTCCTTGCATTTGTAACATACATTTTAGATTATCAATTGATTTACTTCCTACATGGTCGTACATGCCTCCTTATCCTCTATGCTCCCCCCTCCTCCTTCTCCTCCCTCCGTTGTGTTACTAGCCCCCAGATCCCTAACTTCTCTATCTACCCCTGTGTAGTTAAACTTTCCCTCCCCCCCCATACCTAGTTTATAGATTAATATGATGCAAAATCCCTTTTTCAGTATACATACCCATTAAGGAAAATCTGTATATAGGGTTAAGGACAAATAATTTTTAGGCTTATGGTGCATTACATTCAGCTGAAGTGTTATATACAGATTAAATATACAATGTTGCTAATGGGAACCAACCATAAAGGATTTGCCTGATGTTTGAATTCTGGGGAGTCAATCTTCATTACCAGAGATAAGGGAAACCCGGATAGAGTTAAGCAGATCAGTGACCTTCTGTCAGTGAGTGAGTCTGTCTCCAGCTGCCCTGCAGTGTGGATTGGTAAATGTACCAGTGGACTGTATGTTGATAAAGTACTATAAATCTGTAGCTGTGTGTATCCAGCTATACCCCGTTAAATCAGTACAGAAATCCCAGCAGTTACTGACCCTCCCTCAGCTCAGTGATCTGTGACATGCTCAGAGCGATTCACCCAGAGAGAGGATTTCTCCATTCAGGAATTTCCCTGTGCTAAATGGAGGCGTTAAACTGAAAGTGGCAAAATGTCTTTCTTCGGTGAAATATTTAAAGAGAATGTACACTAAAAAAATGACTTTGCATCATCTTAATCTATAAATAAATACATGCAAGTAGCACTTACTCTGAGGTGTGTGTGTTGCTGCATGCCTTCAATACAGTACTTGTTTTGCTCAGGCTCTGAATTATAGTTTCCACTAATGGGCAACTTAAAAAAACAAATTTTCCAGTGTGCACACCCCTTAAGATCACACAGGTATGAAATTAGAAATGACTTAACCCATTAAAACAATGTACTGTGTGATACATAACAAATACAATAAATACACATTGTCGTAAATAAATGTGCCCCTACTTGTTTAGTATTTGTTCTTCCAAAATTTCTGATGTACATTTCATATTCCTTTACAGGGGGAAGGTCCAACAAAGACACCGTAGCGGAAAAATCTATGTCGATAAGTCGGAGAATTTCTGTGCTGCGTTTTCTACAGAATAAAGTGGTGAAAAAAAACACATTAGAATCCAATAATCATAGGATTAAATTATATGTTTATTATCATGTGTGTATAAAATGGCTTAATGAAATAAATTAACAGAGAAGTAAAAGTTACAAAGAGAAACGTTACAGAAAATAAAGCGATCCAGCCCTGTAGATTACGGCTTTATTTTTCTATACATTCTGATTTCCCCAGGAAATCCCTGCCCACTTCAACTATTACCTTATAGAGGAATTTACCTTCTATTACTATTTTTATGGACTAAGGAAACTTGTTTCCCATAAATAATTGCGTATGGCATGACAGATACCATGTGTGCCCTTGGTCCCATGCCTTCTTACTCAGACACTGCGCTAAAGTCCTTTCCCTTGTTCACATTTTTAATTCCTCCCTAACCTCTGGGATTTTTCCTTCTGCCCTTAAACATGCGTCTGTCAAACCTCTTCTTAAAAAACCCTCTCTGGACGCTACCTGTCTCTCTACACGCATTACATCAATAACCTATTGGACCCATTGCAGTCAGGATTCCGACCGAGTCTAATTATAGTATTCGATGTTGAATATAGACATACGTCCATCCAGTCCAACCTACTCAGTAATCCCCACATTTCCAGCCTAACTGTTGATCCAGAGGGAGGCAATAAAAGAAAACACCAGAATTATGAATGGGAAAAAAATCCCTTTCTGGCAATCGGAAATATCCTCAACTCTACATGAAGTATCAATAGCAGTAACCTGTTAACTAATTTAATTGAAACGTCCCTCTGCAAAGTCTCAAATGACCTACAAACTGCCAAAGCCAAGGGACAGTTCTCGGTCCTCGTTCTCCTTGACTGATCGGCTGCCTTTGATACTGTGGACCACTCTCTTCTTATGCAGATTCTATATTCTCTGGGCATCCGAATTCAAGCTGCGGCCTGGGTGTCTTCTTATCTCTATAACAGATCTTTCTCTGTCTCTTTAGCTAATAAGACTTCCTTGCAAGTTCTGCTTAGTGTGGGGTCCCTCGGGGCTGGGATTTAGGACCCTTCCTGTTCTCCCTCTACACTATCTCTCTGGGAGAAATAGTTCTTTTGGCTTTAAATATCACTTACTGTATATGCTGATGATACCCAAATTCACTTGTCCACCCCCCACTAACCACTGAAGTTCAATTCCAAATCTCTAAATGTCTGCTCTGTATCTCTTCCTGGATGGCACACCGCCGCCTTAAACTCAATCTATCCAAAACGGAATTAATCATTCCCCCTAAACTGGGACCTAGTCCTCCCTTCTCCATCTCATTAACCCAGTGGAATCTGCACGCTGCCTTATCTTTGACTCCTCTCTCTTTCCTTCCATCATCACATTAACAATGTCACTAGGACCTGTCATTTTCTCCTTCGCAGTATTGCCAAGATCCTCCCTTTCCTCTCTCGCTCCACTACTAAAATGCTCATCCATGTCCTCATAATCTCCCGTCTTGACTACATAAAATTATACATACATACATTTGCTGTGAATACGCTTTCTCCACGGAGCACAAAGAACAGCTATATAATTTGGATGATAAAGGGTGCCTCAGTATGGCAGCTCCTACTTTCTATATCATGATTTATTAGAACTGTACTTGCATATTAAATATAAATATTAAATGTAATATTATATTAAAACCGATCGCCTACCAAACACGCCAGCTATGTTGCTATTAATCCAGACTCCCCACTCATATCCCAATAAGAGTGAACTTTGTAACAAGAACCAACATCCAAATACTCCCAATTTGTTTCTATTTCCGTCACGGTAAGACAAGGGGAGATGAGGCTCCTACGTTCAGCTACACATTGATACAAATGCTGGAGGAGTTCCCAGACTGCCAATAAAAACATTGTACGGAGAATTCTGGCACAAGGCTGGCACCAGTTCCAAAGCTGAATTACAGCGATCAGACGTATTGATGTGCAGGCAGATACGTAGCTATAATTAGGATAAAATCCTTTCTAGGCTGGGAAATGAACTAGGCAGAGAGCAGCATTAAACCTACACACTGTGTGCCCACCAATCATAGGACTGGTTACTAGGTTAATCTCTCCCAGTAGCAGTGAGAGCAGAGGGTGAAGCAGTGCTAATCTTCTGTCTGTAAACCTATAATCCACTGGTTCCATTTAAACAGAGAGCTTGTTTATACTGTACTAGAACATATGGAAATAGAGACATCATATGGCATCATTCTACTGACCGTTTGACTTGTGTTACTTGTAGCCATGTTTGAATGTTACATGCGACACTGTCAGGGAATGCCCTGTAACACATTCCCTATTCTGGGCACTGCCGCCCTGTAACACATTCCCTATTCTGGGCACTGCCGCCCTGTAACACATTCCCTATTCTGGGCACTGCCACCCTATAACACATTCCCTATTCTGGGCACTGCCGCCCTATAACACATTCCCTATTCTGGGCACTGCCACCCTATAACACATTCCTTATTCAGCACATACATCTCCTATAAACACTAAATGTAACCTGCTGGCATGTCTGTTATATTACTAAAGTGTAAACGACTGAACACCCAGTGGGTACAGCTCACCGTACCGTTAATGTGGAACTCCATGTTTTCATTGGCTCAGGGGAGTCATATCCACTGTGTCCAGGAAATCGTCTCATTAGATTTGAGGTGCAATTAAACATTTATCATAATCTGCCCTGTCCGTAGATCGTAACTTACTTCTGCTTTGACGTTAACTGTCCATGAACCTGACGCTGCTTTGCAGTCGCAAAATCTATGAAGCCTCCGCGATGAGACTCTCTGCTGGGAACATCTAGAAGAAGAAGAATTCCTATGTGTAATATATACAGAATACTGTATATCTATCAATAAACCACTTTTTATCTCATTATCTCCCCTACCAAATCATCAATATTACTGAATTATAGGAAAGTATATGGAGTGACTGTCCCACAGATAACCTAGTAAAAAGAAAGACCCCCTAACTGAATACTATCCCTGCATTAGTGGGTGGACATTGGACCAATCAGTATAAGGCATTGGTAGGGTAAGACCCCCTAACTGAATACTATCCCTGGATTAGTGGGTGAACGTTGGACCAATCAGTATAAGGCATTGGTTCGCGAACTTTTCAGACTATGACACAGTAGTAAATACAATCAGGGAGATTCAATGAAAGTTCTTATCGTTTAAAATGGTGCTAATTTTGCCCCAACCAATCAGATCTTATTTAACATTTGAAAGCTAACATCTGATTGGTTGGGGTAAAATTAGCACAATTTTTAACGATAACAACTTTTATTGAATAACCCTGTAAATCTTTTCACGGACAACTTGTTTTCAATGCTGGACTTAATGTGGTAACTACCCATATTTTATGCACTTTAAAGTGTATATAATAATCAAAATGTGATAATGTAATGATAGGACTGCACTGAAGTTAAAATCACAATTATAATAATTTTATATTAAAACACCCTTGTATAAGGAACAGTAATGGTGCTGGGAATAATAATTTTATTTGAAAGAAAAGTTCATTTACAATGGGTACAGATATAATGGGTCCACGCAGAATTACATGAAAGGAATTAAAAAGAAAGAAACATCAAATATCACAGAGAGACAATACCACGGACAGTCTGAAAGGAAGGGGACAATGAGGGCAACTGGTAACATAACATAGCTGCTAGTTTTTACACAACGTACACAGAGAATGTGCCCAATGTATACATGTTTCTGTTAGTACAGTTGTTGTGGGTATCTAGCAGTAACAATATAAGGGGTGATGTGCCCCTTATACGTATTATATAGTGGATAATGCACCCCCAACTGTAAATTATAAGGATATTAGAAGTCACTGAGGAGTTCCGTGGCCATATAAAAGCACGAGGCCGCAGGCCGAGTACCTTTTATACAGGGCACGGAACTCCAAGGTGACTTCTAATATCCCTATAATTTACAGTTCGGGGTGCATTATTTATTATAACCTACCCCTTTGTGGCTTCTGGTTTCCTTCTCCTCCTGGAACTGTAAGATTATAAGGCTATAATCTTACAGTTCCTCCCATGGAAATCCACTACAGGGGTAGGTTATAAGGATATTACACCACCGAGGAGTTCCCTGACCATATAATAACATGAGCCCGAAGGCCAAGTGCTTTAATACAGGGCTGGGAACTCCGAGGAGTGGTAAAATCCTTAGACTAAAATGTGATGGGCGCATTATCATCATTTAATGATATTTTATAATACATACGTATTATATAATACATACGTTTCTGATTCCTTCCCCCCCTGTACTATACTAAGTATAGGGAGTCAGCCACGATCGTAGGGAGCATGGCAGTCATGAATGTTCTCCCATCGGTCAATCATAGCAGACAGAATATGACAGGTTGGTACTGTGTATTATACACATGTTAATCATTTTATATATATACTAGCAAAAGTGTGCCCGTTGGTGCACAGTGGGCAATATGTGGGAGTATGTTTAGCTATAAGTGGATACCGATGATGTAAAATTTTTATACACAAATGAATAGGGTAATATAGCAACCAACCAGATGTTTTCTAACTTCAGATGACTAGTAAAAGGCTCACAGTTGATCCCCATTTATAGAAATGTTATAGATAAGGGATAATGCGCCCCTTACAGTGTAATATAAGGCTATTATGCCACAGAGGAGTTCCCTGACCATATAGAAGCACGAGGTCGTAGACCGAGTTCCTTTATACAGGTCAGGGAACTCCGAGGTGGCATAATAGGCGTATTTTACACTGTAAGGGGCGAATTATTTCTTATAATACACAAGTTTTTATTTTAAATACATACAGTGATAATAGCTGGTGAAAAGAATTTATTAAACTTTTTTTTTTTTCAAAGTTTGGAACATAACATTAAATAAACATTGTTAAACATTCTAACTATTTAAAATCTTTATCTTAGATATATGTTTAAACATTCATTGTTCAAATGTTAATAGTAATTTAGTCAGAATCAGATGTTTGTTTTAGGTTTATTTCACTTGTTTTAATTTTATAGGCTTTATGTTTACCCGTTTGTTAAGTTTGGTTTATTCCATTTTGTTCGCGCCTCTTTTTTGTTTGCATGTGCCGTAATGGATGGTAATGCGCATGCGCGCCAGGCTGTTCTGTGCCGTGTACACGACTGATCCGTTCCTGTCCAGCTCTTTGTGGACATTGATTTTGTGAAATGTTCGATTCCGGGGTGGCTGGATAAGAGGTAGGACACTGATTTTTATGTAATATATAGTGATGGCCCAGTTTGCGGATCCGAACACGGATCCGCGGCAGATTTACCACGTTTGCGAACTGCGGATATGGCGGGTTTTCCGCCTTCCGAACTTTTCCGAACCGCGTTTTTGTAAATTTTCGAAATTATGAGGATTTCTCGTAATTTCAAAAACATGTGAAAATACATATTTTCAAAAATTTTCGAAATTATTTGTCGTATTTTCGAGGATTTTTTCATTTTAATGGGTTTTAATGGGTCCGCTCGAGCCGGCCTCGAGCAGACCGGATTTTGCGAAGTTCGGATATCTCTAGTTATATTAGGAATGGAGAGCTGCAGTGGCACTAATAATTGAACTAGTCACTCAGTGACATCACTCAGTGATTCTAATAAGGATTCTCGCCACTGCAGCTCTCCATTGAAAGTGCAGAGACTTGTGTATTATAATGAAATAAATACCCTGTTCATGTTTCTCTTCAGGTCCCTTCTGCTTAAGGGTGGAAGGAAAGGAAGAAATCTTCTCATTTTCCAACAACATCGCCCGCTGAATGGCTTCTATATCAGAGTTCCTCACAGGTTCCTCTACCGCCTCAGTGTCACTGTCATTTTCAAAATCGTCATCGTAATCCTACAGAGGGAAAGACAATCCATAGATCCTCTTATTACTGAATTCTTGTTTTTGGTTTTTTTAGCTCTTATTGAAGAACAGAGTAAAGGAGCTGTTCTTACCTCCCGTTCTTCAATGATCTAAATGGACAGATGGTTGGAGGGTAAAAAGAAATAAATACATTTTTTTTTGGATAAAGTTTAGATTATGGCTTGGGGAAATACACGATCAATGAATGAATAATACATTTATCTCTGTAAGGGCTAAGCCACACTGCTGCCGATTTTTCTGCGTTTGCATTTTTAAAAATCATTGAAAACGCGGCACGCACCGAAAAACACGCATTTCGGGGGGTGCATTGCGATTTGCGTTCCGCATTTTTAATCGCATCGCATGATTTTCCCTAACCTATGAAGCAAACGCACGAAATCGCACATGAAATCGCATTCGATCCATGTGCGATTGCGTTGGCGCTGCAGTGTGGCCGTGCCCTAATAGGTAACTCCATCGTAGCACCAGGAAGTCCAGCTTTGCTAATGTACATATATTCTTTAGACAGAGAGAAAAACTTTCAAAGTATGAGAAAGAGACAAGACACAGAAGGAAAAAGAAAAGGAGAAAGAAGAAGAGAGGTAAGGAAGATTCTCTAACGTGTACATTTAAATAGGTGCACCGATATCTTCATACCTCCTTAATATGTTAGTGATTACAGCCCTGTAACTTTCATTTCTTATCGTTCCTTATTGGTATCGTTCAGGGAAGTATTAAGCGCTGCTAATTTGATTTAAAAGAGTGTGTCTCTTTTCATTTCATAATTGAAGTAATTATAAGGCGAAAGCTTTATGTTCAGTGGAGCACTTTATATATCCGATGGTCTTTATCGATAATTATTGTTAATTATTTTGCATAAGAGAGGACAGAGGACAGAGACCAAGACATGGAAAACATCGGGAGAAATGGATCCAGGCGATTTACATGTGGAGAGGATGAAGACGGAAGAAAAAAAACACCGGGAGACCAGAAAGCTGAATTCTATGGAGGAGAACAGCAATATTCTGAGAAGGAGAGAAGAAAACAAAACAAGAAAAAGAAGAAAGAAAGGGGACAGATGGGTGACCGTATCCACAGGATTGCAGAGGTATGAACGACCGTATTTACACTTTAATACTCCTGCACCAAACACACATCTTCGTCCCTTTGTGAGAAATACTTGTAATGAGAATCCAGAACCTTATGCTTATTACGGTCATTATGGTAATATCAAATCGATGTTGTGGAACAGATCACTGTGTGTTATTCCCTAATAATCTTCCACATGTGCTGTCTGGTTTCATAAGTATGATACAAGAATCTACAAACAGCATCATTCGGTGCTCAATATTGATAAGTTACACGCGTTTCACCCAGATATGGCCATCTTCTGTCATTAGAGGAACTAAGGGACAGCTATAATGGGAGCAAACCGGGCAATCCATTTGTAAATCCCCACATCTGATGAATATCGGGTTAGCGGGTTGCTCTGCCTGTACATTTCCAAACTGGCAAGGGAATCCACCCCCTAATTCAGGGATAATCTGGTGATTGGGACAGCTGTACACCATACCCTCACTAACATGTGGAGAATATATTGCATATATATGAACTTTTATTCCTAAATTTAAAGGCAACTATCCTGTAAAAATGACTTTGTTTCATCCTTATCTATTAATACATTTAAATAGCCCTTACTCCGAGGTGTGTGTGTTGCTGCATGCTGCATGACCTTACTGTTTTGCTTAGCCTAGAGTCCCTCTGCCACTCTTAACCGACAATGCCTTCCATCGACTTTCTGAGAAGTCAAGCATGCTCAGTGTACAGTGATAGTTGCGAAGAATGATAGTTTCCAGTTATTGGCAATACATTGGTATACATTCCCTTTAACACTGTAGATTGTAAGCTCTGTAACACTGTAGAGTATAAGCTCTTTAGAGCAGGAATTTAATTCATTGTGTCAAAGGCACACACTTAATCTGTCCATATTTTTAATATGTTGTGTTCTTAAAGGAGAACTAACTTGTTAATCCTAACATAAAGAGTTTTCTCCCCAGAAGACCTATACATGGGAATAGTCTTTTTTATTACATTTTCATGTAAGTAATAGATTGTGAAACTAAACAGGTTTCCATGTTTTCGCAGTGCCCATTAGTTCTTTAAAGAGCCTTGTGAGCATGTGTTTGACCTGTCTGATTGTTTTAATAAGGAAAGTGAAAATGACAGATCTGCTGGACAGGCGCTGGTTCTGATTACCATTCAGGACAACACTAACTACGAGGAGGATTTCGAGGTGTGTAGGATTCCTTCTTTTATTGTAGTTATAACGATTCCTATATAATAACATTCAGTAATAAGAGGATCTATGGATTGTCTTTCCCTCTGTAGGATTCCTTCTATTTATTGTATTTAGTAACTGATCTCCTATATAATAACATTCAGTAATAAGAGGATCTAGGATTGTCTTTCCCTCTGTAGGATTCCTTCTATGTATGTATTATTAACTGATCTCCTAATAATAACATTCAGTAATAGAGGAACTATGGATTGTCTTGCCTCTGTAGATCCCTTCTATTGTATTGTATTTAGTACTGATCTCCTATATAATAACATTCAGTAATAAGAGGATCTATGGATTCTTTCCCGCTGCAGGATTCCTTCTATTGTATTGTATTAGTAAACTGATCTCCTATATAATAACATTCAGTAATAATAGAGGTTATGGATGTGCTTTCCCTCTGTAGATTCCTTCTATTGTATTGTATTTAGTAACGATCTCCTATATAATAACATTCAGTAATAAGAGGATCTATGGATTGTCTTTCCCTCTGTAGGATCCTTCTATTGTATGCATTTAGTAACTTCTCCTATATAATAACATCAGTTAATAAGAGGATCTATGGATTCTTTCCTCTGGTAGGATCCTTCTATTGTATTGTATTTAGTAACTGATCTCCTATATAATAAACATTCAGTATAAGAGGATCTATGGATTGTCTTTCCCTCTGTAGGATCCCTTCTATTGTATTGTATTTAGTAACTGATCTCCTATATAATAACATTCAGTAATAAGAGGATCTATGGATTGTCTTTCCCTCTGTAGGATCCCTTCTATTGTATTGTATTTAGTAACTGATCTCCTATATATAACATCAGTAATAAGAGGATACTATGGATTGTCTTTCCCTCTGTAGGATTCCTTCTTTGTATTGTTTTTAGTAACTGATCTCCTATATAATAACATTCAGTAATAAGAGGATACTGTGGATTGTCTTCCCTCTGTAGGTTCCTTCTATTGTATGGTATTTAGTAACTGATCTCCTATATATAAACATTCAGTAATAAGAGGATCTAGGATTGTCTTTCCCTCTGTAGGATTCCTTCTATTGTAGTGTATTTAGTAACTGATCTCCTATATAATAACATTCAGTATAAGAGGATCTATGGATTGGTCTTTCCTCCTGTAGGATCCTTCTATTGTATTGTATTTATTAGCTGATCTCCTATATAATAACATTCATAATAAGGATATGTGGATTGTCTTCCCTCTGTAGGATTCCTTCTATTGTATTGTATTTAGTAACTGATCTCCTATATAATACATTCAGTAATAAGAGGATCTATGGATTGTCTTTCCTCTGTAGGATCCCTTCTATGTATTGTATTTAGTAACTGATCTCCTATATAATACATTCAGTAATAAGAGGATCTATGGATTGTCTTTCCCTCTGTAGGATTTCCTCTATTGATTGTATTTAGTAACTGATCTCCTATATAATAACATTCAGTAATAAGAGGATCTATGGATTGTCATTCCCTCTGTAGGATCCCTTCTATTGTATTGTATTTAGAACTGATCTCCTATATAATAACATTCAGTAATAAGAGGATCTATGGATTGTCTTTCCCTGTTAGGATCCTTCATTATTGTTATGATTAACTGATCTCCTATATAATAAAATTCATAATAAGAGGATCTATGGATTGTCCTTTCCTCTGTAGATTCCTTCTAATTGATTGTATTTAGTAACTGATCTCCTATATATAACATTCAGTAATAAGAGGATCTATGGATTGTCTTTCCCTCTTAGGATCCCTTCTATTGTATTGTATTGATTAACTGATCTCCTAATAATACAATTCAGTAATAAGAGGATCTATGGATGTCTTTCCCTCTGTAGGACCTCTATTGTATTGTATTTAGTAACTGATCTCCATATATAACATTCAGTAATAAGAGGATCTATGGATTGTCATTTTCCCTCTGTAGGATTCCTTCTATTGTATTGTATTTAGTAACTGATCTCCTATATAATAACATTCAGTAATAAGAGGATCTATGGATGTGCTTTCCCTCTGTAGGATCCTTCTATTGTATTGTATTTAGTAACTGATCTCCTATATAATAACATTCAGTACATAAGAGATCTATGGATTGTCTTTCCCTCTGTAGGATTCCTTCTATTGTATTGATTTAGTAACTGATCTCCTATATAATAACATTCAGTAATAAGGGATCTATGGATTGTTTTTCCCTCTGTAGGATCCCTTCTATTGTATTGTTATTTAGTAACTGATCTCCTATATAATAACATTCAGAATACAGAGGATCTATGGATTGTCTTTCCCTCTGTAGGATCCCTTCTATGTATTGTATTTAGTAACTGATCTCCTATATAAAAATTCAGTAATAGAGGATCTATGGATTGTCTTTCCCTCTGTAGGATTCCTTCTATTGTATTGTAGTTTAGAACTGATCTCCTATATAATAACATTCAGTTAATAAGAGGATCTATGGATTGTCTCTTTCCCTCTGTAGTTCCTTCTATTGTATTGTATTTATTAGACTGATCTCCTATATAATAACATTCAGTAATAAGAGATCTATGGTTGTCATTCCCTCTGTAGGATTCCTTCTATTGTATTGTATTTTAGTAACTGATCTCCTATATAATAACATTCATAATAAGAGGATCTATGGATTGTCTTCCCTCTGTAGGATCCTTCTATTGTAATTTATTTAGAACTGATCTCCTATATAATAACATTACAGTAATAAGAGGATCTAGGATTGTCTTTCCCTCTGTAGGATCCTTCTTCTATTGTATGGTATTTAGTAACGATCTCGTATATAATAACATTCAGTAATAAGAGGATCTATGGATTGTCTTTCCTCTGTAGGATCCTTCTATTGTATTGTATTTAGTAACTGTCTCCTATATATAACATTCAGTAATAAGAGGATCTATGGATGTCTTTCCCTCTGTAGGATCCCTTCTATTATTGTATTTAGTAATGATCTCCTATTAGAATAAACATTCAGTATAAGAGGATCTATGGATGGTCTTTCCCTCTGTAGATTCCTTCTATTGTATTGTATTTATTAATGATCTCCTATAATAACATTCAGTAATAAGAGGATTATGGATTGTCTTTTCCCTCTGTAGGATTCCTTCTATTGTATTGTATTTAGTAACTATCTCCTATAGAATAACATTCAGTGAATAAAAGGATCTATGGATTGTCTTCCCTCTGTAGGATTCCTCTTATTGTATTGTATTTAGTAACTGATCCCTATAAATAACATTCGTAATAAGAGGATCTATGGATTGTCTTTCCTCTTGTAGGAGTTCCTCTATTGTATTGTATTTAGTAACTGATCTCCTATATAATAACATTCAGTAATAAGAGGATCTATGGATTGGTCTTCCCTCTGTAGGATTCCTTCTATTGTATTGTATTATTAGACTGATCTCTATATAATAACATTCAGTAAATAAGAGATCTATGGATTGTCATTCCCTCTGTAGGATTCCTTTTTGTATTGTATTTAGTAACTGATCTCCTATATAATAAATTCAGTATAAGAGGATCTATGGATTGTCTTTCCCTCTGTAGGATTCCCTTCTATTGTATGTATTTAGTAACTGATCTCCTATATAATAACATTCAGTAATAAGAGGACTATGGATTGTCTTTCCCTCTGTAGATCTCTTCTATTGTATTGTATTTAGTAACGATCTCTATTCTAATAAACATTCAGTAATAAGAGATCTATGGATTGTCTTTCCCTCTGTAGGATTCCTTCTATTGTGTATTTAGTTAAGCTGATCTCCTATATAATAACATTCATAATAAAGAGGATCTATGGATGTCTTTCCTCTGTAGATCCCTTCTATTGTATTGTATTTAGTAACTGAATCCCTATCCTTAATAACATTACAGTAATAAGAGGAGTATATGGAATTGTCTTTCACCTCTGTAGGAGTCCTTCTATGTAGTTTATTTATTAACTGATCTCCTATATAATAACATTCAGTAATAAGAGGATCTATGGATTGTCTTCCCTCTGTAGGATTCTTCTATGGTTGTATTTAGTAACTATCTCCTATCTTATACTAACACCTTCAGTAATAAGCAGGATATATGGATTGTCTTCCCCTGTAGGATCCTTCTATTGTATTGTATTTAGTAACTGATCTCCTATCTAATAACATTCAGAATAAGAGGATCTATGGATTGTCTTTCCCTCTGTAGCGATTCCTTTCTATTTGTATTGTATTTAGTAACTGATCTCCTATATAATAACATTCAGTTATAAGAGGATCTATGGATTGTCTTTCCCTCTGTAGGATCCCTTCTATTGTATTGTATTTAGTGACTGATCTCCTATATATAATAACATTCAGTAATAAGAGGATCTATGGATTGTCTTTCCCTGTTAGGATCCCTTCTATTGTATTGTATTTAGTACTGATCTCCATATATAACAGTCAGTAATAAGAGGATCTATGGATTGTCTTCCCTCTGTAGGATTTTCTTCTATGTATTGTATTTAGTAACTGATCTCCTAATATAATACATTCAGTAATAAGAGGATCTATGGATTGTCTTTCCCTCTGTAGGTTCCTTCTATTGTATTGTATTTAGTAACTGATCTCTATATAATAACATTCAGTAATAAGAGATCTATGGATTGTCTTTCCCTGTAGGTTATCTTCTATTGTATTGTATTTAGTAACTGTCTCCATATAAAACCTTCAGTATAAGAGGATATATGGATGTCCTTTCCCTCTGTAGGATTCCCTTCTATTGTATGTATTAGTGACTGATCTCTATATATAAAACATTCAGTAATAAGAGGATCTATGGATTGCTTTCCTCTCTGTAGGATCCCTTCTATTGTATTGTATTAGTAACTGATGTCCTATATAATAAATTCAGTAATAAGAGGATCTATGGATTGTCTTTCCTCTGTAGGATTCCTTCTATTGTATTGTATTTAGTAACTGATCTCCTATATAATAACATCAGTAATAAGAGGATCTATGGATGTCAATTACCCTCTGTAGGCCTCTTCTATTGTATTGTATTTATTAACTGATCTCCTATATAATAACTTCAGTAATAAGAGGATCTATGATTGTCTTTCGCTCTGTAGGATCCTTCTATTGATTGTATTTAGAAACTGATCTCCTATATAATAACATTCAGTAATAAGAGGATCTAGGATTGTCTTCCCTCTGTAGGATCTCTTCTATGTATTGTATTTAGTAACTGATCTCCTATATAATAAACATCCTTATAAGAGGATCTATGGATTGTCTTCCCTCTGTAGGATCCTTCTATTGTATTGTATTTAGTAACTGATCTCCTATATATAACCATTCAGTAATAAGAGGATCTATGGATTGTCTTTCCCTCTGTAGGATCTTCTATTGTTATTGTATTTAGTAACTGACTCCTATATAATAACATTCAGTAATAAGAGGTCTAATGGATTGTCTTTCCCCTGTAGGATCCTTCTATTGTATTGTATTTAGTAACTGATCTCCTAATAATAACATTCAGTAATAAGAGGATCTATGGATTGTCTTTCCCTCTGTAGGATCCCTTCTATTGGTTGTAGTTATTAACTGATCTCCTATATAATAAACATTCAGAATAAGAGGATCTATGGTTGTCTTTCCCTCTGTAGGATCCCTTCATTGTATGTATTTAGTAACGATCTCCTATATCATAACATTCAGTTATAAGAGGATCTATGGATTGTTTTCCCTCTGTAGGATCCCTTCTATTGTATTGTATTTAGTAACTGATCTCCTATAAAATAACATTCAGTAATAAGAGGATCTATGGATTGTCAATACCTCTGTAGGTCCCTTCATGTACGTATTTATTAGACTGATCTTCCTATATAATAACATCAGTATAAGAGGATCTATGGATTGTCTTTCGCTCGTAGGATTCCTTCTATTGATTGTATTTAGTAACTGATCACTATATAATAACATTCAGTAATAAGAGGATCTATGGATTGTCTTTCCCTCTGTAGGATCTCTTCTATTGTATTGTATTTAGTAACTGATCTCCTATATAACATTCAGTAATAAGAGGATCTAGGATTGTCTTTTCATCTGTAGGATCTCTTTCTATGTATGTATTAGTAACTGATCTCTCTATATAATAACATTCAGTAATAAGAGGATCTATGGATTGTCCTTTCCCTCTGGGAGGATTCCTTTCTATTGTGATGTATTTAGTACTGATCTCTCCATATTAATAACTTCAGTATAGAGGATCTATGAGTGTCCTTTTCCCTCTGTAGATTCCTTTATTGTATGTTTATGTTTAGTAACTGATTATCCTATATAATACATTCATTAATAAGAGGATCTTATGGATTGTCTTTCCCTCTAGGATCCCCTTCTATTGTATTGTATTATTAACTGATCTCCTATATAATAACATTCAGTAATAAGAGGATCTATGGATGGTCTTTCCCTCTGTATAGGATCCTCTATGTATTGTATTTAGTAACTGATCTCACTATATATACATTCAGTTATAGATAGTATTATGGATGTCTTTCCCTCTGTAGGGATCCCGTTCTATTGTATTTGTATTTAGTAAAACTGATCCCTATATAAAACATTCAGTAATAAGAGGATCTATGGATTGTCTTTCCCTCGGTGGATTCCTTTCTTGTATTGATTTAAGTAACTGAATCTCCCTATATAATAAACTTCAGTATAAAGGATCTAATGGATTGTCTTTCCCTCTTAGGATCCCTTTCTATTGTAATTGTATTAGTTAACTGATCTCACTATATATAAGAACTTCAGTAATAAGAGGTCTATGGATTGTCTTTCCTCTTAGGATCCCTTCTATTGTTGTGTAATTTAGTAACTGATCTCCTATATTAATAACATCAGTATCTAAGAGGATTCTATGGATTGCTTTCCCTCTGTAGATCCCTTCTATTGTATTGTATTTGAGTAATCGGATCTCTATATAATAACATTACAGTAATAAGAGGATCTATGGATTGTCTTCCACTCTGTAGGATCCCTCTATTGTATTGTATTAGTAACTGGATCTCCTATATAATAACATCAGTAATAAGCGGATCTATGGATTGTCTTTCCCTCTGTAGGATTCCTTCTATTGTATTGTATTTAGTAACTGATCTCCTATATAATAATCCATAGATCCTCTTATTACTGAATGTTATTATATAGGAGATCAGTTACTAAATACAATACAATAGAAGGGATCCTACAGAGGGAAAGACAATCCATAGATCCTCTTATTACTGAATGTTATTATATAGGAGATCAGTTACTAAATACAATAAATAGAAGCGTATCCTACGAGGGAAAGACAATCCATAGATCCTTATAAACTGATGTATTATATAGGAGATCCAGTTACTAATACAATACATAGAAGGGGAATCCTAAGATGGGAAAGACAAATCATAAGATCTCTTATACTGAATGTTATTATCTATAGGAGATCAGTTACTAAATACAATACAATAGAAGGGATCTACAGAGGGAAAGCAATCCATCGATCTCTTATAACGACATGTTATTAATATAGGAATCAGGTACTAAATACAATGACAATAGAAGGAGATCCTACAGAGGAGAGACCAATCCATAGATCTCTTATTACGATGGTTATCTTATTATATGAGATCAAGTTAACTAATACAATACAATGAAAGGGATCCTACAGAGGGAAAGACATCATAGATTCCCTCTTAACTGAATGTTATTATATAGGAGATAGGTTAACTTAATCAATACCAAGAGAAGGAATCCAACCGAGGAAAGACAATCCATAGATCCTCTTATTTACTGAATGTTATTATATAGGGATCAGTTATTACTAAATACAATACAATAGAGGGATCCCTACAGAGGGAAAAGAACATCCATATACCTCTATATAACTGAATGTTATTATATAGTGAGATCAGTCTACTAAATACAATACAATAGAAGGAATCCTACGAGGGAAAGACAATCCATAGATCCTCTTATTACTGAGATGTTATTATAATGGAGGATCAGTACTAAATACAAAACAATAGAGGAGCTCAGGGGAAAGACAATCCATAGATCCTCTTATTACTGAATGGTATTATAGGAATCCGTACTAAATACATACAATAGAGGGATCCTACAGAGGAAGAACAATCCATAGATCCTCTTTATTACTGAATGTTATTATATAGGAGATCAGTTACTAAATACAATACAATAGAAGAGATCCTACAGAGGGAAAGACAATCCATAGATCCTCTTATTACTGAATGTTATTATATAGGAGATCAGTTACTAAATACAATACAATAGAAGGAATCCTACAGAGGGAAAGACAACCATAGATTCCTTATTATGAATGTTATTAATAGGGGATCAGTTATAAATACAATACAATAGAAGGACCTACAGAGGGAGACACAATCCATAGATCCTCTTATACTGAATGTTTATATAGGAGGATCAGTTACTAAATACAATACAATGAAGGGATCCTACAGAGGGAAAGACAATCCATAGATCTCTTTATAACTGAATGTTATATATAGGAGTCAGTTACTAAAATACAATACAATAGAAGGGATTCCTACCGAGGGAAAGACAATCCATAGATCCTCTTATACTGAATGTTATTTATAGGAGATCAGTTAATAAATACAATCAAAGAAGGGATCCTACAGAGGGAAAGACAATCCATAGATCCTCTATTACTGAATGTTATATAGGAGATCAGTTAATAAATACAATACATAGAAGGATCCTACAGAGGGAAAGACAATCCATAGATCCTCTTTATACTGAATGTTATTATATAGGAGATCAGTTCTAAATACATACAATAGAAGGAATCCTACAGAGGGAAAGACAACCATAGATCCTCTATTACTGAATGTTATTATATAGGAGATCAGTTACTAATACATACAATAAGAGATGATCCTACAGAGGGAAAGACAATCCATAGATCCTCTTATTACTGAATGTTATTATATAGGAGATCAGTTACTAAATACAATACAATAGAGAGATCCTACAGAGGGAAAGGACAATCCATAGATCCTCTTATTACTGAATGTATTATATAGGAGATCCGTTACTAAATACAATACAATAGAAGGAGATCTACAGAGGAGAAGACAATCATAGATCCTCTATTATGAATGTTATTATATAGGAGATCAGTTAATAAATACAATACAATAGAAGGAATCCTACAGAGTAGACAATCCCTAGATCCTCTCTATTACTGAATGTTATTAATAGGAGATCAGTTACTAAATACAATACAATAGAAGGATCCTACAGAGGGAAAGACAATCCATAGATCCTCTATACTGAATGTTATTATATAGGAGATCAGTTACTAAATACAATACAATAGAAGGGATCCTACAGAGGGAAAAGAATCCATAGATCCTCTTATTACTGAATGTTATATATATAGGAGATCAGTACTAAATACAATAAAAATAGAAGGGATTCTACAAGGGAAGACAATCCATAGATCCTCTTTAAATGTAGTATTATATAGGAGATCAGTTACTAAATACAATACAATAGAAGGATCCTACAAAGGGAAAGGCAATCATAGATCTCTTATTACTGAATGTTTATATAGGAGATCGTTACTAAATACAATACAATAGAAGGAATCCTACAGAGGAAAGACAATCCATAGATCCTCTTATTACTGAATGTTATTAATAGGAGATCAGTTACTATACAATACAATAGAAGGAATCCTACAGAGGAAAGACAATCCATAGATCCTCTTATTACTGAATGTTATTATATAGGAGATCAGTTACTAAATACAATACAATAGAAGGGATCCTAAGAGGAAAGACAATCAATAGATCCTCTTATTACTGAATGTATATATATAGGAGATCAGTCACTAAATACAATACAATAGAAGGGATCCTACAGAGGGAAAGACAATCCATAGATCCTCTTATAACTGAATGTATTATATAGGAGATCAGTTACTAAATACAATACAATAGAAGGGATCCTACGAGGGAAAGACAATCCATAGATCCTCTTATTACTGAATGTTATTATATAGGAGATCAGTACTAAATACAATACAATAGAAGGAATCCTACAGAGGGAAAGACAATCCATAGATCCTCTTATTACGGAAGTGATTATATAGGAGATCAGTTACTAAATACAACACAATAGAAGGAATCCTACAGAGGGAAAGGACAATCCATAGATCCTCTTATTACGAAGTTATTATATAGGAGATCAGTTAATAAATAAAATACAATAGAAGGGATCTACAGAGGGAAAGACAATCCATCGATCCTCTTTATTACTGAATGTTATTATATAGGAGATCAGTTACTAATACAATACAATAGAAGGGAATCCTACAGAGGGAAAGACAATCCATAGATCTCTTTATTTACTGAATGTATTTATATGGAGATCAGTTACATAAATACAATACAATAGAAGGAATCTACAGAGGGAAAGACAATCCATAGATCCTCTTATTACTGAATGGTATATATAGGAGCTCAGTACTAAATACAATACAATAGAAGATCCTACAGAGGGAAAGACAATCCAAGATCCTCTTTTACTGAATGTTATTATAGGAGATCAGTTACTAAATACAATAAATAGAAGGAATCCTACAGAGGGAAAGACAATCCATGATCCTCTTATTACTGAATGTTATTATATAGGAGATCAGTACTAAATACAATTACAATAGAAGGAATCTACAGAGGGAATGACAATCCATAGATCCTCTTATTACTGAATGTTATTATATAGGAGATCAGTAATAAATACAATACAATAGAAGGAATCCTACAGAGGGAAAGACAATCCAGATCCTCTTTATTACTGAATGTTATTATATAGGAGATCAGTTAATAATACAATACAATAGAAGGAACTACAGAGGAAAGACAATCCATAGATCCTCTTATTACTGAATGTTATTATTAGGAGATCAGTTACTAAATACAATACAATAGAAGGATCCTACAGAGGGAAAGACAATCATAGATCCTTATTACTGAATGTTATTATATGGAGATCAGTTAATACAATACAATAGAAGGAATCCTACAGAGGGAAAGACAATCCATAGATCCTCTTATTACTGAATGTTATTATATAGGAGATCAGTTAATAAATACAATAAAATAGAAGGAATCCTACAGAGGGAAAGGACAAATCCATAGATCCTCTTATAATGAATGTTTATTATTAGGGGATCAGTTACTAAATACAATACAATAGAAGGGATCCTACAGAGGGAAAGACAATCCATAGTCCTCTATTACTGAATGTTATTATATAGGAGATCAGTTACTAAAATACAATACAATGAAGGGATCCTACAGAGGGAAAGACAATCCATAGATCCTTATTACTGAATGTTTATTATATGAGATCAGTACTAAAATAATACAAGAGAAGGGATCTACAGAGGGAAGACAATCCTAGATCCTTATTACGATGTTATTATATAGGAGATCAGTTACTAAATACAATACAATAGAAGGGATCCTACAGAGGGAAAGACAATCCATAGATCCTCTATTACTGAAGTTTTTTATATAGGAGATCCGTTACTAAAACAATAATAGAAGGAATCCTACAGAGGGAATGACATCCATAGATCCTCTTATTACTGAATGTTATTATATAGGAGATCAGTCTATAAATACAATACAATAGAAGGAATACAGAGGGAAAGACAATCATAGATCCTCTTATTACTGATGTTATTATTAGGAGATCAGTTACTAATAACTACAATAGAAGGAATCCTACAGAGGGAAGACAATCCATAGATCCTCATTATACGAATTTTATATTAGGAGATCAGTTACTAAATACAATACAATAGAGGGATCCTACAGAGGGAAAAGAATCCATAGATCCTATCTTACTGAATGTGTATATATAGGAGATCATTACTAAAAACATACAATAGAAGGGATCTAAGAGGGAAACACAATCCAGATCTCCTCTTATTATGAATGGTATTATAATAGGAGATCAGTTACTAAATACAATACAATAGAAGGAATCCTACAGAGGGAAAGACAATCCAAGACCTCTTATTACTGAATGGTATTATATAGGAGATCAGTTACTAAATACAATACAATAGAAGGGATCCTACAAGGGAAAGACAATCCATAGATCCTCTTATTACTGAAGTTATTATATGGAGATCAGTACTAAATACAATACAATAGAGGAATCCTACAGAGGGAATGACAATCAAGATCCTCTTATTACTGAATGGATTAAAGGAGATCAGTTACTAAATACAATACAATAGAAGGATCCTACGAGGGGAAAGACAATCCATAGATCCTCTTATTACTGAATGTTATTATATAGGAGATCAGTTACTAAATACAATACAATAGAAGGGATCCTACAGAGGGAAGACAATCCATAGATCCTCTATTACTGAATGTTTATATAGGAGATCAGTTACTAAATACAATACAATAGAAGGAATCTACAGAGGGAAAGACAATACCATAGATCCTCTCTATACTGAATTTATTATATAGGAGATCAGTTACTAAAACAATACAATGAAGGAATCCTACAGAGGGAAAGACAATCCATAGATCCTCTATTATGAATGTTATATATAGGAGATCAGTTACTAAATACAATACAATAGAAGGGTCCTACAGAGGGAAAGACAATCCTAGATCTTATTACTGAATGTTATTATATAGGAGATCAGTTACTAAATACAATACAATAGAAGGAATCCTACAGGGAAAGACAATCCATAGATCCTCTTATTATGAATGTTATATATATAGGAGATCAGTTACTAAATACAATACAAAGAAGGGATCCTACAGAGGGAAAGACAATCCATAGATCTCTTATTACTGAATGGTATTATATAGGAGATCAGTTACAACTACAATACAATAGAAGGATCCTACAGAGGGGAATGACAACCATATATCTCTTATTACTGAAGTTATTATATAGGAGATCAGCTAATAATACAATACAATAGAAGAGATCCTACAGAGGGAAAGACATCCAAGATCCTCTTATTACTGAATGTTATTATATAGGAGATCAGTTACTAAATACAATACAATAGAAGGAATCCTACAGAGGGAAAGACAATCCACAGATCCTCTTATTACTGAATGTTATTATATAGGAGATCAGTTACTAAATACAATACAATAGAAGGAATCCTACAGAGGGAAAGACAATCCATAGATCCTCTTATTACTGAATGTTATTATATAGGAGATCAGTTACTAAATACAATACAATAGAAGGAATCCTACACGAGGGAAAGACAATCCATAGATCCTCTTATATGAATGTTATTATATAGGGATCAGTTACTAAAATACAATAGACATAGAGGACCTACAGAGGGAAAAGAAATCCATAGATCCTATTATTACTGAATGTTATTATATAGGAGATCATTACTAAAACATACAATAGAAGGGATCCTACAGAGGGAAAGACAATCCATAGATCCTCTTATACTGAATGTATTATTTATAGGAGATCAGTTACTAAATACAATACAATAGAAGGAATCCTACAGAGGGAAAGAATCCATAGATCCTTTATTATGAATGTTATTATATAGGAGATCAGTTACTAAATACAATACAATGAAGGGATCCTACAGAGGGAAAGACAATCCATAGATCCTCTTATTACGAATGTTTTATATAGGAGATCCGTAAATACAATACAATAGAGGATCCTACAGAGGGAAAGACAATCATAGATCCTCATTATACTGAGTTTTATTAGGAGATCAGTTACTAAATACAATACAATAGAAGGAATCCTAAGAGGGAAAGACAATCCATAGATCCTCTTATTACTGAATTTATATAGGAGATCAGTATAAATACAATACAATAGAAGGATCCTACGAGGGAAGACAATCCATAGTCTTTATACTGATGTTATTATATAGGAGATCAGTTACTAAATACAATACAATAGAAGGGATCCTACAGAGGGAAAGACAATCCATAGATCCTCTTATTACTGAATGTTATTATATAGGAGATCAGTTAATAAATACAATACAATAGAAAGGGATCTACAGAGGGAAAGAATCCATCAGATCTCTTATACACGAATGTTTATTATATAGGAGATCAGGTACTAATACAATACCAAGAAGGAATCCACCGAAGGAGGACTCAATCCATAGATCCTCTTTTACTGATGTTATTATATAGGAGATAAGTTTTACTAAATACAATACAATAAGGGATCCCACAGAGGAAAGACAATCAATAGAGCACTCCCCTTAATAACTGAATGTTATTATATAGGAGATCAGTTAACTGAAATACAATACAATAGCAAGGGATCCATAAGAGGGAAAGACAATCATAGATCCTCTTATTACTGAATGTTATTATAATGGAGATCAGTTAATAATACAATACAATAGAGGGGATCCTCAAGGAAAGAAAATCACTAGATACTCTTATTACTGAATGTTATTATATAGGAGTATCAGTTACTAAATACATACAATAGAAGGAATCCTACGAAGAGGGAAAGACAATCCATAGATCCTCTTATACTGAATGTTTTATACTAGGAGGATCAGTATATAAAACTACATAGACAGGAACTCCAGAGGGAAGACAATCCATAGATCCTCTTATTACTGAATGTTATTATAAGATGAGATCAGTTACTAATACAATACAATAGAAAGAGATCCTACAGAGGAAAAGACATCCATAGATCCTCTTATTATGAATGTTATTATATGGAGATCATTACTAAAATCAATACAATAGAAGAGATCCTACAGAGGGAAAGACAATCCATAGATCCGCTTATACTGAATGTTATTATATAGGAGATCAGTACTAAATTACAATACAATAGAAGGAATCCTACCGAGCGAAAGACAATCCATAGATCCTCTTATTACTGAATGTTATTATATAGGAAGATCAGTTTAATAAATACAATACAATGAAGGGACCTACAGAGGGTATTGACAATCCTAGATCCTTTATTACTGAATGTTATTATAATAGGAGTCTTACAATTACAATACAATCAGAAGGGATCCTACAGAGGAAAACAATCCATAGATCTCTCTTATAACTGAATGTTATTATATAGGAGATCAGTTACTAAATACAATACAATGAAGGGATCCTACAGAGGGAAAGACAATCCATAGATCCTCTTATTCTGAATGTTATTATATAGGAGATCAGTTAATAATCAACAATAGAAGGGATCCTACAGAGGGAAAGACAATCCATAGATCCTCTTATACTGAATGTTATTATAGGAGATCAGTTACTAAATACAATACAATAGAAGGATCCTACGAGGGAAGACAATCCATAGATCCTCTTATTACTGAATGTTATTATATAGGAGATCAGTTACTAATACAATACAATAGAAGAATCCTACAGAGGGAAAGACAATCCATAGATCCTCTTATTACTGAATGTTATTATATAGGAGATCAGTTACTAAATACAATACAATAGAAGAGATCCTACAGAGGGAAAGACAATCCATAGATCCTCTTATTAAATGTTATTATATAGGAGATCAGTTACTAAATACAATACATAGAAGAGATCCTACAGAGGAAAGACAATCCTAGATCCTCTTATTACTGAATGTTATTATATAGGAGATCAGTTACTAAATACAATACAATGAGGATCCTACAGAGCGACAGACAATCCATAGATCCTCTTATTACTGAATGTTATTATATAGGAGATCAGTTAATAAATACAATACAATAGAAGGGACCTACAGAGGTATTGACAATCCATAGATCCTCTTTTACTGAATGTTATTATATAGGAGATCAGTTACTAAATACAATACAATAGAAGGAATCCTACAGAGGGAAAGACAATCCATAGATCCTCTTATTACTGAATGTTATTATATAGGAGATCAGTTACTAAATACAATACAATAGAAGGGATCCTACAGAGGGAAAGCAATCCATAGATCCTCTTATTACTGAATGTTATTATATAGGAGATCAGTTCACTAAATACAATACAATAGAAGGGATTCCTACAGAGGGAAGACAATCCATAGTATCCTCTTATAACTGAATGTATTTATATGGAGATCAGTTACTAAATCAATACAATAGAAGAGAATCCTACAGGGAAAGACAATCCATAGATCCCTTATTTCTGAATGTTATTATATAGGAGATCAGTTACTAAATACAATACAATAGAAGGAACCTACAGAGGAAAGACAATCCATAGATCCTCTATTACTGAATGTTATTGATTATAAGGAGAATCAGTTACCTAAATACAATACATAGAAGGAATCCTACAGAGGGAAGACAATCCATAGATCCTCTTATTACTGATGTTTTATATGGAGATCAGTTACTAAATACAATACAATAGAAGGGATCCTACAGAGGAAAGACAATCCATAATCCTCTTATTACTGAATGTTATTTATATAGGAGATCAGTCACTAAATACAATACAATAGAAGGGATCCTACAGAGGGAAAGCATCCATAGATCTCTTATAAACTGAATTTATATTATATAGAGATCAGTTACTAAATACAATACAATAGAAGGAATCCTACAGAGGGAAAGACAATCCATAGATCCTCTTATTACTGAATGTTATTATATATGGAGATCATTACTAAATACAATACAATAGAAGGAATCCTACAGAGGGAAAGGACAATCCATAGATCCTCTTATTACTGAATGTTATTAATAGGAGATCAGTTACTAAATACAATACAATAGAAGGAATCCTACAGAGGGAAAGACAATCCATAGTCCTCTTATTACTGAATGTTATTATATAGGAGATCAGTTATAAATAAATACAATAGAAGGATCCTACAGAGGGAAAGACAATCCATAGTATCCTCTTATTACTGAATGTTATTATATAGGGATCAGTACTAATACAATACAATAGAAGGGATCCTACAGAGGGAAAGACAATCCATAGATCCTCTTTTACTATGAATGTATTATATAGGAGATCAGTTAACTAAATACAATACAATAGAAGGAATCCTACAGAGGGAAGACAATCCATAGATCATCTTATTACTGAATGTTATTATATAGGAGATCAGTTACTAAATACAATACAATAGAAGGAATCCTACAGAGGGAAAGAACATCCATAGATCCTCTTATTACTGAATGTTATTAGTATAGAGATCAGTTACTAATACAATACAATAGAAGGAATCCTACAGAGGGAAAGACAATCCATAGTCCTCTTATACTGAATGTTATTATATAGGAGATCAGTTACTAAATACAATACAATAGAAGGAATCCTACAGAGGGAAGACAATCCATAGATCTCTTTTTACTGAATGTTATTATATAGGAGATCAGCTAATAATACAATACAATAGAAGGAATCCTACAGAGGGAAAGACAATCCATAGATCCTCTTATTACTGAATGTTATTATATAGGAGATCAGTTACTAAATACAATACAATAGAAGGAATCCTACAGAGGGAAAGACAATCCATAGATCCTCTTATTACTGAATGTTATTATAGGAGATCAGTTACTAAATACTAATACAATAAGAGGAATCCTACAGAGGGAAAGACAATCCATAGATCCTCTTATATCACTGAATGTTATTATATGGAGATCAGTTACTAAATACACATACAATAGAAGGAATCCTACAGAGGGAAAGACAATCCATAGATCCCTTATTACTGAATGTTATTATAGGAGATCATTACTAAATACAATACAATAGAAGGAATCTACAGAGGGAAAGACAATCCATAGTCCTCTTTATTACTGAATGTTTATTTATAGGGATCAGTTACTAAATACAATACAATAGAAGGGATCTACAGAGGGAAAGGCAATCCATAGATCCTCTTATTCTGAATGTTATATATAGGAGATAGTTACTAAATACAATACAATGAAGGATCCTACAGAGGGAAAGACAATCATAGATCCTCTTATTACTGAATGTTATTATATAGAGATCAGTTACTAAATACACATACAATAGAAGAAGGATCCTACAGAGGGAAAGCAATCCTAGATCCTCTTATTACTGAATGTTATTATATAGGAGATCAGTTACTAAATACAATACAATAGAAGGGCTCCTACAGAGGGAAGACAATCCATAGATCCTCTTATTCTGAATGTTATTATATAGGAATCTTACTAAATACAATACAATAGAAGGAATCCTACAGAGGGAAGACACCATAGATCCTCTTATTACTGAATGTATTATATAGGAGATCAGTTATAAATACAATACAATAGAAGGAATCCTACAGAGGGAAAGACAATCCATAGATCCTCTTATTTACTGAATGTTATTATATAGGAGATCAGTTACTAAATACAATACAATAGAAGGATCCTACAGAGGGAAAGACAATCCATAGATCCTCTTATTACTGAATGTTTTATATAGGAGATCAGTTACTAAATACAATACAATAGAAGGGATCCTACAGAGGGAAAGACAATCCCATAGATCCTCTTATTCTGAATGTTATTATATAGGAGATCAGTTACTAAAAACAATACATAGAAGGGATCCTACAGGGGAAAAAAATCCATAGATCCTCTTATTACTGAATGTTATTATATAGGAGATCAGTTACTAAATACAATACAATAGAAGGAATCCTACAGAGCGAAAGACAATCCATAGATCCTCTTATTACTGAATGTTATTATATAGGAGATCAGTTACTAAATACAATACAATAGAAGGGATCTACAGAGGAAAGACAATCCATAGATCCTCTTATTACTGAATGTTATTATATAGGAGATCAGTTACTAAATACAATACAATAGAAGGAATCCTACAGAGGGAAAGACAATCCATAGATCCTCTTATTACTGAATGTTATTATATAGGAGATCAGTTACTAAATACAATACAATAGAAGGAATCCTACAGAGGGAAAGACAATCCATAGATCCTCTTATTACTGAATTGTTATTAATAGGAGATCAGTTACTAAATACAATACAATAGAAGGGATCCTACAGAGGAAAGACAATCCATAGATCCTCTATTACTGAATGTTATATATAGGAGATCAGTTACTAAATACAATACAATAGAAGGATCACAGAGGGAAAGACAATCCATAGATCCTCTTATTACTGAATTTTATTATATAGGAGTATCAGTTACACATAACAATACAATGAAGGAATCCTACAGAGGGAAAGACAATCCATAGATCCTCTATTACTGAATGTTATATATAGGAGATCGTTACTAAATACAATACAATAGAAGGGATCCTACAGAGGGAAAGGACAATCCATAGATCCTCTTATTACTGAATGTTATTATATAGGAGATCAGTTACTAAATACAACAATAGAAGGAATCCTACAGAGGGAAAGCAATCCATAGATCCTCTTATTACTGAATGTTATTATATAGGAGATCAGTACTAAATACAATACAATAGAAGGGATCCTACAGAGGGAAAGACATCCATAGATCCTCTTTTACTGAATTATTATATAGGAGATCGTTATAATACAATACAATAGAAGGCATCCTCGAGGGAATGACAACCATATATCCTTATTACTGAATGTTATTATATAGGAGATCAGCTAATAAATACAATACAATAGAAGGAAATCCTACAGAGGGAAAGACAATCCATAGATCCTCTTATTACTGAATGTTATTATATATGGAGATCAGTTACTAACACAATACAATAGAGGAATCCTACAGAGGGAAAGACAATCCCAATCCTCTTATTACTGAATGTTCTATATATAGGAGATCAGTACTAAATACATACAATAGAAGGAATCCTACAGAGGGAAGACAATCCACAAATCCTCTTATTACTGAATGTTATTATATAGGGTCAGTTACTAAATACAATACAATAGAAGGATCCTACGAGGGAAAGACAATCCATAGATCCTCTTATTATGATGTTATATATAGGAGATCAGTTACTAAATACAATACATAGAAGGGATCCTACAGAGGGAAAGACAATCCATAGATCCTCTTATTACTGAATGTTATTATATAGGAGATCAGTTACTAAAACAATACAATAGAAGGGATCCTACAGAGGGAAAGACAATCCATGATCCTCTTATATGAATGTTATTATATAGGAGTCAGTTACTAAAACAATACAATAGAAGGAATCCTACAGAGGGAAAGACACTCCATAGATTCCTTTATTACTGAATGTTATTATATAGGAGATCAGTTACTAAATCAATACAATAGAAGGATCCTACAGAGGGAAAGAAATCCATAGATCCTCTTATTACTGAATGTTATTATATAGGAGATCAGTTACTAAATACAATACAATAGAAGGATCCTACAGAGGGAAAAGCAATCCATAGATACCTCTTATTACTGAATGTTATTATATAGGAGATCAGTTACTAAATACAATACAATAGAAGGAATCCTACAGCGGGAAAGACAATCCATAGATCCTCTTATTACTGAATGTTTATATAGGAGATCAGTACTAAATACAATACAATAGAAGGGATCCTACAGAGGGAAAGACAATCCATAGATTCCTCTATTACTGAATGTTATTATACTAGGAGATCAGTATAAATACAATAACATCATAGAAGGAATCCTACAGAGGGAAAAGACAATCCTAGATCCTCTTATTACTGAATGTTATTATATAGGAGATCATTTACTAAATACAATACAATAAAGGGCTCACTACAGAGTGAAGACATCCATAGATCCCTCTTATTACTGAATGTTATTATATAGGAGATCAGTTAATAAATACAATAAAATAGAAGGAATCCTACACACCTCGAAATCCTCCTCGTAGTTAGTAGTGTCCTTGAATGGTAAATCAGAACCAGGCGCCTGTCCAGCAGATCTGTCATTTTCACTTTCCTTATTAAAAACAATCAGACAGGTCAAACACATGCTCACAAGGCTCTTTAAAGACTACATGGGCACTGGCGAAAACATGGAAACCTGTTTAGTTTCACAATCTATTACTTACATGAAAATGTAATAAAAAAGAATATTCCCATGTATAGGTCTTCTGGGGAGAAAACTCTTTATGTTAGGATTAACAAGTTAAGTTCTCCTTTAAGAACACACATATATAAAAAATATGGACAGATATAAGTGTGTGCCTTGACACAATGAATTAAATTCCTGCTCTAAAGAGCTTATACTCTACAGTGTTACAGAGCTTACAATCTACAGTGTTAAAGGGAATGTATACCAATGTATTGCCAATAACTGGAAACTATCATTCTTCGCAACTATCACTGTACACTGAGCATGCTTGACTTCTCAGAAAGTCAGATGGAAGGCATTGTCGGTTAAGAGTGGCAGAGGGACTACTTAGGCTAAGCAAAACAAGTAAGGCATTGCAAGCATGCAGCAACACACACACCTCGGAGTAAGGGCTATTTAAATGTATTAATAGATCAGGATGAAACAAAGTCATTTTTACAGGATAGTTGCCCTTTAAATTTTAGGAATAAAAGGTTCATATATATGCAATATATTCTCCACATGTAGTGAGGGTATGGTGTACAGCTGTCCCAATCACCAGATTTATCACTGAATTAGGGGGTGGATTCCCTTGCCAGTTTTGGAAATAGTACAGGCAGAGCAACCCGCTAACCCGATAATTCATCCAGATGGGGGGATTTAACATGGATTTGCCCGGTTTGCTCCCATTATAGCATCGTCCCCTTAGTTCCTTCTAATGACAGAAGATGGCCATATCTTGGGTGAAACGCGTGTAACATTATCAATATTGAGCACCGAATGATGCTGTTTGTAGATTCTTGTATCATACTTATGAAACCAGACAGCACATGTGGAAGATTATTAGGGAATAACACACAGTGTATCTGTTCCCACAACATCGATTTGATATTACCATAATTACCGTAATAAGCATCAGGTTCTGGATTCTCATTACAAGTATTTCTCACAAAGGGACTGAAGATGTGTGTTTGGTGCAGGAGGGATTAAAGGGTAAATACCGGTCGTTTCATACCTCTGCAATCCTGTGGATACGGTCACCCATCTGTCCCCTTTCTTTCTTTTCTTTGTTTTGTTTTTCCTTCTCTCCTTCATCAGAATATTGCTGTTCTTCCTCCATAGAATTCAGCTTTCTGGTCTCCCGGTGTTTTCCTTCCGTCTTCATCCTCTCCACATGTAAATCGCCTGGATCCATTTTCTCCCGATGTTTTCCATGTCTTTGGTCTCTGTCCTCGTGTCCTCTCTTATTGCAAAACATAATTAACAATAATTATCGATAAAGACCATCGGATTATATAAAGTGCTCCACTGAAAAATAAAGCTTTCGCCTTATAATTACTTCAATTATGAAATGAAAAGAGACACACTCTTTAAATCAAATTAGCAGCGCTTTAATACTTCCCTGAACCGATACCAATAAGGAACGATAAGAAATGAAAGTTACAGGGCTGTAATCACTAACATATTAAGGAGGTATGAAGATATCCGGTGTCACCTATTTAAATGTACACGTTAGAGAATCTTCCTTACCTCTCTTCTTCTTTCTCCTTTGTCTTTTCCTTCTCTGTGTCTTGTCTCTTTCTCATACTTTGAAAGTTTCTCTCTGTCTAAAGAAATATACTTGTACATTAGCAAAGCTGGACTTCCTGGTGCTACGATGGAGTTACCTATTAGGGCACGGCCACACTGCAGCGCAAACGCAATCGCACATGGAATCGAATGCGATTTCATGTGCGATTTCGTTGCGTTTGCTTCATTAGGTATAGGAAAATGCATGCGATTGCGATTAAAAATGCGGAACGCAAATCGCAATGCACCCCCGAAAATGCGTGTTTTTCGGTGCGTTGCCGCGTTTTCAATGATTTTTAAAAATGCAAACGCAGAAAAATCGCAGCAGTGTGGCTTAGCCCTTACAGAGATAAAATGTATTATTCATTCATTGATCGTGTATTTCACCCTAGCCAATAAATCTAACTTTTATCCAAAAAAAATGTATTTATTTCTTTTTACCCTCCAACCCATCTGTCCATTTAGATTCATTGAAGAACGGGAGGTAAGACACAGCTCCTTTACCTCCTGTTCTTCAATAAAGCTAAATGGCAATTTTTTTTTTCCCCAGTGGAGATACCCTTTAATGAATGAAAACCATCTGTTTATCTGTCCAATATTTACTAAATCTATAAAAGATCATCTGTAAGAAAGTCTCCGCGGCAGCTGGAATTGGAAAATCACTGTAACGGAGCAGACTGACTGTGTTTATACCCAATCACTGATAGGGTCTCAATATATTATCACAGAGGGTGAAAAGTAACCACACACGCAATGATATTGTCTTACCCTGACCACCGTGACCTTCTCTGTCTCCTAGGTCCTCTGTACGGTGTTTTTTCTCCCGTCTGCTCTCCCCAGATTTCTGCTTTTCTCTATGTCGGTCTTGGTCGAAATTTTGTTCCTTAGCTCGTTCACGGTCTTTATTTCTTTCTTGGTTTTGTTGGCGGTCTCTCTTAGGATCTCTTTCAACGTCTCCTCTCTGATCATGTTCTTGTCCTGTTTCTTTATCTCTTTCACGATCTCGTTCCCTTTTTCCATGTTTTTCCCGGTCTCCTTTGTGAACTAGTTCATGGTCTCGCTTACTTTCTCTCTCTCTTTCGTGGTTTCTTTTGTGATCTTCTTCACGGTATCGTTCTTTTTTGTGGTCTCCTCTGTGATCTCGTTCACTTTCTTGATCTCTTTTACCATCTCTTTTATGAGCTCGTTCACGGTCTTGCTCCCTTTCCCTTTCTCGATCTCTTTCGCGGTCTCTTTTATGAACTTGTTCACGGTCTTGCTCCCTATCTCTTTCACGGTCTCTTTTATGAACTTGTTCACGGTCTTGCTCCCTTTCTCGATCTCTTTCGCGGTCTCTTTTATGAGCTCGTTCACGGTCTTGTTCACTTCCTTTATCTGTTTCATGGTCTCTCTTATGAACTTGTTTGTGGTCTCGTTCTCTTTCTCTGTCACGGTCTCTCTTGTGAACTCCATCGTGATCTTGCTCCCTTTCACTGGCTCCTCTGTGATGTTGTTCACGGTCTTTTTTACGGTCTAGTTCATGGCCTTTTCTATGATCTCTGTCACTTTTATCTACCTGGTCGTGAACTTGGTTGCCATCTTGTTTGTGTCCCCTGTGGCGCTCTCTAGCTTGGGCCCTTCCTTCTTCGTGCTTTTGTATAGATGCCATGACTTCATGGCCAAGTGTCTCTTGTTCCTGGTGTCTGTAATGTCCTTGTTCTTTCCATCTTTCCTTGTCATGGCGCTTTTCCCTGTGTCCTTCTCTATCATCATTTCTGTGAAGCCGCCTTTCTTTATTTCTGTTGCCATCAATTAGTCTTTCTGGTGGTGCAGCCTAAATAATGATAAACAATGTAAACTATACAAGTTTTTATGACAAGTTTCCCCAAACAAGACATTAGTAAACGCTCACAGACTTTCATTACCCCCAGCATAGCTCCACCAAAAGGTCAGTCGCCTTTAGGTCAACTCCTGACCTATAACTAGAATTATGAGACTAGAATTGTCTTTATAGTGCTGACTTATTCCATTTTGATTCATGAATACAGTAGGCAATTTATGTTCAGTGCAATTATCTATTACCTTCAGGTGCCTCTTCAGCTCTTCAGCCTTCCACGTATCCTCCTTGTTTTTAAGCTGGAACATAGAGAACATGGTGGTTTATGGGTGATTAACCATCTATGGATTGATATTTAGCAAGACAATAACGTGGAAAAGATCCATTGGTATCATCAGAGTGGGATTGGGAAATAAGGGATTCCAGGGCGGGGAACCTGCTACCTACATACTAATCTGTCTACCTACTTGTTTATCTACCTACAAGTCTGTCTATCTACCTGTGTTTTATACTTACCAACATGTACTCACCCACATTCAGCAGATACAGCCGGACCTCCAACATGTGCAAGTAAGCTACATTCATTATAAAGCTTTAGTGTAGTTGGATTCCCTATTGTTTCATTGTGTTATTTATACACCTTACTACCCACCAACCTTCACATTCATCCCACATCCAACCCCACTACCTACCTTCCTCCCTACTTACCTACACACTCACCTTCATTTCAATTCACCAATCTAAAACAATCTACACAGTTAACTGACTTACCAAACTACCCACCAACCCAGTCTATTTACTAGGGTTTCCACCTTTCCATTTAAAAGGGAACTGTGGTCTCCATACACATGGTTCTTATTAGAAAGGGCATTATACATCAAAAAGAGAAAACGTTTCTAATCCGCAACACTTCTAAACCACAGAACACAGTAGATGTAATGTAAAGTGCATAATAAAAATCCTTCAATACTGACAGGGATACAATTATTTAAAAAAACCTTTAAAAACATCCCATATTACCCCATTATATCATAGAGTACTAAGCTTATTGTTGTGCAATCATATAAGTCAAGTACTAGGCAGTCAAATAGTACTACAGTAGTCAGAGTGCATCATCGGGGTTCCTACTCCCGACCTTCCGATAGAGTCACAGTGCAGATGGGGATATGGGCTAAAAGCAAGTTCAGGTCCGTCTGGCAGGACGTGTTTTGCTCCGTTCAATGCTCACATTGGAGCTCTCTTAACTACCCTGCCCTTATAAGAAAGGGCACATGCCTACCTTTAAAATGACTCCAGGATCATGCTTCTAGCTGCAGTTTATTATTATTGTGGATTTATATATCGCCAACATCTTCCGTAGCGCTTTACAAATACATGTATACATTAACATCAGGCCCTGCCCCGAAGAGCTTACAATCCAAGCACATTTATTTGACACATACAACCTATTAGTATGTCTTTATGATTGTGGGGTAAACCCACGCAAGCACGGGGAGAACATACAAAGTTACAGCAGTATAAAGGGCGGTGCTTCCTGCTAGTACTGTGAGCTGTGACATCACCAGCATTTGGGGTCCGCCCCCAAGTTTGCTCACTGCTGGGACAGAGCATCATCAGCTGTATTATAAGCCCGCCCCAAAACTTCTAAATCATATTTAAAGCCACAAGCCTGAAAATATTGGTTTCTCTTTTCCTAATGTTCCTATAGGCATAGGAAAGGCCAGAGAATGGTTTTAGGTCTGTAACATGCTTGTCACAGACACTTAAACTTGGGGGTGGAGCTTATGACAGAGGCCTGTCGCAGAAACTTCGTTCCACGTCTTTATTTCTTTCTCTGGGTTTTGTTGGCGGTCTCTCTTAGATCTCTTCAACGTGCTCTCTCTGATCATGTTCTTGTCCTGTTTCTTTACTCTTTCACGATCTCGTTCCCTTTTCCATGTTTTTCCCGGTCTCCTTTGTGAACTAGTTCATGGTCTCGCGTTTACTTCCTCTCTCTTTCGTGGTTTCTTTTGTGATCTTCTTCACGGTATCGTTCTTTTTTGTGTCTCCTCTGTGATCTCGTTCACTTTCTTGATCTCTTTTACCATCTCTTTTATGAGCTCGTTCACGTCTTGCTCCCTTTCCCTTTCTCGATCTCTTCGCGGTCTCTTTTATGAACTTGTCACGGTCTTGCTCCCTTTCCCTATCTCTTTCACGGTCTCTTTTATGAACTTGTTCACGGTCTTGCTCCCTTTCTCGATCTCTTTCGCGCGTTCTCTTTATGAGCTCGTTCACGGTCTTGTTCACTTCCTTATCTGTTTCATGGTCTCTCTTATGAACTTGTTTGTGGTCTCGTTCTCTTTCTCTGTCACTGCTTCTCTTGTGAACTCCATCTGTATCTTGCTCCCTTTCACTGGCTCTCTGTGATGTTGTTCACGGTCTTTTTTACGGTCTAGTTCATGGCCTTTTCTATGATCTCTGTCACTTTTATCTACCTGGTCGGGAACTTGGTTGCCATCTTGTTTGTGTCCCCTGTGGCGCTCTCTAGCTTGGGCCCTTCTTCTCGTGCTTTTGTATAGATGCCAGGACTTCATGGCCAAGTGTCTCTTGTTCCTGGTGTCTGTAATGTCCTTGTTCTTTCCATCTTTCCTTGTCATGGCGCTTTTCCCTGTCCTTCTCTATCATCATTTCTGTGAAGCCGCCTTTCTTATTTCTGTTGCCATCAATTATCTTTCTGGTGGTGCAGCCTAAATTGATAACAATGTAAACTATACAAGTTTTTATGACAAGTTTCCCCAAACAAGACATTAGTAAACGCTCACAGACTTTCATACCCCCAGCATAGCTCCACCAAAAGGTCAGTCGCCTTAGGTCAACTCCTGACCTTAACTAGAATTATGAGACTAGAATTGTTTATAGTGTGACTTATTCCATTTTGATCATGAATACAGTAGGCAATTTATGTTCAGTGCATTATCTATACCTTCAGGTGCCTCTCAGCTCTTCAGCCTTCCACGTATCCTCCTTGTTTTTAAGCTGGAACAAGAGAACATGGTGTTTAGGGGATTAACCATCTATGGATTGATATTTAGCAAGACAATAACGTGGAAAGATCCATTGGTATCATCAGAGTGGGATTGGGAAATAGGGATTCCAGGGCGGGGAACCTGCTACCTACATACTAATCTGTCTACCTTGTTTTCTACCTACAGTTGTCTATCTACCAGTGTTTTATACTTACCAACATGTACTCACCCCACATTCAGCAGATACAGCCGGACCTCCAACATGTGCAAGTAAGCTACATTCATTATAAGCTTTAGTGTAGTTGGATTCCCTATTTTTCATTGTGTTATTTATACACCTTACTACCCACCAACCTTCACATCATCCCACATCCAACCCCACTCCTACCTTCCTCCCTACTTACCTACACACTCACCTTCTCAATTCACCAATCTAAAACAATCTACACGTTAACTGACTTACCAACTACCACACCAACCCAGTCTATTTACTAGGGTTTCCACCTTCCATTTAAAGGGAACTGTGGTCTCCATACACATGGTTCTTATTAGAAAGGCATTAACATCAAAAGAGAAAACGTTTCTAATCCGCAACACTTCTAAACCACAGAACACAGTAGATGTAATGTAAAGTGCATAATAAAAATCCTTCAATACTGACAGGGATACAATTATTTAAAAAAACCTTTAAAACATCCCATTACCCCATTATATCATAGAGTACTAAGCTTATTGTGTGCAATCATATAAGTCAAGTACTAGGCAGTCAAATAGTACTACAGTAGTCAGAGTGCATCATCGGGGTTCCTACTCCCACCTTCCGATAGAGTCACAGTGCAGATGGGGATATGGGCTAAAAGCAAGTTCAGTCCGTCGGCAGGACGTGTTTTGCTCCGTTCAATGCTCACATTGGAGCTCTCTTAACTACCCTCCCTTATAAGAAAGGGCACATGCCTACCTTTAAAATGACTCCAGGATCATGCTTCTAGCTGCAGTTTATATTATTGTGATTTATATATCGCCAACATCTTCGGTAGCGCTTTACAAATACATGTATACATTAACATCAGGCCCTCCCCGAAGAGCTTACAATCCAAGCACATTTATTTGACCATACACCTATTAGTATGTCTTTATGATTGTGGGTAAACCCACGCAAGCACGGGGAGAACTACAAAGTTACAGCAGTATAAAGGGCGGTGCTTCCTGCTAGTACTGTGAGCTGTGACATCACCAGCATTTGGGGTCCGCCCCCAAGTTTGCTCACTGCTGGGACAGAGCATCATCAGCTGTATTATAAGCCCGCCCAAAACTTCTAAATCATATTTAAAGCCACAAGCCTGAAAATATTGGTTTCTCTTTTCCTATGTTCCTATAGGCATAGGAAAGGCCAGAGAATGGTTTTAGGTCTGTAACATGCTTGTCACAACCTTAAACTTGGGGGTGGAGCTTAGACAGAGGCCTGTCGCAGAAACTAAACTTGGGATGGAGCTTATGACAAAGGCCTGTCACAGAAAACTTAAACTTGGGGGTGAGCTTATGACAGAGGCCTGTCACAGAAACTTAAACTTGGGGGTGGAGTCTTTGACAGAGCCTGTCACAGAAACTTAAACTTGGGGGTGGAGCTATGACAGAGGCCTGTCGCAGAAATTTAAACTTGGGGATGGAGCTTATGACAGGACCTGTCACAGACACTTAACTTGGGGGTGGAGCTTATGACAGAGGCCTTTCACAGAAACTTAAACTTGGGGGTGGAGCTTATGACAGAGGCCTGTCACGAAAATTAAACTTGGGGTGGCCGCTTATGACAGAGGCCTGTCACAGAAACTTAAACTTGGGGGTGGAGCTTATGACAAAGGCCTGTCGCAGAAACTTAAACTTGGGGGTGGGGCTTATGATGCATGCCTGTAACAGAGACTTAAACTTGGGGGTGGGGCTTATGACGCATGCCTGTCACAGAGACTTAAACTTGGGGGTGGAGCTTATGATGCATGATAAGGGGTGTTACCCTCGAAACGTTGTGTTACCTGTTGATGTTTGGTCACAATAAATCGTTCACATTGGAGTGCAAGTCTACTTTGTTTGTCTTCAGTACTTCATTCCCTTTGAAGTAGGGGAATTCAGGGTTAGTGTGCATATGGACTTTGTTACCTATGTTGAGCTTATGACGCATGCCTGTAACAGAAACTTAAACTTGGGGTGGAGCTTATGACGCATGCCTGTCACACTTAAACTTGGGGGTGGAGCTTATGACTCATGCCTGTCACAGAGACTTAAACTTGGGGGTGGAGCTTATGACGCATGCCTGTCCACAAGACTTGAACTTGGGGTGGGGGTTATGACGCATGCCTGTCACACTTAAACTTGGGGGTGGAGCTTATGACACATGCCTGTCACAGAGACTTAAATTTGGGGGTGGCGCTTATGATGCATGATGAAGGGGGTGTTACCCTCGAAACGTTGTGTTACTGTTGATGTTTGGCTCACAATAAATCGTTCACATTGGAGTGCAAGTCACTTTGTTGTCTTCAGTACTTCATTCCCTTTGAAGTAGGGGAATTCAGGGTTAGTGTGCATATGGACTTTTGTTACCTATGTTAGCTTATGACGCATGCCTGTAACAGAAAACTTAAACTTGGGGGTGGAGCTTATGACGCATGCCTGTCACACTTAAACTTGGGGGTGGAGCTTATGACTCATGCCTGTCACAGAGACTTAAATTGGGGGGTGGTACTTATGAGCATGCCTGTCACAGAGACTTGAACTTGGGGGTGGGGTTTATGACGCATGCCTGTCACACTTAAACTTGGGGGTGGAGCTTATGACACATGCCTGTCACAGAGACTTAAATTTGGGGGTGGCGCTTATGATGCATGCCTGTCACAGACTTAAACTTGGGGTGGAGCTTAAGACTACAACATGTAAAAGAGGGCTAAAAGACAGGCCCTCTAACAAAAAAGACCCTTTGAAACAGGCACTATCACATCAAGGTCCAAAATATGCAAAAACACTGTTTATTGACATCCAAGTTAACACGTTCCACATTGTCCCTTGTAAACCATACCCACACGATGTGTAAAAGTGTAACAACAATAAAACCACCCACTTACACAATAAATACTGGATAAAATAGAAAAATTGTAGCGCTGGGCATCCCCAAATGCTTATATCATAGTCCAGCATTGATGTAATATATTAAGTCGCTTCTGATATAACATCCATTAATCCACGTTCAGTATAAACCCTCCAGATTTAATATTCTTTTGGTTCTTCCTATATTAATTGCTTATAAACTGAGACAGTGTAACAACTAGTATCGGGACTAGTGAGAAGCCAGGACCCGTAAGCTACGTTCGCCGGGACGGACCACACTCTTCACCCGATATTAGGCGATCTTAGAAGGCGATCCAAGGTAACAAGATTATTGGTTTCTCCATATCTTTACAACTCCTGTATCAAAACTAAGCAATTGGGGACGCCCAGCGCTACAATTTTTCTATTTTATCCAGTATTTATTGTGTAAGTGGGTGGTTTTATTGTTGTTACACTTTTACACATTGTGTGGGTATGGTTTACAAGGGACAATGTGGAACGTGTTAACTTGGATGTCAATAAACAGTGTTTTTGCATATTTTGGACCTTCGTGTGATAGCGCCTGTTTCAAAGGGTCTTTTTTGTTAGAGGGCCTGTCTTTTAGCCCTCTTTTACATGTTGCAGGTTTATACTTACCCTTTAAGGCACCGCTACATTTGTAGCGTTCTCTCTATGGCCCTAGTAGCTTATGGGAACTGTGCCACATCAGACCAATTATAGGTGGAGCTTAAGACGCATGCCTGTCACAGAGACTTAAACTTGGGGGTGGAGCTTATGACAGAGGCCTGTCAGAGACTTAAACTTGGGGGTGGAGCTTATGACGAATGCCTGTCAATCACAGAGACAGCGAATTCTGTGTAACTTTCCATTCTTATAACTTAAGACCCATAGAAGCTGCAGACACCATCCTGAGCTTGTTGGGTATAAAGGCCCCTGGTGTGGAGCCAAGTTTCCCTTTAGGTGCCAGGCTGGTGTGTACAGGACTGTATAGTGTAATCCCTATCACCAACCTACACATTACCGGCTGGAACTTACCGTGACTGGTTTAGGGCCCGTATCCATCCTTAGGGCCCCGCGTTCTAGTTACCAGGCGACGCTGAAACGGTGTCTGATTAGGCCGCCGCCATGACACCAGATGGAGTTTACTGCGCATGTGTCAGATTCCGCGTCTCGTTGCTCTAGGTAACGTGGGAGGGGCGCGTCACTAGAGGGTGTGTCCTTGTGGGCGGGGTCTGGATCCTCCCGCGACAGCTTGACTGCCCCCCAGCGACCGGAGAAGGGAGAGACGAGGGAAGTGCGGGGAGATCGCGGGCGGATAGAAACCCCGCACCATGGTGTCTGACTCCCCCGCACCGCAGCCCGCGGGTCCCCCAGTCACACAGGCAGAGCCGGAGGAGCCTGGGCAGGTGGTGGCGGAAGTGACGGCCCTTCTGTACCGCTTCGCCCGGACCTTTGTGCTGGTGTTCCCGGTCTATGTGCTGGGCTGGCTGGGATGGAGCTTCACCTGGATACTGGTGGCTCTCGGGGCCCTGATGTGGTGGAGGAAGAACCGGGGCAGCAAGTGGAGCAGGTTACACCGCGCAATGGACTTTATCTACCGCGAGGAGAAGAGCGTTAGGGCCGCCATACCAGCCACTGACCTGCCCGCCTGGGTGAGCAACGGGGCATAATGGGAGATATAGTTCCAAGGGCCACTGGTTCACAACACTTCCAGGGGCCCTCCTGCCTATCACCCACCCACTGGTTCACAACACTGCCAGGGGCCCTCCTGCCCATCACCCACCCACTGGGTCACAACACTGCCAGGGGCCCTCCTGACCATCACTCACCCACTGGTTCACAACACTTCCAGGGGCCCTCCTGCCTATCACCCACCCACTGGGTCACAACACTGCCAGGGGCCCTCCTGACCATCACTCACCCACTGGTTCACAACACTTCCAGGGGCCCTCCTGCCTATCACCCACCCACTGGGTCACAACACTGCCAGGGGCCCTCCTGCCCATCACCCACCCACTGGGTCACAACACTGCCAGGGGCCCTCCTGACCATCACTCACCCACTGGGTCACAACACTGCCAGGGGCCCTCCTGCCCCATCACACCCACCACTGTGGTTCACAACACTGCCAGGGGCCCTCCTGACCATCACTCACCACTGGGTCACAACACTGCCAGGGGCCCTCCTCCCATCACTCACCCACTGGTCGCACACTGCCAGGGTCCCTCCTGCCCATCACCTATCCACGGGGTCACAACACTGCCAGGTTCCTCCGGCCCATCACCTATCCACGGTTCACAAACACTGCCAGGGACCCTCTGCCCATCACCCACCCACTGGGTCACAACACGGCCAGGGGACCTCCTGCCCATCACTCCCCCACTGGTCACAACACTGCCAGGGGCCCTCCTGCCCTCACCTTTCCACTGGGTCACCCACTGCCAGGGGCCCTCCTTCCCTTACCCACCCACTGGTCACAACACTGCCAGGGGCCCTTCTGCCCATTACCCACCCACTGGGTCACAACACTGCCAAGGGCCCTCCTGCCCATCACCCACCCACTGAGTCACAACACTGCCAAGGGCCCTCCTGCCCATCACCCACCCACTGGGTCACAACACTGCCAGGGGCCCTCCTGCCCATTACCCACCCACTGAGTCACAATACTGCCAGGGGCCCTTCTGCCCATCACTCACCCACTGGGTCACAACACTGCCAAGGGCCCTCCTGCCCATCACCCACCCACTGGGTCACAACACTGCCAGGGGCCCTCCTGCCCATCACCCACCCACTGGGTCACAATACTGCCAGGGGCCCTTCTGCCCATCACTCACCCACTGGATCACAACACTGCCAGGGGCCCTCCTGCCCATCACCCACTTGGTCACAACACTGCCAGGGGCCCTCCTGCCCATCACCCACCCACTTGGTCACAACACTGCCATGATACTGGAGGTCATTTTCTACTACTAGATAGGGAGGTAGTTGATTACGTAGGAAAGTAAGTGCTTGGTATGTAAGTAGGCAAGTTGTTTGGATGTGTCAGCAGGTAAGTGGTTGCATAAGTAGGTAGGCAAGTGGTTGTGTATGTAATTGCTGGTTTGTCTGTAGATTGAAAGTGAACCTTACAGATTTACTTGCCTTTGAACGCTCAAGACCTTTGGCCTCAAAAGATAACCTGGCCTTGCTGGCCTTCAGCTTTAACTCTCTCTTGTAAACAGTGTTTCCTTATTGACATTCTTCACCGTATACATCTCATCATGTAGATTTCACATGTTACATACACTACAGTCATAACTAAATTTATACACATTAATTAGATATATGTTATACACATCACATACATTATACACATTAATTACAGACATTATACATATTTTACAGTTCGCATACATTATACACATATTAGACATACATTACTTACAGACATGTATTTTATACACATCATATACATTATACATATATTAATTAGACATTATACATGTTTTACGCATTACACGTATTATAAACATATTAAATACAGACATTATACATGTTACATCTCACATACCTTATACACATTAGACATTATATGTATTATAAACATTACATACATTATATGTATATTAATTAGACATTGTAGATGTTTTACACATTACACACATTATACACACATTACAGGCGTATGTTACACATCACATTCTTTATATACATATTATTAATTAGACATTATACAGGTTATACACTTCACATACATTATACACATTAATTACACACATACATGTTGTACACATTACATACATTATACACTTATTAATTACAGACATAATACATTTTATAAACATCAAATACATTAAACACACATTAATTAGACTTGCATGTTTTACGCATTACATACATACTACTATTGAGGAAGTACAAAGTGGGTCCATTCACTGCTTTCCTTATCCCTACCCATTAGAGGGGACGGTGTAACCAGTGGAAGATTAGTTAATCTCAGTGGATAACAGGCAGGTCCATTCATGCCTTTCTTATCCCTACCTTAGGAGGTGACAGTGTAACCAGTTGGTAGATTAGTTACTACAGTGAGATACAAGGCAGGTCCATTCACTGCTTCCTTTCCCTACATTAGGAGTGACAGTGTAAACCGTTGGAAGATTAGTTACTTTCAGTGAGATACAGGCAGGTCCATTTACTGCTTTCTTTCTCCCTACATTAGGAGGTGACAGTGTAACCAGTTGGTAGATTAGTTACTATCAGTGAGATACAGGCAGGTCCATTCACTGCTTTCTTCTCCCTACATTAGGAGGTGACAGTGTAACCAGTTGGTAGATTAGTTACTATCAGTGAGATACAAGGCAGGTCCATTCACTGCTTTCCTTCTCCCTACATTAGGAGGTGACAGTGTAACCAGTTGGTAGATTAGTTACTATCAGTGAGATACAAGGCAGGTCCATTCACTGCTTTCCTTCTCCCTACATTAGGAGGTGAACAGTGTAACCAGTTGGTAGATTAGTACTATCAGTGAGATACAAGGCAGGTCCATTTACTGCTTTACTCTCCCTACATTAGAGGTAACAGTGTAACCAGTTGTAGATTAGTTACTATCAGTGAGATACAAGGCAGGTCCATTCACTGCTTTCCTTTCCCTACATTAGAGGTGACAGTGTAACCAGTTGGTAGATAAGTTACTATCAGTGAGATACAAGGCAGGTCCATTCACTGCTTTCCTTATCCCTACATTAGGAGGTGACAGTGTAACCAGTTGGTAGATTAGTTACTATCAGTGAGATACAAGGCAGGTCCGTTCACTGCTTTCCTTATCCCTACATTAGGAGGTGACAGTGTAACCAGTTGGTAGATTAGTTACTTCAGAGATACAAGGCAGGTCCATTCACTGCTTTACTCTCCCTACATTAGGAGGTGAGGCAGTGTACCAGTTGGTAGATTAGTTACTATCAGTGAGATACAAGGCAGGTCCATTCACTGCTTACTTTCCCTACATTAGGAGGTGGACAGTGTAACCAGTTGGTAGATTAGTTACTATCGTGGATACAAGGCAGGTCCATTCACTGCTTTACTTTCCCACATTAGGAGGTGACAGTTGTAATCAGTTGGTAGATTAGTTACTATCGTTGAGATAACAGGCAGGTCCATTCACTGCTTTCCTTCTCCTAAATTAGGAGTGACAGTGTAACAGTTGGTAGATTAGTTATTACTGGTGAGATACAAGGCAGGTCCATTCACTGCTTTCCTTCTCCCTACATTAGGAGGTGACAGTGTAACCAGTTGGTAGATTAGTTATTATCGGTGAGATACAAGGCAGTCCATTCACTGCTTCCTTCTCCCTACATTAGGAGGGTACAGTGTAACAGTTGGTAGATTAGTTACTATCGGGAGATACAAGGCAGGTCCATTCACTGCTTTCCTTCTCCCTACATTAGGAAGTGACAGTGAACCAGTTGTAGATTAGTTACTATCAGTGAGATACAAGGGGGGCCAGTCCATCATGCTTTTCTTCTCCCTACATTGGAGGTGTGACAGTTGTAAACAGTTGTTAGATTAGTTACTATCAATGAGTACAAGGCAGGTCCATTCACTGCTTTACTTCTCCCTACATTAGGAGGTGACAGTGTGTAACCAGTTGTTAGATTAGTATACTACATGAGATACAAGGCAGGCCATTCACTGCTTTACTTTCCCTACATTAGGAGGTGACAGTGTGAACCGTTGGTAGATTAGTTACTATCATGAGATACAAGGCAGGTCCATCACTGCTCTTATTTTACCATCAACAACAAGTGTCCTACTTGAGTTGTTCCGTGTGTAGTGGAACATTGGTAGATAGTACGATCAATGAGATACAAGGAGTGCTACACCTGTATGTTTACTCCCTACATTAGAGGTGACAGTGTGACCAGTATACCATGTGTAGATTAGTTACTATCATGGAGGGTGAGCACCTCGCGGGCACATTCAGCTAGCTTACCTTCTCCCTACATTAGGAGGTGGACAGTGTAACAGTTGGTAGATTAGTTACTATCAGTGAGATAAAGGCAGGTCTATTCACTGTTTCCTTCTCCCTACATTAGGAGGTGACAGTGTAACCAGTTGGTAAAGATTAGTTGACTATCGTGAGATACAAGGCAGGTCTATTCACTGTTCCTTCTCCCTTCATTAGGAGGTGACAGTGTAACCAGTTGTAGATTAGTTACTATCAGTAGATACAAGGCAGGTCCATTCACTGCTTTCCTTCTCACTACATTAGGAGGCGACAGTGTAACCAGTTGGTAGATTAGTTACTATCAATGAGATACAAGGCAGGTCCATTCACTGCTTTACTTCTCCCTACATTAGGAGGTGACAGTGTAACTAGCTGGAGAATTAGCTACTTTGTTTCTTTTTTATCTCTATGTAAGTTCACCCTTTACTGGTTGTTACATTGTATCTCTCTGCCTTTATTTGGCTGGCTGCCTGGGTGTAACAGATACATTGTTTCTCTGCTCCCAATGCAGTAATCAATCCGTGTTTAACAAGAATGTTGGATTTCGGACATGGCACCTCTTATAGATCTTGGTGCTGTGCCCTAATGAACAGTTACCATGATTTTCACTGGGTTTTTGTTAATGAGAACCTTTACAAAAGACTGAGAGACTAAAGCTAGGTACACACTGTACAGATTTCTGAAAGATGACAGACAGGATCTGCAAGATCCTGTCTGCCATCTTTCAAAGATCTGCAAACACACAGTCCCGAGCGTTCTCCTATGTGAGAACGCTCGGGACTGTGTGTTACCATCGGCCGCGCTAGACTCTCTATAGGGAGTCAGCGCGGCCGATGGAAATTTTTGGCCTTTCCCGAACGAGCGTTTGGCCGACCCGATCGTTTGGCGGCCGCGCGCTCTTCGGGAAACGAACGTACACACGTAACGATTAAGCCCCGATACCGTCGGATCCGACGGTATCGGTGGCTAATCGTTAATGTGTGTACCCAGCTTTAAGCTAGGTACACACAGTAACGATTTCTGAAAGATGACAGATGATCTGCAAGATCCTGTCTGCCATCTTTCAAAGATCTGCATACACACAGTCCCTATAGGGAGAACGCTCGGGACTGTGTGTTTCCATCGGCCGCGCTAGACTCCCTATAGGAGTCTAGCGCGGCCGATGGAAATTTTCGGCCTTTCCCGAACGAGCGTACGGCCGACCCGATCGTTCGCGGCCGCGCGCTCGTTCAGGAAACGAACGTACACACAGTAACGATAAAGCCCCGATACCGTCGGATTCGACGGTATCGGGGCTTTATCGTTACTGTGTGTACCCAGCTTAAGAATGTGAACTGGGGAATTGTCATGTAGGTTACTGAGCATGCTCAGACCCCTGTGGGGTATAACTGGGTGTTTACATGTTTATTAACCTCTTCGTCCCCAGGCTAAATTGCAGCTTTGTAGATACAGCGCTACTCATTTTACTGCACTGGGGCCAGATTGAAATTCTCTTGGTATTAGTTGCTGTTGTGGACGTCTCCTTTATAGGCTGGTCTGTCTGTCTCTCTGTCCATCCTCATATGGCTAGTATACCTTATTATGATTCATCCCAGGGATGGACAAATTATTGCTATTGGGATCCTTGGGATTTGTTTATTCTTGCCTTACCCATAATTCCTTTAACCTGGCACATGGCATGTCTATGGATTGCTTTTATTTCTATGTTAACAGAAGTTCATTAATGTCATTGTCTTTATGAATGTGATGTGGGTTTTGTCTATTATATGGGGTGTAGTGTGACTTTAAAGGATAGCTTTCGTGTGTATAAAGTTTTCTTAGAAAACAGTTAAAATGAAAAGAGAATTGGCAGTTGCATTGTTAGGCTACGTGGCTGGTAGTACGCCAGGCTGTCCGCGCAGGGGGAAGCACAGGATATAATGAGTCACAGATCTTTACATTGCCACTCTCCTGACACTTCTCACACTACTACCAAATACCCAGAATGAGGAGTGTGTCCATGTGATGATGAAACCACCAGGGATTGGAGGAGAAACAAGGTGTTACTGCTCGGCAGCTGTCCAAATGAGATGGTGCTAAATATATTTGTACAGGAGGTGACGCCCTGCGGACAGGATTGTCTGCCCATGTGATACCCACTGACAATATTCACCAACTGGACATAACAATGACATTCATGCTGGTTCCCAGGTGGATATTACATGGTGGCAAGTGATGGATATACTGTAGGTGTATCCAGCTAATGCAGATTATTGCTCCAGTTTTTTATTATACAATACAAACTCTGGGCTAATTTTATTATATATTATAATAGGCTAGTACAGACCCTGGGTTACAGGGTATATCTTGTCTTCCTGTGTTTGCACAAACCTCTTATCATTGTAATTCACATGTTTATATCCGCCCATAGATTAGTGAGATTATGTTGGCATGAATGGAATTATGGGGCTTTAACCGGATGGAAACCCATTTAAAACTGTTAGAAAACTATTGGTGAATAGTTTTTCCTGACTTAAAGTTCAGATCTGTTAAATGCCAAGATTCTCGCTGGACGATTATTCACATTCTCCCTGGGTAAAGCAAACTGAGCATGCCTGGACCAGTGGTCTGTGAAAAAGGCGGGATTAGGAGTAATCAAGGGAAGACTTGACAGGTGTATCTCTGATAAGGAATTACTAGGCGTGGGACATTTATTAAAATAAGTAGTTTCTGGGCTACATACCAGTAAGGAACACAGACTGTCTACCATCCATCTAACGGTGTCTAAATAACCAGTCAATGTCTGTCCAGTTTGACCTGTGATCCCTTTCTATTTTCTTTCTTTGTGTAAAGCCTCATACACACGTTAGATCATTTTCGTATGATGCAGCCGACGAACGTTTACGACATTATCGTTAATCCTCGTAATTGAAACGACATCTGTACACACAGCAACAATAGTCACCACGATCGTCGTTAGATATAGACGTTCGTACGTAATGTTTGTATCTTTACGCAATTACGAAAGCAGCGCATGCACCTTTTATATATTTTTTTCATAGAACGTTAACGGTAATCTTCCGACCATGTACAAATATATGATAAAAAAAAAATGCAACAATAGTAGACGGACGTTGGTCTTTGACGATCGTTGATGCTATATTTTCGTACAAATATCGTGCGATTGCTCGTTCATCGGCTGCATCGTACGACAATTATCCAACGTGTGTACTAGGCTTAAATCTCACCAGACTGTATTGCATTATAAATAAGAATACTTGATTACCTTTAATAATTGGTAGGTACCCTGACTGGGAGGAACAGCACTGCAGACGGGGGTGTCAGTATTAATGTCTGTTCATAATGTCCAGTGTGTGACGTGGGGACAGCGTGAGTGCGCACAGGATGTGTTCCGTAACACAGGCAGGGATGATAAGAATTAGCAAGGATTTCAATTTTTAGCTTGTTTACTTGACCTTTAATAAACATTTATAAACCTGTAGGTGGTGCTGTGTATACCAAGTACACATTATTTGGTTTTTAATTGGAAATTTGGGGGGAAAGTTTGTATTTGTATCTGACTTTGAGAGATAATGCCATTGGAATGAGCCATTTGCTTTTATTGGAAGGTTATTTGGTGAAAAGTTACTGAAATTGTAAAAGTTACAAATTTGTCGCTTGTAGTACCGGTTCTCGCCTGTTTGGTCCTTTGGCAGCAATAGCCCCACTTGTTCTCAATTATGTTGCAAAATATGTTTTTATTACTGTTCTATTAGCCACTTTAATCAGAAACTAGACATCCTATTGATATATTACAAGCCATATAATCACATTAAGGCTGGTTGTCTGCTCTTAACATTTAATTCCTGTGGTTTAGTTATACATGTAATTTGTACACATTCTGCCAGGTCCTTGTAGTGTCACTAACTGGGCAAACTGACAGATAATTGCAGTAAATCCTATGGGATTTTCAGTTGGAGTTGCCACATAGGTTTCTCGTGTAAAACTAGCTTTGGTTATTCTTTTTATTGTCTTGAATTTAGTTCTATTTGTTTAGCCCTATATTTGCAGTGGTGGGGTAGATTTAACCTTGAACTGCAGTGAATTGGACATGGGCTAGGTGGGTGCCAGTGACCAATTATCCTCCAATCAGTGTCCATGGAGAAGCCATGTGACTGCAGGCGCCCCCAAGATCAATTAAGATTAATTAGAAACTAGAGCAGCTGTATTAAGAATGTCATGGTTGTGCCTGGGTTAACTGATACTGTACATATACATCCTGTACATAGTACATTGTCCTCTATCTCCTACACTGTACGTATACATCCTGTACATAGTACATTGTCCTCTATCTCCTACACGTACGTATACATCCTGTACATAGTACATTGTCCTCTATCTCCTACACGGTACGTAACATCCTGTACATAGTACATTGTCCTCTATCTCCTACACTGTACTTATACATCCTGTACATAGTACATTGTCCTCTATCTCGTACACGTGTACGTATAGCATCCTGTACATAGTACATTGTCCTCTATCTCCTACACGGTACGTATACATCCTGTACATAGTACATTGTCCTCTATCTCCTACACGGTACCGTATACATCCTGTACATAGTACATTGTCCTCTATCTCGTACACGGTACGTATACATCCTTACATAGTACATTGTCCTCTATCTCGTACACGGTACGTATACATCCTGTGCATAGTACATTGTCCTCTATCTCCTACACTGTACGTATACATCTCCTCTAGGGGGGAGAGACCATCTGTCTGATTGGCTACCCTGTATATTAAATGGAACATGAAAGCTTTAATCTGTATTTCCTGTGCTATAAGTCATTGAAAATGAAATTTAAACCTTTTTATTAGTCGAGACACTGGTAGCGCGGTACCAATGTACATTGCCATATTCCCACCATATATAAATTTAATCTGATCACAGTACCAATGTACATTGCCATATTCTCACCATATATAAATTTAATCTGATCACTCTGACTAGCTATTAATGACATTTTTATTATGAGGGACAGGTGATTTCCTTTGTGATATGAAATCCACATGGAGCATGTAAGCTATGGACTGTCACTTTACCTCCCATTAGTGGGGCTGCCACGCCATATTCCCCAATGTCTGATAAAGTGCTGACAGTTTACATGGAGACGTATTTACTCACCTGCCTGACTGATGGCTTTGCTATTTATACAGACGCCGCACGGTGACCTTGTGTCTACAGTTACAGGATTCACCAGACTTGCCTGCTGGGCCTTGTTGTCCTCTACGTATATGAATGAATTGCATGAATTAAAATACATCTTACTACTACATCTATACTTTACTATTAATGGTGGTAGATTATGGATGGCGGAGGAGTAATGGTAGCAGTGTAGGAGTATGAGTGGCGGAGGATAGCAGTGTAGGAGTATGAGTGGCGGAGGAGTAATGGTAGCAGTGTATAGTAATTGGAGAATATTTAAAGCTGGAAAATGTAAAATACAAAATCACTCTAAAGGGGAAGTTCTGTCTGTTATGTTGTTTTTTTAACATACATAACATCTGCGGTCATTGGGTTTTGTGTGAGTATCATTTTTACTTGTAAACAGGCCTTAGTTGCCCTTTAATTACCCCATATATTCATTCACTTATGGACGTTAAATTCCTGAAACCACACGATTACACAGGGCGGTTAATGTGGATTTTCAGATTCTTTTGGAACAGTTTTTCTTGTGGAGATGCCACTTGGATCTTGGTCTAGTGTACAGGTGAAAGGTCATCCTGGGGGTGGACGGAGCGTAGTATGAATTGACTCTATACTGTCGATTTCATGTGAAGTATTTTTTATATATCTCCTTTGTTTGACTTGGTCTTTAATTCCCTTATATGCGGTGATGTTGCATTAAGTAATAGATAACAAGGCATTGTTACGTGTTTGGCAGGGAGAACAGTAGAACAATCCCACGTCAACCTGAGTGTGCCGAGCCATGAACGTCCCAATGTAATGGTCTAGTCATTCCTCTGCAGTGAGTCAGGCCTTGCAGGAATTCCTAAGCTAAAAATGTCCATACATGAAGCAGAGTCTAACGCTTTATAGAGGATCTGTCAGTGTTGATTGATTGGACCCTGGTTACCAACTTGGTGAGATCAAGTTGCTGTAAAATCTTCATTACCATTTTTTCGATGTCGAGCAGTTTGTTGGACAAACGAAGTTCGAGCCGGTTGGAAAATTTTCCGCCGACCCCATCTTCTGTACCAATCTCTCAAGTTGAGATCTTTTTTTTCCGTTCAGATTTCCGATAGTTGCCTTCGATCAGAAGAATGTCTGCCCATGTATATCTAGCTTTACTCTCTCACTTCCTGGCTACAGCAAACTGAGCATGTCAGGGCCAGTGACTTGAGGAGGAGGAGCTACAAGTGGCAGGAGCAGTTTCTAGTCTACAAGATGAGGCAGAAATTCTCTTTAAAAAGGGAATGGGTTTGATTAAAAGAGAGTGAAAAATACTAATAATTACAATAATATATTTTTTGTTGCATTAGCCCTCTAACTCCTTGTGTTCCTGCTGTTTCCATCTTTGAATAGTATCGCTGGGTCGCCCGCCCCAGTCACACTCGCTGCAGTGAATGGTACAGTCAGGGTCACAGCTGTGAATTGTTGTCCTAAATTGAACTGTCAATCACTTCTCCACGCAGACAAATGTTCTACAAAAGGCACATGGTGTGTCCCGTGGTGATTGACAGCTCTGTCTGGGACACCATTTACACTATGGCAGTCCCACTGTGATTTAGCTCTCGTTCTGCATCCAGTGCACTTTGTTTGTGTCCTTGTGGGGTTATTCTAACCTCCTTGCAATCTCCTACCCAAAAATGGAATCTTTCTGTGTGTGTGTGTGAAAGGATCACTAAACATTAATAACAATCTGTAATAACACGAGAGTCAGACGGGGGAATGACTTGGAGCTATTTGTAAGGATATTGCCCTAGTCAGCTGCAATCATTGCAACACTTCTAAAGCTGATAACCGCTAAAGTGAGCGTTGTCTCATTGCAATGACTTTTATCCATTGATTTTGCGGTGTATAAATAAAAACGGGATTCCTGATTGCCGGACCCCTAATAGCAGAAATTACTGTAAGCAACATTCCAAGGAAGTTGTGCATCCTGGGAAAAAGGACAATAAAGCCGAGGCCACAACGCACCAAATCGCGCACACAATCGCAAGCGTTATCGCACGCGATTCTTGTGTGTTTTGCGCATGCGGTTTTGCCGTTTTCAGTTATCGAATGTGCATGGGAAAACGCGGGAATTTTTGCATTCCCGCGATTTCCATTTTAGCGAAAAACGCGGGCGCAATAGCGAGCGAGTGTGGCCTAGACCTTACATAATGTAAAAACGCAGTTCGCTACTGACCACAGCAAAGGAAAACGAAAGTAATCGTTTTTTCGCTGACAGGGATTTTCCCTGATATATACACAGTAACATTTAGAGGAGAACATGGTGCACTGCCCCAGGCTGGAGGTGACATTAACATCACAATACTAAGGAGACCAATCCAAGATGTGGTCATAAGGAGACCAATCCAAGATGTGGTCAGAATGATCTCTAGTGAAGAACGTACTGATAGAAATCCCTTTATCTTGTATAACAGTTACATAGTAACTGTTATACAGACATTATGGGTAGGGTATAAAGGTTGGACTAGACGGACGTACGTCTTTATACAACCTCCAATACTATGTTACTATGTAACTGTTATACAGACATTATGGGTAGGGTATAAAGGTTGGACTAGACGGACGTACGTCTTTATACAACCTCCAATACTATGTTGCTATGTAACAACAAAACATTACCAGTTGGTCAGAACGTCGGAACCTCTACTTCATTCACTGTAGTGGGAGTCCATTGACCTGGCGTTCCGGAATACATCCAATATTATGAAGACCATAGTAAGAAGAAGGACGGACTGCTACCGACTGCAGATAAAACTTAACTTTTATTTGCCGAACTCAGCACGTTTCACAGAGGGAGACAAATACAATGCCCTGACGCGTTTCGTGACGAACACCTCGTCACTTCATCAGAGGGATACTCCCACACCCTAAACCTAACCATAAATACCCAAATAATTAAACAAATCACACCTGCAAATCCTTACAATAATGAGATAGCAAACAATCACATCTCAACAAGGAGTTAAGTGCGGGGTAAATGCAATGCTAACAAAAGGAAGTGTGGGGAAGAGAAATAACTATACAGGTTGTAAAGATGCATATAAAGATATATCAAAACACTTATTTTTCATTAAAATTCGTATAAACAATTAAAAATTTCATATATACAATTAAAAAACAACAACAACCTAAAATGTTGTCCAATCTGCAGCAACAAAACAACAACAAAACGGGAATGCAAATATGCAAGAATAAAGGAATGGTATCATAAATATTGTTACAACTTATTACACTGTATACAATGGTGGTAAATAACATAGATACAAAAGATAATTGAACCATATTGATACAGAGAAAATGAAACATAGTATCTAGATCTAATACATATGTTAAGATCTATATGGCTAGAACTTCATCTTAATAGGAATATAGTTTGTATCCTCTATAAATGAATATAAAACAAATGCACAACAACTGTCAATATATTATAAGCCTATATATATACCAATAATTGCTTAAATGCATAAATATTCTCAGTAATGAACAAGAATAAAAGACATACAAAAATATTCAAGAATTCAAGATAATGCATACATATATTCATAAAGGATCACACACAAAAAAAAAAAAAAAAAAATATATATATATATATAGGCTTATAATATATAGACAGTTGTTCTGCATTTGTTTTATATTCATTTATAGAGGATACAAACTATATTCCTATTAAGATGAAGTTCTAGCCATATAGATCTTAACATATGTATTAAATCTAGATACTATGTTTCATTTTTACTATCGGTGAGATACAAGACAGATTCTTTCACTGCTTTCCTTCTCCCTACATTAGGAGGTGACAGTGTAACCAGTTGGTATATTAGTTATTATCAGTGAGATACAAGGCAGGTCCATTCACTGCTTCCTTCCCCCCCAACCTTGAGATGAACAGTGTAACCAGTCGGTTAAGTTAGTTACTATCAGTGAGATAGCAAGGCAGGTCTATTCCACTGCTTCTCTTCTCCCATACATTAGGAGGTGACAGTGTAACCAGTCGGATTAGTTACATATCAGTGAGATACAAGCAGGTCTATTCACTGCTTTCCCTTCTCCACTCCATTATTGAGTGACAGTTGTACCCAGTTGGTAGTATTAGTATTATCAGTGAATACAAGGCAGGTTCATTCACTGCTTTCCTTCTCCCTACATTAGAGGGTGACATGTAACCGTTGGTAGTAGTTATTATCAGTGGATAACAAGGCAGGTCCATTCACTGCTTCCTTCTCCCTACTTAGGAGGTGACAGTGTAACCAGTTGGTAGATTAGTTATATCAGTGAGATACAAGGCAGATCCATTCACTGCTTTCCTTCTCCCTACATTAGGAGGTGACAGTGTAAACCATTGGTAATTAGTTACTATCAGTGAGGTACAAGGCAGTCCATTCACTGCTTTCCTTCTTCCCTACATTAGGAGGTGACAGTGTAACCAGTTGTATTAGTTACTATCAGTGAGATAAAGGGCAGGTCCATTCACTGCTTTCCTTCTCCTACTAGGAGGTGACAGGTGTAACCAGTTGGTAGATTAGTTTACTCATAGTGAGATACAAGGCAGGTCCTTTCACTGCTTCCTTCCTACTTAGAAGGGTGACAAGTGTAACCAGTTGGTAGATTAGTACTATCGTGAGATACAAGGTAGGCTCCATTCACTGCTTTCCTCTCCCTAACATTAGGAGGTGACAGTGTACCAGTTTGAAAGATTAGTTACTACGGTGAGATACAAGGCAGTCCATTCGCTGCTTTCCTTCTCCCTACATTAGGAGTGACAGTGTAACCAGTTGTAATTAGTTACAATCGGTGAGATACAAGGCAGTCCATTCGCTGCTTTCCTTCTCCGTACATAGGAGTGACAGTGTAACCAGTTTGGTAGATTAGTTACTATCGTTGAGGTACAAGACAGTCCATTCACTGCTTTCCTTCTCCCTACATTGGAGGTGACAGTGTAACCAGTTGGTAGATTAGTTAATATCATGTAGATAAAAGGCAGGTCCATTCATGCTTTCCTTCTCCCTACATTAGTGGGTGACAGTGTAACCAGTTGGTAGATTAGTTGTATCGGTGAGATACAAGGCAGGTCCATTTACTGCTTTCCTTCCCCTACATTAGGAGGTGACGTGTAACCAGTGGGTAGTTAGTTACTATCGGTGAGATACAAGGCAGGTCCATTCATGCTTTCCTTCTCCCTACATTAGGAGATGACAGTGTAACCAGTGGGTAGTTGTTACACGGTGAGATACAAGGAGGTCCATTCACTCTTTCCTTCCTCTCCACATAGGAGGTGACAGTGTAACCATTTGGTAGATTAGTTTACTATCAGTGAGATACAAGGCAGGTCCATTCACTGCTTTCCTTCTCCCTACATTAGGAGGTGACGTGTAACCATTTGGTAGATAGTTACTATCATGAGATACAAGGCAGGTCCATTTACTCTTTCCTTCTCCCTAATTAGGAGGTGACAGTTGTAACAGTTTGTAGATTAGTTACTATCAGTGAGATACAAGGCAGGTCCATTCACTGCTTTCCTTCTCCCTACATTGGAGGTGCAGTTGTAACCAGTTGGTAGATTAGTTACTATCAGTGAATACAAGGCAGTTCCATTCACTGCTTTCCTTCTCCCTACATTAGGAGGTGACAGTGTAACCAGTTGGTAGATTAGTTACTATCTGAGATACAAGGCAGGTCCATTCACTGCTTCCTCCTCTCTACATTAGAGGTGACAGTGTAACCAGTTGTAGATTAGTTACTATCAGTGGATACAAGGCAGGTCCTTCACTGCTTTCCTTCCTCCTACATAGGAGGTGACAGTGTAACCAGTCGGTAGATTGTTATTATCAGTGAGATACAAGCAGGTCCATTCACTCTTTCCTTCTCCTACATTAGGAGGTGACATAAAACCAGTTGGTAGAGTAGTTACTATCGTTGAGATACAAGCAGGTCCATTCACTGCTTTCCTTCTCCCTACTTAGGAGGTGACAGTGTAACAATTGGTATATTATTCTATCGGTGAGATACAAGGCAGGTCCATTCACTGCTTTCCTCCCTCTACATTAGGAGGTGACAGTGTAACCAGTTGGTAGATTAGTTACTATCATGAGATACAAGGCAGGTCCATTCACTGCTTTCCTTCCCTCATTAGGAGGTGGCAGTGGTAAACCAGTTGGTAGATAATTCCTATCAGTGAGATACAAGGCAGGTCCATTCACGGCTTTCCTTCTCCCTACATTAGGAGGTGACAGTGTAACCAGTCGGTAGATTAGTTATTATCAGTGAGATACAGGCAGGTCCATTCACTGCTTTCCTTCTCCCCTACGGAGTGACAGTAAACCAGTTCGGTAGATTAGTTACTATCAGTGAGATACAAGGTAGGTCCATTCACTGCTTTCCTTCTCCCTACATTAGGAGTGACAGTGTAAACCAGTTGGTAGATTAGTTACTATCAGTGAGATACAAGTAGGTCCATTCACTGCTTTCCTTCTCCCTACATTAGGAGGTGACAGTATAACCGTCGGTAGATTAGTTACTACGGTGAAAACAAGGCAGGGTCTATTCACTGCTTTCCTTCTCCCCACATTAGGTGGTGACAGTATAACCAGTTGGCGTATTAGTTATGGTGAGATACAAGGCAGGTCCATTCACTGCTTTCCTTCTCCCTACATTAGGAGGTGACAGTTGTAACCAGTTGGTAGATATGAGTACTAATCGGTGAGATACAAGGCAGGTCCATTCACTGTTTCCTTCTCCTACATTAGGAGGTGACAGTGTACCAGTTGGTTAGATTAGTTACTACGGTGAGATAAATGGCAGGTCCATCACTGCTTTCCTTCTCCCTACATTAGGAGGTGACAGTGTAACCAGTCGGTAGATTAGTTATCTATCAGGAGATACAGGCAGGTCTATTCACTGCTTTCCTTCTCCCTACATTAGGAGTGACAGTGTAACCAGTTTGGTATAGTTACTATATCAGTGAGATACAAGGCAGGTCCATTCTGCGCTTTCCTTCTCCCTACATTAGGAGGTGACATTGTAACCAGTCGGTAGATTAGTTACTATCGTGAGATACAAGGCAGGTCTATTCACTGCTTTTCCTTCTCCGTACTTAGGAGGTGACAGTGTAACCAGTGGGTGATAAGTTACTATCAGTGAGGTACAAGACAGGTCCATTCACTGCTTTCCTTCTCCCTACATTAGGATGACAGTGTAACCAGTCGGTAGATTAGTTTACTATCAGTGTGAGATACAAGGCAGTCCATTCACTGCTTTCCTTCTCCCTACATTAGGAGGTGACAGTGTAACCAGTTGGTAGATTAGTTTTGCTATCGGTGAGATACAAGGCAGGTCCATTCACTGCTTTTCCTTCTCCCTACATTAGGAGGTGACGTGTAACCAGTCGGTAGATTAGTTACTATCAGTGAGATACAAGGCGGTCCTTCACTGCTTTCCTTCTCCCTACATTAGGAGGTCAGTATAACCAGTCGGTAGATTAGTTACTATCGGTGAATCAAGGCAGGTCCATTCACTGCTTTCCTTCTCCCACATTAGGTGGTGACAGTGTAACCAGTGGCAGATTAGTTACTATCGTGAGATACAAGGCGGTCCATTCACTGCTTCCTTCTCCCTACATTAGGAGATGGACAGTGTAACCAGTGGTAGATTAGTTACTATCGGTGAATACAAGGCAGGTCCATTCACTGCTTTCTTCTCCTTTCAATTAGGAGGTGACAGTTGTAACCAGTTGGTAGATTAGGTACTATCGGTGAGATACAAGGCAGGTCCATTCACTGCTTTCTTCTCCCTACATTAGGAGGTTGACAGTGTAACCAGTCGATAGATAGTTACTATCGGTGAGATACATGGCAGGTCCATTCACTCGCTTTCCTTCTCCTACATTAGGAGGTGACAGTGTAACCAGTTGATAGATTAGTTACTACAGTGAGATTCAAGGCAGGTCCATTCACTGCTTTCCTTCTCCCTACATTAGGAGGTGACAGTGTACCAGTTGTAGATTAGTTACTATCGTGTGAGATACAAGCGGTCCATTCACTTGCTTCCTTCTCCTACATTAGGAGGTGACAGTTGTAACCAGTCTGTAGATTAGTTACTATCAGTGAGGATACAAGGCAGGTCCATTCACTGCTTTCCTTCTCCCTACATTAGGAGGTGACAGTGTAACCAGTCGGTAGATTAGTTACTATCGGTGAGATACAAGGCAGGTCCATTCACTGCTTTCCTTCTCCCTACATTAGGAGGTGACAGTGTAACCAGTCGGTAGATTAGTTACTATCAGTGAGATACAAGGCAGGTCCATTCACTGCTTTCCTTCTCTACATTAGGAGGTGACAGTGTAACCAGTTGGTAGATTAGTTACTATCAGTGAGATACAAGGCAGGTCTATTCACTGCTTTCCTTTTCGCTACATTAGGAGGTGACAGTGTAACCAGTTGGTAGATTAGTTACTATAATTGGAGATACAAGGCAGGTCCATTCACTGCTTTCCTTCTCCCTACATTAGGAGGTGGCAGTGTAACCTGTTGGTAGATTAGTTACTATCAGTGAGATACAAGGCAGGTCCATTCCTGCTTCCTTTCCCTACATTAGGAGGTGACAGTGTAACCAGTTGGTAGATTAGTACTATCGTGAGAATACAAGGCAGGTCCATTCACTGCTTTCCTTCTCCTACATTAGGAGGTGACAGTGTAACCAGTCGGTAGATTAGTTACTATCGGTAAGTTGCAAGGCAGGTCCATTCACTGCTTTCCTTCTCCCTACATTAGGAGGTGACAGTGTAACCAGTCGCTAGATTAGTTACTATCGGTGAGTACAAGCAGGTCGCGCACTTCACTGCTTTCCTTCTCCCTACATTAGGAGGTGACAGTGTAACCAGTCGGTAGATTAGTTACTATCGGTGAGATACAAGGCAGGTCCATTCGCTGCTTCCTTCTCCCTACATTAAAGGTGACAGTGTAACCAGTTGGTAGATTAGTTCTATCGGTAAGTGCAAGCAGGTCCATTCACTGCTTTCCTTCTCCCTACATTAGGAGGTGACAGTTTAACCAGTTGATAGATTAGTTACTATCAGTGAGGTACAAGGCAGATCCATTCACTGCTTTCCTTCTCCCTACATTAGGAGGTGACAGTGTAACCAGTTGGTAGATTAGTTACTATCAGTGAGATACAAGGCAGGTCCATTCACTGCTTTCCTTCTCCCTACATTAGGAGGTGACAGTGTAACCAGTCGGTAGATTAGTTACTATCGGTGAGATACAAGGCAGGTCCATTCGCTGCTTTCCTTCTCCCTACATTAAGATGTTGCAGCCTTTACCAGTTGTTACATTTTATCTTCTGCCTTTTTTTTTGCTGGCATCTGAGATAAGTATTGTAGACACATTTAGAGATATCTTGTCTATCTGTTATTACTGCAGTAAGCAATCTTGTGTAAAAACCGACAACTTCAGACATGGCCACCTTTAGGATCCTGGCTCCCTATGCCATGGCCTAGATTGCCTTCTAGGAATATGACCCTGGGGATACAGAGTATGTGATTTAGCTAAGCCACTGTACTGCCAACAAGGGATCACTATTAACCACTGAGCCACCATACTGCCCACAAGGGATTACTATTGCCACTTCCACCACATTTTTTTCCCCCAGCATCACTATTAACTCTAAGCTGCTGTACTGCCAACAAGGGATCACTATTAACCACTGAGCCACTGTACTGCCCACAAGGGATCACATTAACCATAAGCCACTGTATTACCCACAAGGGATCAGTATTAACCACTGCGCCATTATATGCCCCAAGGGATTATATTGTCACTTAGCCACTGTACTATCTAGAAGTGATCACTATTAACCACTCTGAGCCACCATTTTGTCCCCCAAGGATCACTATTAACCACTAAGCCACTGTACTGCTAACAAGGGATCACTATTAACCACTGAGCCACTGTACTGCCAACAAGGGATTACAATTTACCACTGAGCCACTGTACTGTCAACAAGGGATCACTATTAACCACTAAGCCACTGTACTGCACAAGGGATCACTATTACCACTGAGCCACTGTACTGCCAACAAGGGATCACAATTTACCACCGAGCCACTGTACTGTCAACAAGAGATCACTATTAAACACTAAGCCACTGTACTGCCAACAAGGGATCACAATTTACCACTGAGCACTGTACTGTCAACAAGGGATCACTATTAACCACTTAGCCACTGTACTGCCAACAAGGGATCACTATTAACACTGAGCCACCTACTCGCCCACAAGGGATTACTATTGCCACTTAGCCACTGTACTATCCAGAAGTGATCACTAATAACCACTGAGCCACTGTACTGCCCCAAGGGATCACTATAAACCACTAAGCCACAGTATTCCCCACAAGATATCAATTAAACACAGAGCAACCATACTACCCACAGGGATCACTATTAACCACTGCACCATTATATTGCCCACAAGGGATTACTATTGCCATTTAGCCACTGTACTATCCAGAAGTTATCAACTATGAATAACATAACACCAAGATGTAAAGAAGAAGATGACCCGTGAGATTGATTGTTGTGGTGTGATTTTGTGATGTGTGATTTTGTTGTGATTGCTATGTGTTGTGATATGTGTTGTGTGATTTTGTTGTGTGATTGTGTGATTGATTATTAATAATACCCCCAGAAAGGTATTACCACCGAGATAAAATACCCAAGATAATAAACACCCCGCGATGATGATTATACCCCCGAAATAGTTACCAGAGAATTAAATACCTACCATCAGATTAGTATAATTACTAAACCCCACGTAATATACCCCTAGATAATGTATACCCCCTAGAGTAATCATCTTTAGTAATATAGATAATATATACCCCCTAGAGGATACTACACCCTATTGAGTTTTTTGATAAAATACCCCCTAGATAATATACCCCGAGGGTAATATACCACCGAGGTAATGTACCCCCTAGATAATATACCCCTGAGGTAATATACCCCCTAGATATATACCCCCTAAATAATATTAACCCCTAGATAAAAGATAATATACCCTAGATAAAATACCCCCTAGATCAGGGTTCTCAAACATTTTCGCACCAGGGTGCACTTGGCAATATACATTTTTGCTGCGGCTAAAATCTGTGTCCTAATGTTGGGCCTTAAGTAAAAATGACCCTTTTTTTTGCGCTTTAATGATAATTTGTTGCAAATTAATGTAGTTTAAAGTTACACTTTGTTGACTGTGTTGAAAATTATCATAAATATTTTGCAATACAAATAACAAAATGTAAGTTATATTGGTGCAATATTGTTCACTACCAAATTCTGAGGTACCCCTCTGGTTCCACCGGGCACACCCTTTGAGAAACCTGCCCTAGATTAATATACCCCACAGGGGGGAGCCATAGGCCAGTCCCCTTGAAGTGCCAATGACAGATACGGTAGTCAGAAGCCTTGGGTCGGGCCAGGATTAGCCCAGGTCCAGTCCTTAGTATTTGGCTACACTGCTGCGCTAATGAATATTCTCTTAGAAATTATGAATTACTTATAATAGCATTATAACATACGATTATTTCATTTTAATGCATGAAAGAGATAAGAGTTTCAGTGTCCGTGGGAATGGGATTTGTGTAGGATTCTAAAGGAGAACTAAAAATGAAATTACAAAGGCCCTTGGGGAAAATAGTCTGTGATTGTTTTGTTAACCTGTGCTGCCAACTTAAATGGAGTTGGTGAGGTAAGTTGTGAGGTACTCCCCCTACTAGTCCGGGCGGCGATTTACAGTATTTGTATTTGAAGGAAGGCAACTCAAAAAGGCTTATAGCATTAATAATTATATGGTGCATGAAAAAAACAGGTGCAACAACTAGTTTACGGGGGTCCAAACCCCTGCTCAGGTCTAAGCTAGCTCCACCCATTACCTTTGAAGAAAGGATCCCTAGCTACCCTCATTACCCCTTGAAAGACAGGACCTCTAGCTCCACCCTCATTACCCCTGAAAGGGACTGGACCCTAGCTCCACCCTCATTACCCTGAAAGGAGACAGGCACCCTAGCTCCCACCCCTATTACCCCGAAAGGAATGGACCCCTAGCTCCACCCTCATACCCTGAAAGGAGGACCCTAGATCCACCCTCATTACCCCTGAAAGGACAGGACCCCTAGCTCACCCTCATTACCCCTGCGGTAGGACCCCTAGCTCCACCCTCATTACCCCTGAAAGGACAGGACCCCTAGCTCCACCCTCATTACCCCTGAATGAACAGGACCCCTAGCTCCACCCTCATTACCCCTGAATGAACAGGACCCCTAGCTCCACCCTCATTACCCCTGAATGAACAGGGGTTAATGTGCAGATTCCCTGTTACCTTTTATATAACCAATATTTATATTGCGTTTTAGTTTTCCTGTTTAGTTCCCCTTGTGCTGTTTGACCTTCCTGTTTAGATCTATGGTACTGAGCTAACAAGACCGTGTGATCACTGCCTGGATATTGACTTATTTCCAATAGCTCAGCATTAAATAGTCGGTAAAGTGACGGCTGTTCCTGATGAATTACAGTGATATTAGAATTGATTGGATCATAGTGCGTAGCTCCTGGTATAATGGTTCTGACAGTGGGGCTCGGTAATAAATTAAACATGGATCATCACGGTTAAGTCTATAGCCTTGACAGCAGAATAATCCCTGTAGTCATCACATTCTTATTGTGATAGGTAAATTGTATTGCAGTTAGAGCCCAGGAGACCTGGTTGGATTGCAGGTTAGCAGGAAGGGAATCAGATTGTTATTCTCATAAATAATTAGCCATGTGCCAACTCTGTGATTTTACCATAGGCTGCGTTTGCGTAAACAACACTATTGGGGACAATGCAAGAAACCTAAACATTTGTCCAAGCAGTAACCAGGTAGCCAATTCCCGTGGCCACTAAAAGTTCTGAGATTGTACACCGAACGATACTTTCATTGGCAGATGTACAATGCTAATTGACGTAGATGTACCATACATATTGTTCAACACTCATTTAGTGATAATTGTAACCACCAATCGAATTTACCTAACTGCAGTTGTCCAGTAAAAAGCTAAGTCGCCACGGTGGCTGCAAATTAATAGCACAGGAAAACTTTTGCACCTCTTATTGCATTGCCCCCCAATTGGACATGGTAGAGCATCTTGCCATTAAGGGCGAGTGTATGGACTGAATTATTATTTCTTCACTGCACAACAAACACACATGGGCTCATGTAACAGGGTGGCAAATGTCTGTCAGTGCTACAAACCATAGGAACCAATTGTTAGGCTGCCAGTGCTATAAATTATAGGAACCAATCACCTGTTCGTGTGATAGTGCTATAAATTATAGGAACCAATCATCTGTTAGTCTGCCAATGCTATAAATTATAGGAACCAATCATCTGTTAGTCTGATAGTGCTATAAATTATAGGAACACCAATCATCTGTTAGTCTGCCAGTGCTATACATTATAGGAACACATTTGTTAGTCTGCCAGTGCTATAAATTATAAGAACCAATCATCTGTTAGTCTGCCAGTGCTATAAATTATAGGAACCAATCATCTGTTAGTCTGCCAGTGCTAGAAATTCTAGTAACCAATCATCTGTAAGGCTGGGCACTCACTGTACCAATCTGTAAGATTCTGTCTGTCATCCTTCAAAGATGTGGCTACACAGTCACAGTCGTTCTCCCTATATAAAGGACCCCGGAGCCAATCTGCTCGCCGCTCCGCTCCCCCTAGTTATGGGGAAATAGACATTTCATCTTTATGGTTATCAATTAAAAATATCCGTAACCTTTAATCTGCCCATTCATTGCCAGGGGCCCCATACACACACAACTCACTGACACACCCCTTTTTCTACTGTCCAATCACAGCATTAACTGGCCATGACCAATAGGATAGCGAACAGCACCTTAATAAGAATAAGCATAATTTCTCACAAAAAAAGTTTAAATGGCACTGCAGGGAATGATGGGATTTGTAGTTCTAAAAGTGTTAAAGGATTCACATAGCAATGTTCAATTGATACCATTTTATTAAGATTTTTTTTCTTGGCCATAACATCAACATAAAGACCCCAATGTACTAACAGAGACCCCCCCCCCCCTTGTTCATTGGCTGATTGCAGTTCACACTGGAGAAGCCAATGGCCCTGCCCATTCTGTATGATCCCCAGACCTGTGTCATTGTCTGACTGGTTCCTTTACCTCATTTGCTGCGGGTCACAGACGGTTAATATTTAAGGTAAAACAAGTTGTTTATCAGGATCAGTAAGAAGCGGGAGCTGCCCACTGGGTCTGCAATCCAAATGTGTCTCCTTAATCGTGTGCTCTGACTGGTTTATCCAGATTGTACACTGACTGTAATCACCTGGGAATTCTGTTAGTGAGGGTTTATTTCTTTATACCCCCATTACAATGAGATTATGTCTTCTATTCATCCACCCATCAACACAATGTGTATGTTACTTACTGTACGACACATTTTAAAGGGACAGTTTCCACGGTTATAATTATAGTAATTTATTGAACCGTTATAACAGTATAGATAGCTTTTAATTGCAGTGCCACTTTTCTCCAGCATTACCAGATGGCATATTTCCCTATGGACTGCCACAGTACAGCGCCACTGCTATTGGTTTATAAATCCCTCATCTCCCATAAACTTTAATGTGTTTTCAATGAAGTTGCCATAAGGCGTTTAAAGGGTGCGCAGTCTAAAATGCTAAAATGCCCCTTAAGTAAATTGGAAATTATTATGGGTAAGCCTTTAAAGGACAACTAAAGCTATACTGGTGGTAGCGCCTGGATTTCTACTTGGCTGGTTTCTTTACAGGGAATGCAAAGGATCATGGGAAGCACAGGGCTTGGGTATGATGGGTATATGTAATTTATATGACACAAGGTTCTTGAACATTAAAGTTTGACCAGTTTTGATTCACGTGGTGGATAAATGTCAACACTCCAGAAAATACTTGAAATTCCTTTTGTGGGATCTGTAAACATTGTTGTGCCGCCCCGAGGAGTGAGTTACTGTAACTTTGGACATAAAATGGGTGTAAACGTTAACACCCTCCAAGACACACCTGCACCTACGTGGTGTCTATATTTACTCTATAGAACAGGCGCGTGATCTGTTATTATTGCAGTGTTTATATTCTGTGTATCATTCCCATTGTGTGATTGGGTTGAGATGCTATCAGGGTTGGATTTGCTGTTATCAGGTTAAGCTGGATAAACACATTAAAGACCTTTAAAGGGACACTATACTGAAAAAAATGTATAAAAATCTATAATTGAATACATGTACAGTAAGTAGTACTTACGCTGAGGTGCGTGTGTTGCTGCATGGCTTCAATCCAGCACATGTTTTGTTTAGGAGCAGTATCCCCCCTCCCTCTTTTAACCACTCCCACTTCCATCTGACCTGACTTTTTCCCACAAACCAACTGACAAGCCTGCACACAGCATACAGCATTCCAAATGTCAAATCTCTGTCACCATTCCAGCTACAGTAAAACTAATCACAGAAGAATAGTTTTTGAGAGCAAGGAACTTGATTGACAGCTGAAATATAAGAAGTTTTAGATTGGATATCTAAAGAAATAGGGGGCAGATCAACAAAAAATGATACAGTGGTTGGGAAGAATTATAGTTTCCAGTTATGGGCAATTTAAACTGACCTATTTTTTTCGGTATAGATGCCCTTTAAGATTGTCAGTCATTTTTTAAAGATCCCCCTATGCACATTGAGAGGATAAAGGGACTGGCACATTACCTTAAGCTGCGGCCAATTCCCTATGTTTTAGTACAGGGGGATGACCGAGGCCATGGGAGATTTTTGGGCAGTTCCAATCGATCCTGTTTCAGCCTTGGGAACGCTCGGATCTGCGGTACACACTAACGATATAGGGGCAATTCTATCTATCGATAACGTTTAGATGTTTATATTTATTGTTATATTATTCACATGTGTGATTATCAGTGTTGGTTATCACATTACACAATGTCTTGATTTTCGCTAGATGTTTATATTTCTATTGTGTAGTGTTATTTTATTCCCAGTGTGTGTTGTATACAATATAGTTTAGTTTCTTTGGAAGGGGGTCACCTGCACAGACACACACAGGGATCACATGTTGCACAGTTAAAGGGCCACATCTTCCCTCTGTAATTCGTTAGTCCTTGCAGCATTGCAGCCATGAATGACTCACGGAAAGGAAACCAGCTCTACAGACTGTACAGGGTGTGGTGTTTGGATATTACATTATGATTCACCACTGGGTCCTTTTCAAACTTCTGTTGGCTTGGGGCTGATTTGAAAACAGTGTCACCTGCACGCATGCTAAATGTAAGGGCCACATTATACCCGGGACCTCCTGGGGCCAATGTCAACTTCTATTTCCTAAATCATCAGAGCCATGGATATAAGTGCAGCGAATGCCCCTGGCCGTGACCTATTACTGCTTGTCAGTTTATTGTACAATTACCGCTAAAACAATAATGTACAAAGACTTGATTAAATTAATGTGCAGGCGACTCCCCGGGGCTCTGCATAAAGTAAACACACATCTCTGTGACACACCGTAGTGTGTCTGCTGCAAATGTGAATCATTTGTACAACCTTCCCTATAAAGGACCGGAGATTGTGATCTTATGGGCTGTTAGGGCTACATCTACCGTATCCTCACCATCAGAGGATACTAAACTCTCCGCTAGGTGATGTGCACTGAGCATGCTTATACCAGTGGTAGAGGGGGAGGAAGTTTATACTGGGATTACAGATTACTCTCTATTAACTAAAAATAGGACTGAGCTGGGTTGTTGTTTTTATATAAATTGCTAATGATTTCAGCTCTGCCTAGCGTTGGATCCATTTACTAATCTATGTATAATCTATTATAACCAGACCTAGTATTATAGGTATAATATATGTTTAATGGAGTTTGGTATTTTTGTAGGTGGTGTCAATCTGCCGTACCGGAGACGGGAAGGAGACCCCAATATGGGATTCAGTTTCGGTGCTTGTAATATTACCTTTACCTGTGTCATAGCTTCCATTTACCATCCAACTAATTATAACCGACACATTTCTAGGGCCATGTTAATAGTTCATTTACAAGATTTAACCTTGCGCGCTCTGGTTAACTTTAAAGTGTATGTATTAACCAGTGTCTGTAGAATTTCACATCTCTACCACCTTAAATTAACCCATTGCAGTCGTTCGGTTAGTTGATTGTTTCTCTCTTCTCTCCCACAGGTTCATTTCCCAGATATAGAAAGAGCAGAATGGCTGAACAAAGTAAGTAGTACTAAATGAAATGAATCTGCCCCAAAAATATTTTCCATTCTGTTTACAGTTCTATGTGGTATACAGGGTTAGTATGATATCTCGCACATTGCGATTCTCAGAAGGGGAGAAACGATTATTTGTGATTGGCCGTTTACGTAGTATAGGATTCCAATTGGATCACGTTAATCTCCGCCCCTTTCTGTGTGATATCCAAGCTCAGTTTTAATGGGGTCATGTGATGGATCTACATTCTACAACTTGTTTGTCTCTAGAGATTTACACTGTGTAGTTATATGTAAGAACCTTGGCTTTTCATTGGACGGTACAGAAAGTCCAGGAGCCCTTAATGCAATCTGATTGGATGGGGGATACTGGGATGAGTTGTGCTACTGCTGGGTGGTTACAGGTTCATATGGAAGATGATGCAATGTATTAATTATGCACTGGACACCTGTGGTCTCGGATCTCTATGGTGTATCTGGTTAGGGATATTAGTAAAGATTATGACCCTCTTATTCATGTTATTAGCGTGTGAACAGTACGTGGATATATTATTCACTAGGTGAATGTGTTTTTCTCTTTCCCAGACTGTAAAGCACCTGTGGCCCTACATCTGCCAGTTCATAGAGAAATTATTCCGCGAGACCATAGAACCCGCCGTGCGCGGAGCAAACGCCCACCTGAGCACCTTCAGTTTCACAAAGATCGACATGGGATCACAGGTGTGTGTTACAGAGCTGTACAGCGCTGGCACCTTTCCATGGTAGAAATTATATCCAGCGCCCTGGGCTGTAACATAAGTTTCAAGTTTTCCCATCAACTTTACCATGACCCTGTCTGCGCATGTACCAGCTCCTGTCAGTGCTGACATCACTCCCTATTGGCTGCTGACATCATTTGGCTCTGGTGGGATGTTCTGATTTGTCGAGCAGTAGATGTAACAGGGCTGTGCATGTGCCCTCTCCTCCCTATTGGCTGCTGACATCATTTGGCTCTGGTGGATGTTCTGATTTGTCGCAGCAGTAGATGTAACAGGGCTGTGCATGTGCCCTCTCCTCCCTATTGGCTGCTGACATCATTTGGCTCTGGTGGGATGTTCTGATTTGTCCAGCAGTAGATGTAACAGGGCTGTGCATGTGCCCTCTCCTCCCTATTGGCTGCTGACATCATTTGGCTCTGGTGGGATGTTCTGATTTGTCCAGCAGTAGATGTACAGGGTTGTGCATGTGCCCTCTCCTCCCTATTGGCTGCTGACATCATTTGGCTCTGGTGGGATGTTCTGATTTGTCCGCAGTAGATTACCAGGGTTGTGCATGTGCCCTCTCCTCCCTATTGGCTGCTGACATCATTTGGCTCTGGTGGGATGTTCTGATTTGTCGAGCAGTAGATGTAACAGGCCTGTAAATGTGCCCTCTCCTCCCTATTGGCTGCTGACATCTTTTGGCTCTGGTGGGATGTTCTGATTTGTTGAGCAGTAGATGTAACAGGGCTGTGCATGTGCCCTCTCCTCCCTATTGGCTGCTGACATCATTTGGCTCTGGTGGGATGTTCTGATTTGTTGAGCAGTAGATATAACAGGGCTGTACATGTGCCCTCTCCTCCCTATTGGCCGCTGACATCTTTTGGCTCTGGTGGGACATTTTGATTTGTCCAGCAGTAGTTATAGCAGGACAACACATGTGCCATCTTCTTCCTATTGGGTGCTGACTGGGTGATATCGGTGCCACATCTGCATAGGAAATTTTAATGGGTTGTAACGAACGTTAAAATGATGAAATTTTACTTCTTAAAATAGACAAAGGACGAGACAGATCTAAAAATAGAGCCAAGGGTTATTATCTGATGTTGGTACCTATGAACCTTTATTTAAAAGGACAGTACTTGTGTTTCATAGCAACTATTCCTGAGTTTAACCCTTTGCTGCATGTAAGGGATTTGGAATAAAGTTCTGTCCTTTACTTACTGGTGTTTATTGTCCTTTATGTTAAGTGGACGTGTTTATTGGCCGAGGAATATAAACAATAGCAGGTGTAATGTTACAGATCAGATTATTAGTAGGAAGGAAGGAAATCCAGTGGAATTAAAACCAGTAATAGAATTTCCAGCGTTTATTGATATTAACCCTGTGTTTCCCTCAGCCCCTGAGAATTAATGGAGTTAAAGTTTATACTGAAAACGTGGATAAGCGGCAGATCATTCTGGATCTCCAGATAAGGTAAGGAGACATTAACCCCTACCTAACCACGTGGAATGTTACATTACTGGGATTACTGTATATGGGCTACTAGAATGTGACCTTTAAACATACACAGCATTAATGTGTTTCACTGGGGATCCACTGGCTTTGTATTAACCCTTCCCCCTCACTGACAATGGATGTTTAACATATAGCCCACTTACCTTTGCAACCATACTAAAGTAAGGTGGTACACTTAGCCAACAAGACACCAATACACTGGAGAGATCTCACAAGATGGAGTCCACAGGTGGATATCCAGAAATGGGCAGGTTTACAAGTCTCTGCCTACAGTTCTGCAGGGGCATGTCTCAGTGTATTGATTAGTGACAGGTGGATATCCAGAAATTGGCAGGTTTGCAAGTCACCACCCACAGCTCTGCAGGGGCGTGTCTCTGTGTAGTGGTTAGGGACAGGTGGTTATCCAAAAAGGGGCAGGTTTGCAAGTCACCACCCACAGCTCTGCAGGGGCTTGTCTCTGTGTAGTGGTTAGGGACAGGTGGTTATTCAAAAAGGGACAGGTTTGCAAGTCCCAACCCATAGCTCTGCAGGGGCGTGTGTTTGCTATGGGTATGGCTGGATATACAGGCAATTTTTTTGTCCTGACCGACCGTACGACGAACGGCCAGGACGAACCGCCATCTGTAGCGATGAAAATCACAGCGGCCGACATATCGCTGCGGCAATCGTGCGGTCTATGGGAGACCATGTTTTACCTATATGTCTGATCGGCCAACCGACACCAGTCGCTGGTAACGGTGTTTCACCTACGTTTTTTCAGACCCATATACGAAAATGGAGGTCGGTTTGGTGAGAAAATCGCCTTGTGTGTACCCAGCTCTTATCTTTAAAGATGGAACACCATATATCCTGTCACAGTATTGTTAGTGGTAATGGGGTTAGATCTGATTGCATGGAGATTATTATTGGGAATTCAGGCACATCCCTGTATGTACAAATATTTATATAAATTGTTAACGGATCTCACCCACATATCCTACAGTACGTATCCTTACATTGGTCTGTCATGTGATAGCGCCCCCTATCCTTCCTCTATCACTACCCTATCCTACAGTACGTATCCTTACATTGTTCTGTGATGTGATAGCGCCCCCTAGCCTTCCTCTATCACTACCCTATCCTACAGTACGTATCCTTGCATTGTTCTGTGTGTGATAGCGCCCCTAGCCTTCCTCTATCACTCCCTATCCTACAGTACGTATCCTTGCATTGTTCTGTGATGTGATAGCGCCCCCTATCCTTCCTCTCTACACTACCCTATCCTACAGTACGTATCCTTGCATTGTTCGTTGATGTGATAGCGCCCCCTAGCCTTCCTCTATCACTACCCATCCTACAGTACGTATCCTTACATTGGTCTTTCATGTGATAGCGCCCCCTACCTTCCTCTATCACTACCCTATCCTACAGTACGTTCCTTGCATTGTGATGTTATAGCGCCCCCTATCCTTCTTCTATCACTACCCCCTATCCTACAGTACGATCCTTGCATTGTTCTGTGATGGATAGCCCCCCCTACTTCCTCTATTACTACCCTACCTACAGTACGTATCCTTGCATTGTTCTGTGATGTGATAGCGCCCCCTATCCTTCCTCTATCACTACCCTCCTACAGTACGTATCCTTGCATTGTGCTGTGATGTGATAGCGCCCCCTAGCCTTCCTCTATCACTACCCTATCCTACAGTACGTATCCTTGCATTGTTCTGTGATGTGATAGCGCCCCCTAGCCTTCCTCTATCACTACCCTATCCTACAGTACGTATCCTTACATTGGTCTGTCATGTGATAGCGCCCCCTAGCCTTCCTCTATCATCACACCCTATCCTACAGTACGTTCCTTGCATTGTGTGATGTGATAGCGCCCCCTATCCTTCCTCTATCCTACCCTATCCTACAGTACGTATCCTTGCATTGTTCTGTGATGTGATAGCGCCCCCTAGCCTTCCTCTATTACTACCCTATCCTACAGTACGTATCCTTGCATTGTGCTGTGATGTGATAGCGCCCCCTATCCTTCCTCTATCACTACCCTATCCTGCAGTACATATCCTTGCATTGTTCTGTGATGTGATAGCGCCCCCTATCCTTCCTCTATCACTACCCTATCCTACAGTACGTATCCTTGCATTGTTCTGTGATAGCGCCCCCTATCCTTCCTCTATCACTACCCTATCCTACAGTACGTATCCTTGCATTGTGCTGTGATGTGATAGCGCCCCCTAGCCTTCCTCTATCACTACCCTATCCTACAGTACGTATCCTTGCATTGTTCTGTGATGTGATAGCGCCCCCTATCCTTCCTCTATCACTACCCTATCCTACTACAGTACGTATCCTTGCATTGTTCTGTGATGTGATAGCCCCCCTATCCTCCTCTATCACTACCCTATCCTACAGTACGTTCCGCATTGTTCTGTGATGTGATAGCGCCCCCTATCCTTCCTCTCACTACCCTATCCTACAGTACGTATCCTTGCATTGTTCTGTGATGTGATAGCGCCCCCTATCCTTCCTCTATCACTACCCTATCCTACAGTACGTATCCTTGCATTGTTCTGTGATGTGATAGCGCCCCCTATCCTTCCTCTATAGCTGGGTACACACGATGAGATATTTCGGTCCGATCGACCGATAGTTCAGTGTATCGGTCGATCGGACCGAAATTATCGACATCCGAAAGTGCCCATGTCCGATCGACCGTTCGTCCGAATCGGACGAAAGGACGATCGGACAGGGTGGAAAACCTTGTCCGATCGTGCGGTCCTCTATGGGCCGCACGATCGGTCGCGGTGACTATCGGACGCGGCTGCTTTTGCCGCGACCGACAGTCCTTCCTCCTGGCCGACCGTTCGAAAGTATCGAACGGTCGGTCAGGAGGAAAAATCGATAGGTGTGTAACCCCTTATCACTACCCTATCCTACCGTACTATCCTTTGCATGTTCTTGGATGTGATAGCGCCCTACCTTCCTTCCTATCACTACCCTATCCTACAGTACTATCCTTGCATTGTTCTGTGATGTGATAGCGCCCCCTATCCTTCCCTATCACTACCCTATCCTACAGTACATATCCTTGCATTGTTCTGTGATGTGATAGCGCCCCCAATCCTTCCTCTATCACTACCCTATCCTACAGTACATATCCTTGCATTGTTCTGTGATGTGATAGCGCCCCCTATCCTTCCTCTATCACTACCCTATCCTACAGTACATATCCTTGCATTGTTCTGTGATGTGATAGCGCCCCCTATCCTTCCTCTATCACTACCACTATCCTACAGTACATATCCTTGCATTGTTCTGTGATGTGATAGCGCCCCCTATCCTTCCTCTATCACTACCCTATCCTACAGTACATATCCTTGCATTGTTCTGTATGTGATAGCGCCCCCTATCCTTCCTCTATCACTACCCTATCCTACAGTACGTATCCTTGCATTGTCTGTGATGTGATAGCGCCCCCTAGCCTTCCTCTATCACTACCCTATCCTACAGTACATATCCTTGCATTGTTCTGTGATGTGATAGCGCCCCCTATCCTTCCTCTATCACTACCCTATCCTACAGTACATATCCTTGCATTGTTCTGTGATGTGATAGCGCCCCCTATCCTTCCTCTATCACTACCCTATCCTACAGTACTATCCTTGCATTGTTCTTGGATGTGATAGCGCCCCCTATCCTTCCTCTATCACTACCCTGACCTACAGTACTACCTTGCATTGTTCTGTGATGTGATAGCGCCCCCTAGCCTTCCTCTATCACTACCCTATCCTACAGTACATATCCTTGCATTGTTCTGTGATGTGATAGCGCCCCCTAGCCTCTGGATCTGCACATTACATTGTCATTGTGCATCTGGTACTAATTGTAATTTGTTACATTGCAGTTTTGTTGGAGAGACTGAGATCGATCTGGAAGTGAAGAGATATTTCTGCAGAGCCGGAGTGAAAAGCATCCAGGTCTGTGTTCGTTCCGGTGGCGTTAATGGTGATGTTGGGTTGAGCTGTGATAAGATTTAAGGTTGAATCATACGATGAGATATTTGTGTCCAATCGACCAATAGTTCAGTGTATCTGTCGATCGGGACGAAATGATTGCATGGTTACAGCCGTGTCTGTCAGACCGTTCGTCCGAATCCGACCAAAGGATGATTGGAAATGGTGGAAATCCACTTCTGATTGAGCTGTCCTCTAAAGAACACACGGTTGGTTGCGGTAACTGTCGGCCACTATTGCCGCGACTGACAGTCCTTCTTCCTGGCCGACCAGTCAGAAGTGCCGAACGTTCAATCAGTTAGCTTTCAAATGTTAAATAACATCTGATTGGTTGGGGCAAAATTAGCACCATTGGGACTGGGGACACAATCTTTACAAGGGTCTGTGTTATCCTAATAAACTTCCCAGAGACGCACTAAGGCCTCTCACACCCAAAACGTTATCAGAAACGCTGTCCACATAGATCCCCGATTTATTATTATTAATAATTATTTCATTGGGTATCCCTACCTAGACATAAAATAGTCCCAAAGTGCACAGGCTCATAGATCAATCCTCTGCTCTCTTCTCCCGGATCCGGATTCACGTCCACATTCCCGTATTTGCAGATTGAATTGCTAAAGAGCCCGTGGCCTCACCTGTGTAAAAAAAAAAATTGGGCCAATTCACGCACCGCCTGTGTTAATGGCGCATCCCTGGCTTCCTCTGGTAATAAAGTGACACTGATCCTAATTCAATTTTAACATCCTGTCAGTGCAGAGGTGTTTAAACCTCCCCCCTGCAGTGCCCTCTGGGTAAAGGTGGCCATACATCTATGAGATAATACTTATCCAACCGAGCGATCACGCGACGTTCATCAATCCTGCCGGAACCGCTTCTCCCGATCTTATATTCGACCGACATGGGATGAGAAAATGAATGGGATTAATATCGCACATATGTATGGTAACTGTAAGACTTGGTAGAAAGTTCTGATAGGCTGCAGCCAGTAATCCAATCAGATCACTTACTGTTCTATTATTTCCCAGCTCCACGGGACAATGCGGGTGATACTGGAGCCTCTGATTGGAGATGTGCCCATCATTGGAGCCCTATCCATATTTTTTCTTAGGAAACCGGTGAGTCAAGTTCAATTGTTCAGCTGGTACCCCAGTGTATTGTCGTTTTGTTATATTATATTAAATACAACAAGAATGTTCAAAAATCCTGCAATGTCCGTCCATCCATCCCCGCCTACAGTCTGGTTATAGAATTCCTTTAATAATAATTCAAAATATAAATGACTTTTGTAATGATTTAAAGGGCATGTCCGCCCTTGTAATAAACTTTTTATATTATATACTGCTCCCCCCCCCCAGCCCCAACCGCATTACTATTATTCACAGAACGTGCCCCGATCTTTACTTACCATGCCTCTCTCCTTCGCCGCACTGCCCCGGCCCTCTGCTTGCACAGAAATGCAAGCAGGGGGCGGGACCAGCAGTCACGTCCGTGATTGGCTGAGAGGCAGCCAATCACGGACGCGGCTGTCGGGAGTTCAGACCGGCAAAAGATAGAGACATGGTAAGAAAAGATCAGGGCACTTTCTGTGAATAATAGTAATGCGGTTGGGGCTGGGGGAAGGAGCAGTATATTATATAAAAAGGGTTTTATGGTAGGGGGAGGGAGAGGGAGGGGGAGAAGGGCTGCAGTGCGCATACCAAACTTCTCCCGGAGGGGAGACAGGAGGCAGAGTCCTATATGGACTCTGCTAGCCTCCTGGTGGGCAGTTTCTGGGACTTTGGGGGGGACTACAGGAGAACCTTATGGAGCTGGGATGTGAGGTAAGGATTTTATTACACTACATGATGGGGCCAGTAGTGGGTTAAATTATAGTTTGGGGGTGGACATGCCCTTTTAACCTTCAAGCTAATCCATTATCTAAGTGATTCCTAATCAAACATACACGTGTAGTCACATCTAACCCCTCCTCTTTCCTTAGTGGCTGGTTGAGGCATGCTCAGTGTCTACGGTACATTTTTGTATAAGAGAGAGAAGTTATATTGATTCAAAATAAGTTTTTATACAAATATAATGGATACGTTTATATTTCTTACTTGCTGTGACCTTTGTCCGGGTGTGTATAAAACAGGTCGGGATATATGGGTACGGACTACTATAGGGACTGAACATGCTACATGCTAGAGTCGATATTTTATTTGTGCTCATTTTCTCCAGTTGACTGTGTCTGGACTTGGCTCGGATCCCCGGGGAGTGTTTATCGGATCCCTGGCACCATATAAGGCAACGTTGACTAATTTTAACATTCTGGATTATTATTAAACTGACAGGATCATGTGACCAGCACATGCAGTTCTACTGTCCTTCCTGCACTGGAACACACGTTCCTATGTGTAGCCTGTTATAGGGTTGACTGAAATTCCCTTAAAGAAAACCAAACGTTTAGTTAATTTAATCTCGTCCCTGATAATAGTAAGAGAAATGTAAATAGAGTGCAAGTTTCCTTTAAATGTCTGGTCTCTCCTGTTCGGGTGTTTACCCAGGATGCATTGCACAATGTACCCTCTGTCACTGGTAACCACAAACATTTCCTTCAGCACTCTGCAGCCTGGCAGATAATAAACAGGGGGCGTGTCTAATCACATGGCCACAAACTTTAACCTGCAATCTGTCTGAACCATACATAGCGTGACGTACTGTAACCTGCATTCTGTCTGAACCGTACATAGCGTGATGTACTGTAACCTGCATTCTGTCTGAACCATACATAGCGTGACATGTACTGTAACCTGCATTCTGTCTGAACCGTACATAGCGTGACGTACTGTAACCTGCATTCTGTCTGAACCGTACATAGCGTGACGTACTGTAACCTGCATTCTGTCTGAACCGTACATTTAGTAGACAGTGATAGAGCGTTCCATTGGTCCCAGGCTGTGTTATGTATCCCAAGTTAGGGTAGTTAAGTTATCAACCATTATGGGGCACATAGACAATCCAATGTCCGGTCGGGGGTCAACAATACATAATTCACAATCATCAATGGATCGATCCCACAATATGTGTACAATTGTCAGATCGTGTATGGCTGATCGCAGGATCGTTGCCAGTTATCGGAAATAGGACGTTTTTATCAGACCAATCCCATTTTTATGATCAGGATTATGGAATTCAATCAGCCCTAACATGTGTAGGAAGCACAAGGCTGAATTAAACTAACCAGTGTATATACTCACTTCAGTCCGGCATGTCAGGAGATTTGTAAGTCCGGTCAGTTGATTTCTAGGAGCTGAGAAAGAGATTAATTGAAAGATGGAGCATAATGGGTCACAAAGCATTGTGGGTAACCGCGCCCATTTATTTTACTTAGTGCACTGCAGAGATAAGTAGGGCCCCAACCTTCCAGGGGTGTCCAGAGAAAAGGTTTATTGTGTAACCCACAACCCTAATGGGAGCCAAGATAAAGGGCAAGTTGTCTGTTATATGGTGCAATGTATAATTCCACTACACTCCCACAATTCCAACACCAGGACAAGGTGGAGGAACCACAATTCTGGGCCATCCCGCCAAGATCGCCACACCAGTGGTGATAAACAATATGCCTATTACCCGTGTGTATTGCTACCTGTCTGGATAAGTCATTTACAAATCCTACCAGGTTCCATACAGGGATAAAGGATCCCCATTCCCTGTAATGTGATAGAGGTCGGGAACGCAATCTAGTAAAAGTTATAGGAGGAGACTACAGTGATTGACAGTTCAGAGGACCAATGAATGATCGCTCACACAAATTCATAATTAAAGGTATACGGATACATTGTATCCAATTAAACACATTCCCTATATATCCAGTATACAGGATATATAGGGAAATTAACATTCATTATGAAAAGCCACATCCAGCTACACCACCCAAGGGTTAATGTGTTTGCATAGAGACCAGGAGACGTGTTTGCCCCGTCACTACATCAGCGTTTGTTTAGTCGTGTTTACAGGATGTACGGTTAGTGACAGGATGCAAAGCAGTTAAACCACATGAATATAAACGCCAGTCCGTTAGAATTCCTGTAAACGGATACGGACAGTCACATTGTGGTTACACTCACTGCAAAGCCTCTAACAGCCTAGATACCGCTGGTTAATGTGTCAGTTCTTAGTGATTCCCAATCAAAGATAAAAAAGTGACCGCAACTTGGCAATAAGATGTGGGTGACAGTGAGTATCCATGGAAGATCTCAACATATGTACAACTGTATGTTCCCCCAGATTACAACACACGTCACTCCATGTACGGTTCAGACAGAATGCAGGTTACAGTACACGTCACGCTATGTACAGTTCAGACAGAATGCAGGTCACAGTAACGTCACGCTAGTGTACGGTTCAGACAGAATGCAGGTTACAGTACGTCACGCATTGTAGGTTCAGACAGAATGCAGGTTACAGTACGTCACGCTATGTACGGTTCAGACAGAATGCAGGTTACAGTACGTCACGCTATGTACGGTTCAGACAGATTGCAGGTTACAGTACGTCTGCTATGTACGGTTCAGACAGAATGCAGGACAGTACATCACGCTATTACGGTTCAGAAGATGCAGGTACAGTACATCACGCTATGTACGGTTCAGACAGAATGCAGGTTACAGTACGTCACGCTATGTAGGTTCAGACAGAATGCAGGTTACAGTACGTCACGCTATGTACGGTTCAGACAGAATGCAGGTTACAGTACGTCACGCTGTACGGTTCAGACAGAATGCAGGTTACAGTACGTCACGCTATGTACGGTTCAGACAGAATGCAGGTTACAGTACGTCACGCTATGTACGGTTCAGACAGAATGCAGGTTACATAAACGTACGCTTTGCGGTTCAGACAGAATGCAGGTTACAGTACGTCACGCTATGTAGGTTCAGACAGATGCAGGTTACAGTACGTCACGCTATGTACGGTTCAGACAGAATGCAGGTTACAGTACGTCACGCTATGTACGGTTCAGACAGAATGCAGGTTACAGTACGTCACGCTATGTACGGTTCAGACAGAATGCAGGTCACAGTACGTCACGCTATGTACGGTTCAGACAGATTGCAGGTTACAGTACGTCACGCTATGTACGGTTCAGACAGAGTGCAGGTTACAGTACGTCACGCTATGTACGGTTCAGACAGAGTGCAGGTTACAGTACATGTCACGCTATGTACGGTTCAGACAGAAGCAGGTTACAGTAGTCACGCTATGTACGGTTCAGACAGAAGGCAGGGTACAGTACACGTCACGCTATGTACGGTTCAGACAGAATGCAGGTTACAGTACACGTTACGCTATGTACGGTTCAGAAGAATGCAGGTTACAGTACACGTCACGCTATGTACGGTTCAGACAGAATGCAGGTTACAGTAGGTCACGCTATGTACAGTTCAGACAGAATGCAGGTTACAGTACGTCACGCTATGTACGGTTCAGACAGAGTGCAGGTTACAGTACGTCACGCTATGTACGGTTCAGACAGAGGCAGGTACAGTACATGTCACGCTATGTACGGTTCAGACAGAATGCAGGTTACAGTAGGTCACGCTATGTACGGTTCAGACAGAGTGCAGGTTACAGTAGGTCACGCTATGTACGGTTCAGACAGAATGCAGGTTACAGTACATGTCACGCAATGTACGGTTCAGACAGAATGCAGGTTACAGTAGGTCACGCTATGTACGGTTCAGACAGAATGCAGGTTACAGTACACGTCACGCTATGTACGGTTCAGACAGAATGCAGGTTACAGTACACGTCACGCTATGTACGGTTCAGACAGAATGCAGGTTACAGTAGGTCACGCTATGTACAGTTCAGACAGAATGCAGGTTACAGTACGTCACGCTATGTACGGTTCAGACAGAGTGCAGGTTACAGTACGTCACGCTATGTACGGTTCAGACAGAGTGCAGGTAAGTAACGTCACGCTATGTACGGTTCAGACAGAATGCAGGTTACAGTAGGTCAGCTAGTTACAGTTCAGACAGACAGAATGCAGGTTACAGTACGTCACGCTATGTACGGTTCAGACAGAGTGCAGGTTACAGTACGTCACGCTATGTACGGTTCAGACAGAGTGCAGGTTACAGTACATGTCACGCTATGTACGGTTCAGACAGAATGCAGGTTACAGTAGGTCACGCTATGTACGGTTCAGACAGAGTGCAGGTTACAGTAGGTCACGCTATGTACGGTTCAGACAGAATGCAGGTTACAGTACATGTCACGCTATGTACGGTTCAGACAGAATGCAGGTTACAGTAGTCAGCTTATGTACGGTTCAGACAGAATGCAGGTACAGTACACGTCACGCTATGTACGGTTCAGACAGAATGCAGGTTACAGTACAGTCACGCTAGTACGGTTCAGACAGAATGCAGGTTACAGTAGCGTCACGCTATGTACGTTCAGACAGAATGCAGGTTACAGTACGTCACGCTATGTCGGTTCAGACAGATGCAGGTTACAGTACGTCACGCTATGTACGGTTCAGACAGAATGCAGGTTACAGTACGTCACGCTATGTACGGTTCAGACAGAATGCAGGTTACAGTACGTCACGCTATGTACAGTTCAGACAGAATGCAGGTTACAGTACGTCACGCTATGTACGGTTCAGACAGATGCAGGTTACAGTACGTCACGCTATGTACGGTTCAGAGAGTGAGGTTACAGTCATGTCACGCTATGTACGGTTCAGAAGAATGCAGGTTACAGTAGTCACGCTATGTACGGTTCAGACAGAATGCAGTTACAGTAGTCACGCTATGTACGGTTCAGACAGAATGCAGGTTACAGTACATGTCACGCTATGTACGGTTCAGACAGAATGCAGGTTACAGTAGGTCACGCTATGTACGGTTCAGACAGAATGCAGGTTACAGTACACGTCACGCTATGTACGGTTCAGACAGAATGCAGGTTACAGTACACGTCACGCTATGTACGGTTCAGACAGAATGCAGGTTACAGTACACGTCGCTATGTACGGTTCAGACGAATGCAGGTTACGTACGTCACGCTATGTACGGTTCAGACAGAATGCAGGTTACAGTACGTCACGCTATGTACGGTTCAGACAGAATGCAGGTTACAGTACATGTCACGCTATGTACGGTTCAGACAGAATGCAGGTTACAGTAGTACGCTATGTACGGTTCGACAGAATGCAGGTTACAGTACGTCACGCTATGTACGGTTCAGACAGAATGCAGGTTACAGTTACAGTACGTCACGCTATGTACGGTTCAGACAGAATGCAGGTTACAGTACGTCACGCTATGTACGGTTCAGACAGAATGCAGTTACAGTACGTCACGCTATGTACGGTTCAGACAGAAGCAGTACAGTACAGTCACGCTATGTACGGTTCAGACAGAATGCAGGTTACAGTACGTCACGTAGTACGGTTCAGACAGAATGCAAGTTACAGTACACGTCACGCTATGTACGGTTCAGACAGAATGCAGGTTACAGTACAGTCACGCTGTACGGTTCAGACAGAATGCAGGTTACAGTACGTCACGCTATGTACGGTTCAGACAGATTGCAGGTTACTACGTCACGCTATGTACGGTTCAGACAGAATGCAGGTTACAGTACGTCACGCTATGTACGGTTCAGACAGAATGCAGGTTACAGTACGTCACGCTATGACGGTTCAGACAGAATGCAGGTTAAAGTACGTCACGCTATTACGGTTCAGCAGATGCAGGTTACAGTACGTCACGCTATGTACGGTTCAGACAGATGCAGGTTACAGTTCACGCTATGTACGGTTCAGACAGATGCAGGTTACAGTACGTCACGCTATGTACGGTTCAGACAGAATGCAGGTTACAGTACGTCACGTATGTTCGGTTCAGACAGAATGCAGGTTACAGTACGTACGCTATGTACGGTTCAGACAGAATGCAGGTTAAGTACGTCAGCTATGTACGGTTCGACAGAATGCAGGTTACAGTACGTCACGCTATGTACGGTTCAGACAGAATGAGGTTACAGTACAGTCACGCTATGTACGGTTCAGACAGAATGCAGGTTATAGTAATGTCACGCTATGTACGGTTCAGACAGATGCAGGTTAGTACATGTCACGCTATGTACGGTTCAGACAGAATGCAGGTAGTACAACGTCACGCTATGTACGGTTCAGACAGAATGCAGGTTACAGTACGTCACGCTATGTACGGTTCAGACAGATGCAGGTTACGAACATCCCGCTATGTAGGTTCAGCAGATGCAGGTTACAGTCGTCATGCTAGTACGGTTCAGACAGAATGCAGGTACAGTACATCACGCTATGTACGGTTCAGACGATTGCAGGTTACAGACTCACGCTATGTACGGTTCAGACAGAATGCAGTTAACAGTACGTCACGCTATGTACGTTTCAGCAGAATGAGTTACAGTAGTCACGTATGTACGGTTCAGACAGAATGCAGGTTACAGTACGTCACGCTATGTGACGGTTCAGACAGAATGCAGGTTACAGTACGTCACGCTATGTACGGTTCAGACAGAATGCAGGTTACAGTACAGTCACGTATGTACGGTTCAGACAGAATGCAGGTTACAGTACGTCACGCTATGTACGGTTCAGACAGATGCAGGTTACAGTACGTCACGCTATGTACGGTTCAGACAGAATGGAGGTTACAGTACGTCACGCTATGTACGGTTCAGACAGAATGCAGGTTACAGTACGTCACGCTATGTCGGTTCAGACAGAATGCAGGTTCACGTACGTCACGCTATGTAGGGTTCAGACAGATTGCAGGTTACAGTACGTCACGCTATGTACGGTTCAGACAGAGTGCAGGTTACAGTACGTCACGCTATGTACGGTTCAGACAGAGTGCAGGTTACAGTACATGTCACGCTATGTACGGTTTCAGACAGAATGCAGGTACAGTAGGTCACGCTAGTACGGTTCAGACAGAATGCAGGTTACAGACGTCACGCTATGTACGGTTCAGACAGAATGCAGGTTACAGTACACGTCACGCTATGTACAGGTTCAGACAGAATGCAGGTTACAGTAAGTCACGCTATGTACGGTTCAGACAGAAGCAGGTTACAGTAGGTCACGCTATGTACAGTTCAGACAGAATGCAGGTTACAGTAAGTCACGCTATGTACGGTTCAGACAGATGCAGGTTACAGTACGTCACGCTATGTACGGTTCAGACAGAGTGCAGTTACAGTACATGTCACGCTATGTACGGTTCACAGACAGAATGCAGGTTACAGCATGGTCACGCTATGTACGGTTCAGACAGAGTGCAGGTTACAGTAGTCACGCTATGTACGGTTCAGACAGAATGCAGGTTACAGTACAGTCACGCTATGTACGGTTCAGACAGAATGCAGGTTACAGTAGGTCACGCTTGTACGGTTCAGACAGAATGCAGGTTACAGTACAGTCACGTATGTACGGTTCAGACAGAATGCAGGTTACAGTAGGTCACGCTATGTACGGTTCAGACAGAATGCAGGTTACAGTACACGTCACGTATAGTACGGTTCAGACGAATGCAGGTTACAGTACGTCACGCTATGTCGGTTCAGACAGAATGCAGGTTACAGTACGTCACGCATGTACGTTCGACAGAATGCAGGTTACAGTACAGTCACGCTATGTACGGTTCAGACAGAATGAGGTTACAGTAGTCACGCTATGTACGGTTCAGACACGAATGCAGGTTACAGTACGTCACGCTATGTACGGTTCAGACAGAATGCAGGTTACAGTACGTCACGCTATGTACGGTTCAGACAGAATGCAGGTTACAGTAAAGTCAAGCTATTACGGTTCAGACAGAATGCAGGTTACAGTACGTCACGCTATGTACGGTTCAGACAGAATGCAAGTTACAGTAACGTCACGCTATGTACGGTTCAGACAGAATGCAGGTTACAGTACGTCACGCTATGTACGGTTCAGACAGAATGCAGTACAGTACACGTCACGTATGTACGGTTCAGACAGAATGCAGGTTACAGTACAGTCACGCTATGTACGGTTCAGACAGAAGCAGGTTACAGTACGTCACGCATGTACGGTTCACACAGATGCAGGTTACAGTACGTCACGCTATGTACGGTTCAGACAGAATGCAGGTTACAGTACGTCAGCTATGTACGGTTTCAGACAGAATGCAGGTTACAGTACGTCACGCTATGTACGGTTCAGACAGAATGCAGGTTACAGTACGTCACGCTATGTACGGTCAGACAGAATGCAGTTACAGTACGTCACGCTATGTAGGTTCAGACAGATGCAGGTTACAGTACGTCACGCTATGTACGGTTCAGACAGATGCAGGTCAGTACGTCACGCATGTACGGTTCAGACAGAATGCAGGTTACAGTACAGTCACGCTATGTACGTTCAGACAGAATGCAGGTTACAGTACGTCACGCTATGTACGGTCAGACAGAATGCAGGTTACAGTACGTCACGCATGTACGGTTCAGACAGAATGCAGGTTACAGTACGTCACGCTATGTACGGTTCAGACAGAATGCAGGTTACAGTACTGTCACGCTATGTACGGTTCAGACAGAATGCAGGTTACAGTACATGTCACCGTATGTACGGTTCAGACAGAATGCGGTTACAGTACGTCACGCTATGTACGGTTCAGACAGAATGCAGGTTACAGTACGTCACGCTATGTACGGTTCAGACAGAATGCAGGTTACAGTACGTCACGCTATGTACGGTTCAGACAGAATGCAGGTTACAGTACGTCACGCTATGTACGGTTCAGACAGAATGCAGGTTAACAGTTACGTCACGCTATGTACGGTTCAGACAGAATGCAGGTTACAGTACGTCACGCTATGTACGGTTCAGACAGAATGCAGGTTACAGTACGTCACGCTATGTTACGTTCAGACAGAATGCAGGTTACAGTACGTCACGCTTTTATACGGTTCAGGACCGAATGAAGGGGTGTAAGTACGTTCACGATAGATTAGTTTTCGATGATATCAAAAAAACTTTAAATTTCTGAAAAATGTTAGCTAGGGATATATTAGAATAAGGATTTTTTTTTGTAGGTGTCGATTGTAGTAGTGTGTACCCCATTGTAGATTAGAGATCTTTGGGGCCTGGGCCGACTCTCCTCCCTACAGAACACTAATTACCACGCTTAAAGGGAGATTCAATAAAGGTCTTATCATTAAAAATGGTGGCTTAATTTTGTAGTCTGTCATGGATTTATGGAGAAATATAATTGTGTCAACAAATTTACTTGATTTTTTTTTTATAAAAAGGATTAATTCAGGCAGCAGCTGGAATGGGTTATTACTTGGGATTTCGTTTAAACGCTTTTTGATACTGTTCGACATAGGCTGCTTATGTTAAACTGAGGGACTGTGCCTATAGAAAAGATAACATATTTCTACATGGATAGAGAGATTGTGTTATTGGATCGCAAAAGAGAGGGGTAGAGTGGTGTAAATGGAGCTAACATTCTAAATGTGTGTGGGCTTAAGTTTGCTAATGGGGTGGGGCCTCCCTCAGGGTTCTGTACTGGGACAATTTCTGTTTAATTCTGTTTTATAAATGACTTGCAAGGGGCATTGAGAAGCAAGTCTCTGGTGTTGCTCTGATGACACTAAATATCACGCGCTTTGAGAAACTTCCAAATGATGTGCAAGTGTGCAAGCAGACCTAGAATAGCTCCTATATAAAATGGGGGCAATGCCAGGAATGGTAGAGGAACAGGAAGAGAGGAGATTCAAAGTTGTTGTGTTGAATAAATTGTAGGTGATTGCATTTTGGGATTAACTAATCCCCTGTGCCACCTACACCAAAATAACTCTGGTTAAAGTGAATCTGTATGTAAAAAGATTTTGGGGGTTTCGGTAGTAACAGACTTAGCGTAGCAAACAATGCCAGGTCAGCAAAGCTAGAGTAGCAAGATATTGTCCTTGTATTAAAAGGGAATAGATTCATGGAGAAAAGATTATATTCTCGTTTCCCCTTACAAGGGCACTGTAAGGCCTCATTTGGAATATGCAGTGCAGATGCAATTTTGGAAACCCGATAACAAAAGGACATCTTGGAAATGGAAGCGGAGTTCAGAGAAGGGCAACTAAATTAATAAGGGATGGAGGGGTTTCTTAACATATGCAGAGCAAAGATTAGACCAAGTTAAGGCTTGTTTACATTGGAGAAGCGGCAATCGTGTGGGGATTTGATCACTTATACAAATATATTTAAGGGCACTCTCTGGCGCATGTGATCACTAGAGATGGTGTACTGGATACGGGTCCGACTCCGGGTACTCGGGTTTGTAAAACCAGTGCAGATCGCTCATATTTTGAGGGTTAACGAATAAGTAAGAGGTTATTTTATGGGACCCTCAAAATTAACCCTTGAACTCAGATATCCCTCGAAAATACGTAAGTCCTCGTTTTGGATCTCCGGGTGTTTCCCGGAGTTCCGTAAATCGAAAATGGAACATACTTCCGATGTTTCAGCATCTGTATTGTTCATAGGTCACTTCATGAGGACAATAGGACATCATCTGCAGTTATCAGACTAATACTAACTAACTATGGATTACAAATCCCTTTATTTTTTTGTGTTTGGCAATTATTGGAAGTTGCTGAAAAATCAGCATGTGGGCAGCAGCACCAAGTTTTTAATCTCAACAGTCAACATCAACAACGTCAAAGGCCAAATTACTTATATACAATATATCACTACTGAAGACTTCCAGCACCAAAAAGGGGAGATGATGTTGTGAGCCCATCGCTTAAGAACCAAACCACAGGACTCAGTTTCAACAGTGTGAGTTTTTTTATCATTAAAATTACTCAGTATGGAGGGGCTTTGGACTGTAGACACTGTCAACAAAGCAGCAGTTTTGAAGAATACACTGAGATCCAAAAATTATGGAGAAATTGGTCATTACTTCCTGCCACCGTCACATAGTATAGTAAACTCATCTACTGAGGGCATCCTGAGCAGTTCCATCAATCTACTCCCTCGGTAACTCGTGCCAGGATATACTCTTTAATTAATAATATATAGTATTCGTGCCACTGAATATCTTGTTTTAATGTTATTATCTGCATGTAATATCTCTGTTATTAATAATATTAGTTATTCTGTCCTGAATCTCCTGTGCTGCAATATATTTGTTATTAATATTATTACTATCGGCTCTGTTCTGCACGAATAAATCTTTGTTATTAATATATTATTTATTTCTGGCACGGATAATCTTGGTTATTAAATTTATTATTGATTATTATGCCACGGATAATCTCTTGTTATTAATAATATTATTATTCTGTCTGCCACGGATATATCTGTTATTAATATTATTATATTCTGCCACGGAGAACTATGCTGTTATAATAATATTATATTCTGCCACGGTATAATATCTTGGATTTAATACTTAGTTTGTATTATGCACGGATAATCTGTGTAGTTAAATTATTATTATTCTGCCACGGATTAATATCTTGTGTTATAATGATAGATTATTCTGCCACGGAATCTAATGTGTTGTGTATTAAAATTATTATTCAGCCATGGCTAATATCTGTGTATTAATAATATTATTATTCGTGCCATGGATATATTTGTTATTATAATATTTTATTCTTCCACGGATGGATGATATCTTGTAATTAATAATATTATATTCTGACCGGATAATATCTTGTTATAATTATTATATCTGCCACGACTAATATCTTGTTTATTACTAATATTTTATTCTGCACGGAATAATATCTTGTTATTAATATTATATTATTATTATGCCACGGATAATACTACTTGTTATTAATATTATTATTTGCTTGTTGCCACGGATAATACTTGTTATAATATATTATTATTATGCACGGATATATATCTTGTTATTAATATATTATTTCTGCAACGGATCATTCTTGTTATTAATCATATTTATTCTGCCACGGAGATATGTATTTGTTATTAACTTATTATTATTATTAGCCAGGATAATATCTTGTTATTAATATATTATTATCTGCCACGGATAATATCTGTGTATTAATATTATATATATGCCACAGGATAATATCTTTATTAATATTATTTATTCTGCCACGGAATAATATCTTGTTATTAATGATATTATTTATCTTGCCACGGATAATTCTGTGGTATTATATGATTATTATTCAGCCATGTGATATATCTTGTTGATTAATAATATTATTATTCTGCCACGGAAATATCTGGTATTAATAATATTATTATTCTCAAGGATAATATTCTTAGGTAATATTATTATATTAATTATGCCACGGATAATATCTTGTTATTAATATTATTATTATTCTGCCACGGAATATCTTGTTATTAATGATATTATTATTCTGCCACGGATAATGTCGTGTTATTATATTATTATTATTATTCAGCCAGGATAAATATCTTGTTATTAATAATATTATTATTCTGCCACGGTAATATCTTGTATAATAATATTATATCTGCCTACGGAAAATTTTGTTATTAATATTATTATTATTCTGCCACGAATAATATCTTGTTATTAATAATATTATTATTCTGCCACGGAAATATCTGTATTAATTTATTATATCCACGCAGATAATATCTTGTATTATATTATTTTCTGCCACGGATAATATCTTGTTATTAATGATATTATTATTCTGCCACGGATAATGTCGTGTTATTAATCAATATTATTTCAGCCATGGATAATATCTTGTTATTAATAATATTATTATTCTGCCACGGATAAAATCTTGTTATTATTATTATTATATTATTTGCCAGAGATATTTTGTTATTATATTATTATTATTATTTTCGCATGGATAAATATTGTGTTATTATTGTTATATATTATTATTATTTATTATTGTGTAATATCTTGGTATTATATTTTTATGGCATGGTGTAAAAACCTTCCATATTATTCTTCAGTATTTATATCTCTTCAGTATTATTATTATGATGATGATTATTATTATAATATGCAAGAGAATATCTCATTATCATTTTCATTATTCTGCCGTAGAAAATAATTTTTATTAATAATATTATAATATTTTTGCATGGGTAATATCTACGTGACTGAAAATTGGTGTTAAACAGATTTGGAAAAGGGCTATTCATTAAAAAAAAAAAAGGATCTCAATCACATGTGATTTGGCTAATACATGGATTAGGTTCATTAGATGCGAGCAGAACAGTCCCTCTGATTGACACAATATTTTATTTGCCAGACCAAAATCCAAACCTAATCAGTGCAATACACCCCAAATTGTGTCTAATCCACTTGGCTTTTATCAGTCTGTGTACTTACAGGTGGTAGATTTGAGATCTTGATATTTCAATCCTTTGATTAGGGGGAATATTTATAGCAATGGAAATAATTTCATTTCAAAAGTTTCTGTATTTTTGGTGATTTTTCATTAACTGCAATTTTGTGCTCTTCACAAAAAATTTTACAAATAACAAAACAAGTCTGGATGAAAAGGCTTTTCCATCAGTGATAAATGAACTGGCTGTTTGATCAATTTAAATTGGTTTACAAAAGCAATATGGAAAAATGCCATAGAAAGGAAAATATTCTTTCCAAATTCAAATTTACATATTTTAGAGTCTTGAGATGGCCATGGCACATTTTATTGGGTATCAACTGTAAATTTGCCCTATTACCCACATGGGTTACAACTGTATCAGCTCCTCTTACTGGAGGAAGCTGTCCATATGTAAGTCACTTGCAATGTTTTGTTTTAGCCCCATGCCTTGCTGGTACTCTGACGGTTGATGACTATTGGCCATGTGCTATATTAACCAACCGGCGTTTCCTTTCTTTGACAGGTTCTCAAATCTAAAAATTTCCCGTGATATTTATCATCACAATTTAGCACCAGGACGTTTACTGTTCTCTATTGCTTTTGTTTCAAGGGATTGTAAATATTTTCTTTGACGTGTCCTCTGCTCTGAAAGATCATAGTACTTGTATGAAGCGTCCTACAAAAAAAATATCACACTTGGATACTGGGAATACTATGTTAATGAGACACCATTCCCGCAACTTTGTAAATCTAAAGTGACACAATCTATAGAAATTCCCATACATTTACAAAAAAATATGTCTTCCCACATCCAAATCACAAATTCTCATATTATAAATCATGGGGTGGGCTTCTTGATTCCTTTTGCTTCATTTAAAGCCCTTGGGCTATAAGAACAATTCCTATTTCTTTTATACTTTTGGATTAAAAAAAAAATGTCCACCTGGGCCCTCTGTCTTTCAAACTGCAGTCCATTTTGTGGGGTGCTCAAATATTCATTCATCTCTGAACATGCATGTGTTCCTTATCTATATGAACAGTTCTAAAGGTTTGTACACACGTGCTATCGCGGGTCCCGATCCTCAATGCCACAATGTGTACGAACAAACGTTTGACCAAATCGACCCATATGTAGGCACTTTATTGGCTGAAACGGTGTTCGTTCAGGGAACGTTGAACGACCGACTTGGTAGAAACGATGAACAACCATTTCGGCTGATAAGTGCCTACACGGGCCAAAAGTTCATTTGTACACATCATGCTCCGCGGGTCGGGACCCGCGATTTGAACGTGTGTACGAGCCTTAACCATAGATCCATTTGTAATAGCTTGAGAAAAGAACTATATGTGTTGAAAGCTTGCTATATCATCTCAATACCAATCCCTTTAACATCATTTAGTTAAAACATCCATCCAAAAGTATTACAATGAAACTCAATTAGGAACACTTTTGCTTTTACGATCAATTACTGCAAGGTAAGTAATGGAAGCCAGACTTTTATATTGAACTCAAGAAACAATAAGGTGCATAACAGCCCTATGTAAAACGTGATGGAAAGGATAGATCTTGACGTCTCCAGGAATTCAACAATAAAACAAATGACCTCATCATAGATAAAAGCCTATTGATTAACCCCAGCCAATCAAGCATAATGCTGAATGATCACACACATGATTCTAGAGTTATGTTGCTTTACTTTCTGCATTCTAATTTCCAAGCTACGAAAGTATTGCAGGTGGGCATGTGTACTAAAAAGGCTAAATAATTGTTATGTTGTGGATTATATCTGACAGCTTTCCTTCCAGGGAGGACAGATTTATCACTACAACAACATTCTAATTGTCAGATCAGGCTTGAAAGGTGTTATATTTTCAAGAAATACTCCAAATAAACCACGATTTTCATGCATAACTTCTCTGAGGACATATGCTTTGAAGAGGATATCTTTAGCCTTTTAGGGGTAACATCATACTATTATATGCATCTCAGATAAGGTACTGGTTTCAAACTGAAGGCTTTGGGGGTTTAACAGAGGGATTTGAAAATGTTGGATCTGGTGGAAACTTTTGGTGTCAAAAATATCTTGTCAAAAAGTTAAAAATTCCTTGGTCAAAAGGTTGAAACATTCACAGGGAGATAAAGTTATTCGCTAATTTTGCCCCAACAACTCAGATATTATTTGCTTGTTGCAGAGCGTGCCTCCTATTGGCCTCGTCGCCGAGGAGAGGAGGGGCGGTTGGCTACGAGCAGCGTTGCTCTGAGACTTGCAGGGTAGTTACGTGAACCCAGGGGTGAGGACCTAGCGGTTCAGGTCCTCACCCTGGGTAAGAGCTAATACACAAGAAGAGGAGCGGAGAGAAGGTGAGTATAATTGTCCTTATAAGTAGAAAATTCAATGTTAAAAGATGAAATTCATTTCACAGGTGAAAATTCAGTGTCAAACAGTTGAAAATTCATGTCAAAGGTTGAAAAATCGGGATGTCAAAAAGTTGAAAATTCTGTGTCAAAAGGTTGAAAATTCAGTGTCAAAAGGTGAAAAGCAGTGTCAATTCAGTGTCAAAAGGATGAAAAATTCAGTGTCAAAGGTTTGAAAATTCAGTGTCAAAAGGTTGAAAGTCAGGTCAAAAAGTTGAAAATTCGTGACCAATAATAACATAGGAAAAGCTTTTCGCGCAAGGTGGATATTCCAGCGTGATCTACACTGGTTGGCCAATCCCTGAGTGTTGCCGGTTTCATTCATCTCCAACTATAATATTATTCAGTCTAAGGAACCTGTCCATTCAGAATTGTCATGTCTTTGGGAAAGAAATAGGAGAGAGATTGTGAGAAATGGGAGACAAGCAGGTAACAGAGAGGTACATATGATTGAGGGGTTTGGGGGTGGAAAATGAGATCTAACAGATTTTATAAAATTTCAAAACTCTGAAACTTTTCATAATTCAAAAATTAAAAAAAATAAGAAAATTTAAGCTCGAAAATTCCATTTAAAAAACTAACTTTCCAGAAAAATCCGATTTTCGTTACTTTAATAATTTATTTAATTTAATTCTGTGGACAAGAAACTCACCAGTTTCTTTCTCCCTAATTATTGGTTATAAAATCCAAAATAATACAAATTAAATAGATTGAATTGGATTCAGGAAGTTTAGAGCTTGTTTGGTTTTTACCCCTATCCTCTAAATTAAAAGATTTAAATTATAAACTAATGGTGTTCTTTTGGCAACATGAAGGTTACAATGCCAGGTCTATTTTTCTTCCAAGGGAAACCAGAATTAAGTTTTGTACTTTCCCCAATTTGGCAGAAAGTATTTGCCTGTAATAGTTGTTTTCTGTTTTCACAAACTCTCAACCATTTCTTGCCTTGTTGCGACGATATTTATTAGCAGGCTCAGAACAATGGGGGGAGAGAGGAATTTGTTCCTGACATTACTGTTATCCAAAAATTGGCCTCCTAATCACTGGCTTGTGAAGATCCGTATTACAATAGACAGAGATTGTTACTGGGTTTTAGGCATGATCTATCAAATAAAAACCCTTGTTATACAGAGTGAATCCTGTGTCAAGCTGACTCTTATATGCATTGTATGTTCCAGCCATTACTTTGCAAATGTGCGGTGCTTCCAAACCTCAAAGATTGAAAGTGTTTGTAAATGTATTAAAGGAAATGTGTATTTCTAGAAATAACCGTCCTGTTATCATTTTTTTCGAATTTTTAATGCTGTAAAGGAATAGGTTTATGTTCTTTGAGAATTAAAAAAAAAATCTGTAGATATATTTTTGCTTGAATATTCATCGATTGTTGGATTTTTCTTTTAGCTCTTTTTGACCCATAAATATGACCTTGATTCTTCCACACTCTGCAGAGAAATGTCTTCTCCCCTTAGGCTCTCAAAAGGTTTTTGTTCCCTCTCCCCCTCTCAAGCTTCTTTTCAAGCTGCCCATGCTCAGTGGAGGCAGTTAGAGAAATAGCATTCATGGATTCTCACATCTTTGATGACCACTGTAACCAGGAGGAACCAGATAGCAGGGCTTACAGAACATCATGGTGGCAGTTTCAGTTAGTCTTACATCTCGCCAGATTTCTAACTATTGCGGTGTTTAATAGTTTTTTTTTATTGATTGACTTTTCCTTTAAGGAAGAGGGCCCGTTATTTGGTAATTAACAACCCTGGAAAGAGCATGATATCTCTTTTAATCCTGTTTGCATAAATGTGAGTGCAATTAATTTAAAGGACTCTTTTTGGCTCACATAGGTGAATGTCCCCTAGAGGGGAGGACCCTAAATCAATCCGTCATTGGGGCCATTAGTATTGTAGATACGGCACTAGACGGGGCATATACATGTCTTAACACACTCCTGAACACATGCACTGTTAAAACACATACTGACACAACGCGGAGTTAGATGGATTTAGACATAGATAAAATCTGTGTATTAATATTATGCAACAAACATTTTTTCCAGCCAGCTTTCACGATCTTGGCTATAATGAATTTTACTGCTTCTGAGGCGTTCTAGCCTATCTTAAACTCTCGTTGGGTTTTCCTTTCTGATTGGTCTGTCCTGTCTTCTTAAGTTCCTGTGTCCTCATCCTTCTTTGCCAGTTCTAGCTTTGATTCTTCTCTGCTCATGTGTGTTTTCTGACTTGCCTCTCTCTTCTTTCCCTGGTACGTTGTTGTTAACTGACTTCCTGTATGACCCTTTGCTTTGTTCCTGACTTTGTCACTGTCTTGTCTCTGTTACACTATTGGTCTTGTCTCCAGATGCCCAGCTGGTAGTTCCAGTTCTGCTTGGCTCTACTTGGTATCCCAGCACAAATAGCTCTTGCACTAGTCCTGGGGGAAACCATGCCCGGTAAGGGAGTGCCAATATTCTGGCAAATGGGGTCTTGGCTATAGGTGAGAGAACAGTGAAGACGGATGGGGTATTTGGGTATTGTGGAGTATTACATTAACACAATAAGCCAACTGAGTGTACCAGTCAAAAAAACACAACGGTTCTGTTGACTCCTGGAGATAAGAGATTGCATTGGTTTTATGGACTGTTATGGAAGCCTCACTCATAAATGGTAGGGGAACAAAAAACCTAGATGGACATATGTAATAAAAACTGTGGATATTGCCGATACCGCGGGTGTTCTTTATCAGCGATTGTACATTTACTAGAAGTCGTATATTTACGGAAGCATAAATGTTGCGTAAATGTACGGTCGCTCTATTGTCGAATACCTGCAGTAGTAATTTACCCACAATAGTGTTCTATGGTGAGCTGAAATCTATGATGCGGTCTAGTGCCCGTAAAGTTACTGTTGCGGATAGCGATTGTTAAAGGCGCGTATCGCTAAAAAGCATACACCGCCTTTATAACTATGGCCCAGAGTTTTGAAAATGAACAAGTGAACTAGACATGGATATCCCAATAAATAGGCAAATCCATTGTAACTACATCACAAACGTAACTTAAAGTGAACATTAATGTTATTAATGCTATCTCACTTTGCCATTTTCTTTTCTGAATAAACAAGAATGTGTGTTTTTTATTTGTGAATAGCAGACCTATCATCCCCTCGCTCTTTTTTACTAGATCACAGGCGGGGTATAACTACAATTTCCAATGGCAATAATTACTAAACTTTCCTTCAGCTTGAACGACTTTATAATAATTTTTTTCCACATGTATAAATCATATAATCATGAAATAGTTTTCTAGATTTATGATTCATCACACTTGATCGGAGAGCAACACCAGACTTTGTGGATGTAAAGTGTATTTGGATTATGACCACGCATTGCCTATCGTATTTATAAAAATGGCAAAAAAGTGTTGTAGTTTGAGTATATTATTAGAACGTAGTACTAGTATATGTATAGTATAATAGTATAGTACACGTATAGTATAGTATAGTATAGTATAGTACAGTATAGTACAGTTATGTATAAGTATAGTATAGTAGTACAGTATCTTATAGTACAGTATATAGTATAGTATAGTACAGTATAGTCAGATATTACAGTACGTCAGTAAGATAGTATAGTATAGTAAGTATAGCTAGTTAGTACAGTATAGTATAATATAGTTATAGTACAGTACAGTATGTATAGTACAGTTAAGATAGTATAGTAGTAGTCAGTTGTATAGTACAGATAGTAATACAGTATAGATAGTATAGATACAAGTATAGTTAGTACGTAAAAGTTATAATGCATTACTAGTATAGTACAGTATAAGTATAGTATAGTAGTATAGTATAGTATAGTATAGTACAGTATAGTATAGTACAGTATATAGTACAGTAAGTATAGTACGTATAGTACTTAGTTATATAGTACAGTATAGTACATAGTACAGTACAGTAAGAATAGTCAGGTATGTATATTTGAGGTTGAATAAAGAATAAACGTCATCCAGTCCACCCATCTAGCAATATCCCTCATTTCCTGCCTAACGTTGATCAGAGGAAGGCAAAAAACCCACCAAATTTATGAAGGGGGAAAAATTCTTGACCCAAGTGGCAATCGGAAATTTCCCTGGATCAACTCTACTTATGAATCATTTCAGTAACTTGTAACATTCCGTTGTTTGCAGAAACTCATCCAGCTTTTTATTAAACTGACCAATGAACCTGCCATAACAACGTCCACTGAAGACAGTTCCATAGCTTTACCGTTCTCACAGTGACAAACCCTTCCCACCTCTACTTTATGTATCAATCCCAGTAACTTGTAACTTCCTTGTTTGTAGAAACTCATCAACTTTTTATTAAACTGACCAATGAACTGCCATAAACGTCACTGGAAGACAGTCCATAGCTTACCGTTCTCACAGTGAAACCCGTCAACTCTACTTTATGATCAATATCAGTAACTTGTAAATTCCTTGTTTGTAGAACATCCAGCGTTTTATTAAACTGACCAATGACCTGCCATAACGTCCTGGAAGACAGTTCATAGCTTTACCGTTCTCACAGTGAAAAACCCTCTCCCAACTTGAAGCCTAAACTTTTCTTCAGTCTTAAGGGATGTCACGTGTCCTCTGACATGTCTCTTGGTGAACAATGCCCCAGGGTTTATGCTATAGGCCCGTTAATGTATTTAAACACAGTAATCATATTCCCACGCAAGACGCCTTTTCCAGGTACATAATGTAACTTTTCCAGTCTCTCTCATATTTAAGCTCCCCAATTCCCTTATAATTTAGTTGCCCTCTCTGACCCTTCCATTTCAAAGATGTCCTTTTTGTACACAGGATTCCAAAATTGCACTGCATATTCCAAATGAGGCCTTACCAATGCTTTGTAAAGAGGGAGAATTACATTTTTCTCCCTTTAATCCAAACCTCCCTTTATACAAGACAATACCATGCTGGCTCTGGTTGTATTGCATTAACTAAAAATCGCCAAGTCCGAGGAGGCCATATTTCGATCCTGGAAATAAATCTCTGAAAGGTTGTCAGTACATTACTTTGGGTTTCCCAATACAAATTAGGGTGTAAGACTATTTTCCATCATTTATTATATATGATTGGTAATTTTCCAATGTCGATTTTTCTTCTATTCTGCTTTTAATATTTCCTTTTCCTGCATTTTGAGTTTTCGATTTTCACAATAAAGTCGAAGGGGTCTTACATCCATATATAAACGAGTGCTTTCCCTGCCAAAGACCCCTCTCTAATAGAGATGGATCTGATGAAGCCGGACTGAAGCAGATTTACGGATCCGCCGGAACTCGGACTTTGCGGATTTCTGACTCTTTCAGATTTTTCCAAAACTGCTGAAACTATTTGATAATTATCGAACAATAGAGAAATTTCAAATTTAAAAATCATCAATTTTTGATATTTCAAGAGATCTCAGAAATATTATGCGGAATGCCAAAACAGGAAGCGCATCCACTGGTACTGGACAGTGTTCCACCGAAACCGAACGGTGTTTTTTTTTAAATTCTGGGTGTTGATACAGTTTTCCCAGACCATTTCCCAGATCCATGAACATTTTACAGTAAGTTACCATTGCTTATTTATACTTTAGGCTGAACATTCAGATTTTTCGAAAATTGACTTTTAGATTTTTTTGAAAATCCATGAATCCTAATTCTCAGTTACAGCCATGGACTGGTATTGTTAGAAACTGAAAATACCCAGATTTGGTTGGTTTGGTGGTCATTAACATTAACTAAAACCCATGTGTGTGTACACTATAACATAAAGGGGCCAGGGAATGTGAAATGATCATATTTGTCTGTGTTTGTAATAATGTTTTGGTGTCATCGTTCATTTACCTAAGCACTGCTCCCAGTTCTCTCTACGAGAGTTCAACCCTACCGAGTTCCAATCTTTGACTCAAGGGTCACTTCAAACGTTCAAGTACATTAAGTGTATTGATTTTTTTTATATCAAGTGTTCTTAAAGAGATAGATCTGTGTAGATGGTCCCCATTAGAATGTCTTTCTTTTATGTTATTTAATTATGGTGGGCTCTCCAATTGTCATCAAGAGTACAATAGTTTTCGATTTGACAGGTCCATTAGAGAGTTTCTATTAGATTCACTTTTAGCTGGACCCATAATGAAATCTTTTATCCTTTCATTGTTTGTAAATCAATAAGGTGTAAAGGTCACAACGTCATTTGGTAACTGCCACTCACGGCTATTTCAGAAGAGAAGGAAGGCAAAAGCTAAATAGGATCAATCACCTACCTCATAGGCTACAATGATGTTTATGAGTAATGAGCTGCGAGAGACATATGGTAATGGATAGACCAGTCCCAATATATACCTTGTAAAAGGGAAGATATTGAACCGTGTTGTTTTATTGTCGGACTGAGTTATTGTTTCAGGTTTAGTCAACATGTAAAGAAATAAACCATTGATCATATAAAATAAGGTGCAAAGTTGAAGTCTGGAAAAAAAAGTTGCTAAATCTAATATAATGAAAGTTGGCAATTCAATGCATAGCCATTCATTAATAATATTTACAAAGTATTGGACATACGAAAGAAAAAGAACAGAAATTTGGCTCTTTCAAGTCAAATGAACTAGAAGAAAGGCCAGGGAGTTCCCTGTGGCCTGGCCTAGGTGACACAAAAAAATACACAAAATATTATAATATAAATAAGGGAAAAAGGAAAGAGGCACAAAACTTTTCAAGCAAGGGTATCCACTTGTATTCGCCTGACTTGTGCTTTACATGCCTCAAACTTCTTGTTCTAAATTGGTTAAATTAGTAGTATCACATCCATAATCAATACCTATACGTACAAAGAAATAAGGTTGCAATTGATTAACTTGATTGTCTGTCCTTGTCCCCAGACACTATTTTCTCAACCTACAGAAAGGTTAGTTCCTTAGTCCAGAAATTATTTGTATTCATGTGCACTACATCTAAATGTCTCTTACAATCCTTCTGAAGCTGCAACAGGACCCAACCAGGAATAGTTTTATTAAAATGATAATTAATATTTAGCTAAAACATAAATAAAGGGTTACACATTTTGTACATTTGGATACTCAACCAGTTTAATCAGGATGCAATGTTTGGATCAGATTAAGTTGCCTTAATGTTAAGACCTCCTAAAAATCTCTTCCCCTTTTCGAACCAATTGTTTTTTGGTCTCAAACGCAGATCATTGTTTAATAAAAACCTTCTGAAGAGATTTCGACTCCGAGGTTTATGTGCTCCATCAGTGCGACAGCCTTATTTGTTTGTGAATGTGCACTGTCTATTGAAACAATGATGTCTGGAGACATGAATTCTCCTTTAAGAGTTCATGTTAATATTCCTTCCTTTATGTAAAAGTGGGCATGGTTTTCAGTGTGTTGCCTACCAAAGTAAAATGTTCCTTTAATGCATTGATGAGAAGACCGAGAGGATAAGGAGCTATGTCTACCTCTCGTTCTTCAATCAATGCAAGTGGAGCCAGGAACGAACTTGGAGCAAATTACCTGTTACGCAATCCTCCTCCACAGCACTGAACTATTCCTTTAAGGGGTGGTGTTAAGGGACTAACTCTTTGGCCCATAAGCTCCAGAGATTTAAATCTGGCCCTGGACCTGTCCATTAATTAATGAAGTATCACTATGTGTAGAGGTCAGCGGATTATAAGAACTAGTATTGTTGTAAATATTGATACAAGGACACAGATGTTGAACAATGATATCATTTATTTTATTCTATTTTGGTTATTGTTACAGTCCTGGGAGAGAACTTGAGAAATAAATCAGCACAATGATGTCTTATATTTAATATAGTGCTAAACATATCATGCAATGCTTTACAACTAGATCATCCATTCACATCATGACCTGCCCTAGAGAGCTTCAATCTAATTATGTCAACACGTAATCCCATCATTTTTCTTATGATTTTGGTGGAACCAGGAGTAATCCCATGTTAGCACAGGGAGCACATAGTTCTGGGTACCTATTGAAGTTTTTAAAAATCCAAAATCTGATTCAAACGCAATTGAAACGCATTTTCGAGAGGAATATTACAATTTAGAATTTTCGATCTTCTGAATTCTATTTGACATTTTTCAATGAAAAGTTTCTAAAATTTTGAAAAATCTGTTGGGGTCACAGATTTTCGAAACCGCCAGTTCCAGAAACCAGATTTATCACTACCCTGGGGTTCATGAGCCTTATTTACCCAGGGCTGCAATTTTAGTGAAATGTCACATACACAATTTAATTTTGCGTTATGCATCCGGTGCATTGTGAATTGCTATTAGCGGATTAAAAGTTGCACAAAAATGGGCAAACGCAATATTAAATTGCTTGTGCAGGCTTCGTGGGTGTCTTTTCCAGAACCCACGCAGCTTGCACAAATGGGAGTTAAAGTCACGCACCGATATTTAAATGGTTAGATGACTTTAAATCCCCAAAATTGCCCGCAGCTCAGGTAAATGAGACTGATTTGTCTCCTTAAGTAATAATGTTTTTTTCTCTCTTTATACAAAACTAAAGGACGGGAGGCCTAACATAAATATCGTACCCCCGTAATAACATATCAATTTACAACACATATTTCAAGTGTACAAAACTAGAAAAGATAATCAATGCACATTCCTAGGTCCCATACAATATATATATCTGCACACTGGCATACTTATAAAAAAAGGGTTTTAGTAACATTATGTGATCACATGAATGAAAGCCTTTTCATCTATCATTGATACAGTAATGTACTAAAACCCCTTTGTTTATAAAGTATGCCAGTGTGCAGATAATATGATATGTATGGGACCTAGGAAATGTGCATAATTATCTTTTCTATGTTTGTATAAATGTTTGACCGATCAGTAGCACTTCCGCTAAATGTAGTTGTAAATTGGCCTAATAGGAGTGCTTCAACAATCCTTGTATTATTTCCAAGTGGTCTTAAAATAATAATTACTTTAATTTTTTTAATCCAGTTAAAGTTAATAATAAGTGACTTTTTTTTTACTCTTTGGGATTGAACCCAAAATAGCAATATAACAAAAGTAAGAAAAAAATCAGAATGCCATAAATTATTCCTATATTTTTTATTTTTTTTCCTCCAAATTTATGACGGATTAGGAAAGTCCGACATTCACGTACGCATAGGGAAATCTGCAACTTTTAATTTTATTTTTTCCCAGCTCCCAGTTAAATGGTTATTCAAATAAATCCACCTGATTTTATGCGTCTTGCCTGTAACGCACTTATTATAATGACAATAAACATCCAGATGTTTTCACACTGTATCCTCTTTCATACTCTTGGCTACTCAGCCCCTTTTCTCACCCTGCCTTTTTAGGAGAATTAGACTTTACGCAAAATTGGTTCCTCATATCTAGGTAAAACATATTGATGTGTGTAGGCTTAATCCCCACTTGGGTCTCAGTGAGAGTTGTTTTAGTTCTCTACCGTCCCAGTTTACAGCAGATGTTGATGACATCATTTTTTCCCTTGATGGTTTTTAAATCAGAGCCCCTTGTTGAGATTTTTTAAGAGAGCTTGCACGTTAAATAAAAATCCAAATGCCTCATCCCAACTTCTACTATATTAAATGGGCTTAAATATTTTGTGATTAGCACATTTTATTTTGAAAGGACAAAAAAATATTTCAGGCAGAGAATTATTTCAAGAGAATGGTGCTCACCTGCAATATGTAAAACATATACTGTAGACTAAGACATCTTCAGGATAGACTGAGCAAGCTGGCAAGATATGTCTTGTATAAAGAGGGGAATAGATTCATGGGAGAAAAAATATTATTCTCCCCTCTTTACAAGACACTGATATGAGTGCAGTTAAGGATCCCATATAAAAGGGACATCTGGAAATGGAAACAGTTCAGAGAAAGGCAATTTAAAATATAAAGGGAATGGAGGGGGTTGACAATGCAAGAAGATTAGACAAGTGATCACTGCCTAGTGCATTGTTCACCAATAGATCATTTTTTATAGGACTCATGGACATCTTTTAAGATAGAAGAAGGGAGTTTAATTTTCAGGTTTGGAAGAGTTTCTTTACAGTGAGAATGGGAATTGTGGAACTAGCTTTCAGCAGGTGTGGGGATGCTTCAAAGAGAGAATGCTTCAAGAGATGATGAAAAAGTAAAAAAAAATTGAAAATACTTAAAGGGCATACCTAAATTTAACCCACTACTGGACCCACTGTGAAGTTAAAAAAATCCTTACCTTACATGCCTGCCCCTCATGGTTCTTCTGCAGTGTTTGTCCAAAGTCCAGGAAACTCAAAAGTATAGCTGTCTCCTGTGGGAAAGGTTTCTGCCTCTTCTATAAACTCCAGGAGGTAGTGTGACATGTGCAGCGGAGCACTTTCCCCCCTCCTCTTCATACGGATAGATCCATGCCCGCCCAAATTCGTAGCATAAAATCCATTATATATAAGGTAGCCCACCCCCGGGAGGCTACCTTATATTAAATGTTTAGTTTTAGAGTGGACATGCCCTTTAACACTGTATATATAGTTCTAGTTGATCCAGGGATCCTTTTTGTTTGTCATTTGGAGTCAGAAAGTAATTTACTCCTACATACAGTATTAAAAAATGTTTGTCTTTCTTGGATCAACTGTTAGATAGGGTTTCAGGGGGAGACTAAAAAGGTTGGAGTTCTGTAGATGGACGCTATGTCTTTATAACAACCCCATACTATGTTACTATGTAACTGTTATACAGACATTATGGTAGGGTATAAAGGTTGGACTAGATGGACGTATGTCCTATACAACCTCCAATACTATGTTACTATGAACTGTTATAAAGACATTATGGGTAGGGTATAAAGGTTGGACTAGATGGATGTATGTCTTTATACAACCTCCAATACTATGTTACTATGTAACTGTTATCAGAATTATGGGTAGGGTATAAGGTTGGACTAGATGGACGTATGTCTTTTACAACCTCCAATACTATGTTACTATGTAACTGTATAACAGCATTATGGGTAGGGTATAAAGGTTGGACTAGATGGACGTATGTCTTTATACAACCTCCACATACCATAGTTACTTATGTAACTTGAAGAGACATTATGGGTAGGGTATAAGGTTGGACTAGATGGACGTATGTCTTTATACAACCTCCAATATCTAGTTTACTATGTAACTTTTATACAGACATTATGGGTAGGGTATAAAGGTTGGACTAGATGGACGTATGTCTTTATACAACCTCCAATACTATGTTACTATGTAACTGTTATGCAGACATTATGGGTAGGGTATAAAGGTTGGACTAGATGGACGTATGTCTTTATACAACCTCCAATACTATGTTACTATGTAACTGATATGCAGACATTATGGGTAGGGTATAAAGGTTGGACTAGATGGACGTATGTCTTTATACAACCTCCAAACTATGTTACTATGTAACTGTTATACAGACATTATGGGTAGGGTATAAGGTTGGACTAGATGGACGTATGTCTTTATACACCTCCAATACATGTTACTAGTAACTGTTATACAGACATTATGGGTAGGGTATAAAGGTTGGACTAGATGGGACGTATGTCTTATATACACCTCCAATCTATGTACTATGTAACTGTATACAGACATTATGGGTAGGGTATAAAGGTTGGACTAGATGGACGTATGTCTTATACACCTCAATCAATATGTTCTATGTATTCTGTTATACAGACATTATGGGTAGGGTATAAGGTTGGACTAGATGGACGTAGTCTTTATACAACCTCCAATACCATGTTACTATGTAACCGTTATACAGACATTATGGGTAGGGTATAAAGGTTGGACTAGATGGACGTATGTCTTTATACAACCTCCATACTATGTTACTATGTAACGTTATACAGACATTATGGTGGAGGTATAAAGGTTGGACTAGAGGACGTATGTCTTTATACAAACCTCCAATAACTATGTTACTATGTACTTTTACAGACATTATGGGTAGGGTGGATATAAAGGTGGACTAGTGGACGTATGTCTTTATACAACCTCAATACTATGTTACTATGTAACTGTTTACAGACATTATGGTGAGGGTATAAAGGTTGGACTAGATGGACGTATGTCTTTATACAACCTCCAATACATGTTACTATGTACTGTTAACAACATTATGGGTGGGTATAAAGGTTGGACTAGATGGACGTATGTCTTATTACAACCTCCAATACTATGTTACTATGTACTGTTATACAGACATTATGGGTAGGGTATAAAGGTTGGACTAGATGGACGTATGTCTTTATTACAACCTCCAATACTATGTTACTATGTAACTGTTATAAGACATTATGGGTAGGGTATAAAGGTTGGACTAATGGAGTATGTCTTTATACAACCTCCAATACTATGTTACTATGTAACTGTTATACAGACATTATGGGTAGGGTATAAAGGTGGACTAGATGGACGTATGTCTTTATACAACCTCCAATACCATGTTACTATGTAAAATGTTATACAGACATTATGGGTAGGGTATAAAGGTGGACTAGATGGACGTATTGTCTTTATACAACCTCCAATACTATGTACTATGTAACTGTTATCAGACATTATGGTAGGGTATAAAGGTTGGACTAGATGACGTATGTCTTTATACAACCTCCAATAATATGTTACTATGTAACGTGTTACAGACATTATGGTAGGGTATAAAGGTTGGACTAGATGGACTATGTCTATACAACCTCCATACCTATGTTACTATGTAACCGTTATACAGACATTATGGGTAGGGTATAAAGGTTGGACTAGATGGACGTATGTCTTTATACAACCTCCAATCTATGTTACTGTGTAACTTTATACAGACATTATTGGGTGTAATAGAGGGACTACGAGGGTGTTAGATTTATGTACTGTTCATGCTAGCCTTATACGCATTTAGGTTAATAGGTAGTACCTGGACTATGTTCTTATCCCTCTCATTTATAGGTTTTATAATGATGGGTTATTTAGTATTATAGTTTATAATAGTTTGGTAGGTATTAGTAGTTAGGGTTTAGGGTGAGTATTTAGGTAGGACTTCTATGTACTTATTATTATTTTACTTAAGTATAGGTAGTAGGGATATTTTTTAGGGTTTATAGGTATTGTTAGTTATATTGTTTTAGGTAGTTGTTAGGGTTTAGGGTATTAAAGGTTGGACTAGATGGACGTATGTCTTATACAACCTCAATATAATGTTACTAGTGATACTTTATACGACATTATGGGTAGGGATAAAGGTGGACTTGATGGACGTATGTTCTTTTATACAACTCCAATACATGTATATGTAACTGTTTTGATACAGACATTATGGGTAGGGTATAAAGGGTGGACTAGAGGACGTATGTCTTTATACAACCTCCAATCTATGTTACTATGTTAACTGTTATACAGACATTATGGGTAGGTATAAAGGGTGGACTAGATGGACGTATGTCTTTAACAACCTCCAATAATATGTTACTATGTACTCTTATACAGGCATTATGGGTGGGTATAAAGGTTGGACTAGATGGACGTATGTCTTTATACAACCTCAAATACATGGTACATGTAATGTTATACAGACCATTATGGGTAGGGTATAAAGGTTGGAAAGAATGGACGTATGTCTTATACACACCTCCAATACCATGTTACTATGTAACTGTTAGACAGACATTAGGTGTAGGGTAAGGTGGTTGACTCATAGATGGACGTATGTCTTTATACAACCTCCAATTACTGTTAATAGTACTGTTATACAGACATTATGGGTAGGGATAAAGGTTGGACTAGATGGACGTATGTCTTTATAACAACCTCCAATACTATGTTACTATGTAACTGTTATACAGACATTATGGTAGGGTATAAGGTTGGACTAGATGGAGTATGTCTTTATACAACCTCCAATACCATGTACTACTATGTAAAGTTTTACAGACATTATGGGTAGGGTATAAAGGGTGGACTAGAGGACGAGTTTTTTATACAACCTCCAAACTATGTTACTAGTAACTGTTATACAGACATTATGGGTAGGGTATAAAGGTTGGACTGATGGACGTATGTCTTTAACAACCTCCATACATGTTACTAGTACCGTTATACAGACATTATGGGTAACTGTTATCAGACATTATGGTAGGGTATAAAGTTGGGACTAGATGGACGTATGTCTTTATACAACCTCCAATAATGTTACTATGTAACTGTTATACAGACATTATGGGTAGGTTGATAAGGTTGGACTAGATGGACGTATGTCTTTATACAACCTCCATACAATGTACTAGTAACGTTAAGAATATGGTAACTGTTATACAGAAATTATGGGTAGGGTATAAGGTTGGACTAGATGGACGTATGTCTTTAACAACCTCCAATACTCATGTTACTATGTAACTGTTATACAGACATTATGGGTAGGGTATAAAGGGTGGACTAGATGGACGTATTTTTTACAACCTCCAATACTATGTTACTATGTAACTGTGTATACAGACATATGGGTAGGGTTATAAAGGTTGGACTAGAAGGACGTTATGTCTTTATACCAACCTCCAATACACTGTTACTAGTAACCTGTATACAGACATTATGGGTACTTGTTATACGACATGATGGGTTAGGTAACATAGTATTGGAGGTTGTATAAAGGTTGGACTAGATGGACGTATGTCTTTATACAACCTCCAATACTATGTTGCTATGTAACTGTTAGACAGACATTATGGGTAGGGTATAAAGGTTGGACTAGATGGACGTATGTCTTTATACAACCTCCAATACTATGTTACTATGTAACTGTTATACACTATCTAATCACACCCTTAACACCTGGCTATGTGATATGCTATTGCCGGATTGTCCAGGGGCTAATATGCCAAAGATTCTTGCATACAATGATCATTCTGATTGAAGAAGCAGTTCGGATGACTGAGGAAACGTCTTACAAGAACTACATTAAGTCCAGTTGATCTACTTGAATACAAACCGATTATACTGTTGGAATGATCCCATATTTAGTATCTGGCTGATCATATTACTTCCCCTTTAAGTTACACTCACACTATCCAGGGATACACAAGTAAACACTCTGGTTTGTGTTTTTTCTCAGCAGGCGAAATAAGGAAACTTTCCTGATCCTTATGTTAAAGGGGAACTAAAGGTAGAAAAAAAATCACCCAGATCATTTTTGCCCTCAAACTAACTTGCTTTAGTGTTAATTATTTTCAGTGACTTTTAATGCAGATGCGTCAACAACTGCAAATTTGTGGCTGGTGTTAAAGTCCCGCAAAAGTCGGAAACCCAATGCAGCGGGAGTCGCTATGGCATTTGCTCAAAGCTTGCCATGGATATTACCCAGAAGCCTCTTCTTTTTTATTCACTATTACATAGACTGCCCTGTTTGCATCTTCCATGCATTTCTGGTGTGAAAGGTTAGGCCGCCCCCTTGGCTGAAAGTATTTCCATATTTCACACAGATATATCATGTCATGTCCATCCCCGAACATAATTGAATTCCCTATAAGTAAAACACCCCCCAAACACCAAGTCCGTAATACCACACATCACACAAGGTAAAGAAATCTATTAGGCTGTCTTCTTCCTCATGCAGGAATGTGCCAAAGCTCAAAGCAGCTTCGTAAATGTTGGCAGATTGGTGGTAATTGCCCAGTTGCATTCATGCGATGTACATGCACAGCAATGACTGGCATGGGCCCTACGGCTGGAGTGTGTGGTTGCCATGTGTGAAAACCCGGAATATAAACCTCTATCCAAAGTGCGGGCATTGTTATTACTTGGGGGGGGGGTTACTTACCGGAAGAGCAGCCAATCAGAGACCAGGGAATCTTTATACTTACTGGTTAATATTATCTGCAGTTCCCATGTTGTATTTCGGGGACAATATAAATTTAGATCAGTTTTATTGAATTGGGGTCCCAGCTATGTGGATGATTCCTGGCTCTGTGTTTTCTTTGTGTGGTTCTGTGTTCTTGTGCCATACACTGGAAGGACAGGATTATTTATGGCGACACACATCCTGTCCCGTATGTTAGATTTGATGAAACACAAATTGGTGACTTAGAAGTTGTGCTCTTGTTCCCAGGCCAAGAAATGTATAATGAAAATATAGATGCGTTCCGTACCATTTGTCTGTGTGCAAGTTTTCAAGTTGGGAAATATGACACAGGGTCAGTGTGTTTCCAATTTAACACTTACTAAACTACGGATTCTAATAATTATATAGTATATACACTATACAGTTATAACTAGTAATATACACTAATACAGTATACTAGTAATATACACTAATACAGTATACCCCCAAGATAATATACCCCCCGAGATGATAATATACCCCCAAGATAATAATATACCCCTGAGATGATAATATACCCCCGAGATAATATACCCCCGAGATAAAATACCCCCTAGATAATAAACCACCGAGGTAATATACCCCCTAGATAATATACCACAGAGGTAATATACCCCCTAGATAATATACCCCCTAGATAATATACCCCCTAGATAATAGATAATATACCCCCTAGATGATATACCCCCTAGATAAAATACCCCCTAGATAATATACCCCCGAGGTAATATACCACCGAGGTAATGTACCCCCTAGATAATATACCCCTGAGGTAATATACCCCCTAGATAATATACCCCCTAAATAATATACCCCCTAGATAAAAGATAATATACCCCCTAGATAAAATACCCCCTAGATCAGTGGTTCTCAAACATTTTCGCACCATGGTGCACTTGGCAATATACATTTTTCTTGCGGCAAATATCAGTGTTCCTAATGTTGGGCTTAAAGTAAAAATGATCCTTTTTTTTGCGCTTTAATGTATAATTTGTTGTCAAATTAATGTAGTTTAAAGTTACACTTTGTTGACTGTGTTAAAATGTTATCATAAATATTTTGCAATACAAAATAACAAAAATGTAAGTTATATTGGTGCAAATATTTTCACTACCAAAATTCTGAGGTACCCCTCTGGTTCCACCGGCACACCCTTTGAGAAACCCTGCCCTAGATAATATACCCCACAGGGGTGGAGCCATAGGCCAGTCCCCCTTGAAGTGCCAATGACAGTACGGAAGTCAGAAGCCTTGGGTCGGGCCAGGATTAGCCCAGGTCCAGTCCTTAGTATTTGGCTACACTGAGCTATATGAATATTCTCTTTAGAATTATGTATATTACTATAATAGCATTATATCATACGATTATTTCATTTTAATGCATGAAAATCAGATAAGATGTTTCAGTGTCAGTGGGAATGGGGATTTGTGTAGGATTCTTAAAGGAGAACTAAAACTGAAATACAAAGGACCCTTGGGGAAATAGTCTGTGATTGTTTTAACCTTGTGCTCCAACTTTAAATGGAGTTGGTGGAGGTAAGTTGTGAGGTACTCCCCCTACTAGTCCGGGCGGCGATTTACAGTATTTGTATTTGAAGGGAGGCATACTCAAAAAGGCTTAATAGCATTAATAATTTATTAGGTGCTGAAAAAAACAGGTGCACAATGTTTCGGGGGGTCCAACCCCCTTCCTCAGGCTTAACCTTGTGCTCCACCCTCATTACCCTTGAAAGGACAGGATCCCTAGCTCCACCCTCATTACCCCTGAAAGGACAGGACCTCTAGCTCCACCCTCATTACCCCTGAATGAACAGGACCCCTAGCTCCACCCTCATTACCCCTGAAAGGACAGGACCCCTAGCTCCACCCTCATTACCCCTGAAAGGACAGGACCCCTAGCTCCACCCTCATTACCCCTGAAGGACTAGGACCCCTAGCTCCACCCTTCTACCCTGAATGAACAGGAACCCTAGGCTCCACCATCATTACCCCTAAAAAGGACAGGACCCCTAGCTCCACCCTCATTACCCCTGAATGAACAGGGGTTAATGTGCAGATTCCCTGTTACCTTTTATAATAACCAATATTTATATTGCGTTTTAGTTTCCTGTTTAGTTCCCCTTGGGCTGTTTGACCTTCCTGTTTAGATCTATGGTACTGAGCTAACAGACCGTGTGATCACTGCCTGGATATTGACTTTATTTCCAATAGCTCAGCATTAAATAGTCGGTAAAGTGACGGCTGTTCCCTGATTGAATTTACAGTGATATTAGAATTGATTGGATCATAGTGCGTAGCTACTGGTATAATGGTTCTGACAGTGGGGCCCTCGGTAATAAATTAAACATGGATCCTCACGGTTAATGGTCTATAGCCTTGATCAGCAGAATAATCCCTGTAGTCATCACATCTTATTGTGATAGTAAATTGTATTGCAGTAGAGCCCAGGAGACCTGGTTGGATTGCAGGGTTAGCAGGAAAGGGAATCAGATTGTTATTCTCATAAATAATTAGCCATGTGCCAACTCTGTGATTTACCATAGGCTGCGTTTGCGTAAACAACACTATTGGGGGACAACTGCACCGGAAACCTTAAACATTATAGTCCAAGCAGTAACCAGGTAGCCAATTCCCGTGGCCACTAAAAGTTCCTGAGATTGTAACACCGACCGATACTTTCATTGGCAGATGTACAATGCTAATTGTACGTAGATGTACCATACATATTGTTCAACACTCATTTTAGTGATAATCTGTAACCACCAATCAGAATTTACCTAACTGCAGTTGTCCAGTAAAAAGCTAACGTCGCACTGGTGGCTGCAAATTAATAGCACAGGCAAACTTTTGCACCTCTTATTGCATTGCCCCCCAATTGGACATGTGTAGGCCATCATGCCATTAAGGGGCGATTGTATGGACTGATATTCATTTCTTCACATGCACAACAAACACACATGGGCTCATGTAACAGGGTGGCAAATGTCTGTCAGTGCTACAAACCATAGGAACCAATTGTTAGGCTGCCAGTGCTATAAATTATAGAAACCAATCACCTGTTAGTGTGATAGTGCTATAAATTATAGGAACCAATCATCTGTTAGTCTGATAGTGCTATAAATTATAGGAACCAATCATCTGTTAGTCTGCCAGTGCTATAAATTATAGGAACCAATCATCTGTTAGTCTGCCAGTGCTATAAATTATAGGAACCAATCATCTGTTAGTCTGCCATTTCATAGAGCGACACACTCACTAGTACCAATCATCTGTTAGGCGATCACGTGCCTAAGGGAAATTTAAAAAGTCATATCACGTGGCCTCCTTAAACCAATTGTAGATTCTGTCTGTCATCCTTCAAAGATGTGGCTACACAGTCACACCGTTCTCCCGTATATAAAGGACCCCGGAGCCAATCTGCTTCGCGCCTCCGCTCCCCCTAGTTATGGAAATAACATTTCATCTTTATGGGTTATCAATTAAAATATCCGTACCTTTAATCTGCCCATTCATTGCCAGGGGCCCCATACCACACACAACTCACTGACACACCCCTTTTTCTACTGTCCACATCACAGCATTAACTGCCATGACCATGGATAGCGAACAGCACCTTAATAAGATAAGCATAATTTCTCACAAAAAAAGTTTAAATGGCACTGCAGGGAATGATGGGATTTGTAGTTCTAAAAGTTTTAAGGATTCACATAGCAATGTTCAATTGATACCATTTTTTAAGATTTTTTTCTTGCGCATAACATCAACATAAAGACCCCAATGTACTAACAGAGACCCCCCCCCCCTTGTTCATTTGGCATTGCAGTTCACACTGGAGAAGCCATGGCCCTGCCCATTCTGTATGATCCCCAGACCTGTGTCATTGTCTGACTGGTTCCTTTACCTCATTTGCTGCGGGTCACAGACGGTTAATATTTAAGGTAAAACAAGTTGTTTATCAGGATCGTAAGAACGGGAGCTGCCCACTGGTCTGCCAATCCAAATGTGTCTCCTTAATCGTGTGCTCTGACTGGTTTATCCAGATTGTACACTGCTGTAATCACCTGGGAATCTGTTGTGAGGGTTTATTCCTTTATACCCCCATATACAATGAGATTATGTCTCTATTCATCCACCCATCAACACATGTGATGTTACTTACTGTACGACACATTTTAAAGGGACGTTTCCACGGTTTATAATTATAGTAATTTATTGAACCGTTATAACATTATAGATAGCTTTTAATTGCAGTGCCACTTTCTCCAGCATTACCAGATGGCATATTTCCCTATGGACTGCCACAGTACAGCGCCACTGCTAGTGTTTATAAATCCCTCATCTCCCATAAACTTTAATGTGTTTTCAATGAAGTTGCCATAGGCGTTTAAGGTGCGCATTCTAAAATGCTAAATCCCCCTTAAGTAAATTGGAAATTATTATGGGTAAGCCTTATAAGGACAACTAAATCTATACTGGTGGTAGCGCCTGGATTTCTCACTTGGCTGGTTTCTTTACAGGAATGCAAAGGATCATGGGAAGCACAGGGCTTGGGTATGATGTATATGTAATTTATATGACACAAGGTTCTTGAACATTAAAGTTTACACCAGTTTTGATTCACGTGGTGTGATAAATGTCAACCTCCCAGAAAATACTTGAAATTCCTTTTGTGGGATCTGTAAACATTGTTGTGCCGCCCCGAGGAGTGATTACTGTAACTTGACATAAAATGGGTGTAAACGTTAACACACCCTCCAAGACACACCTGCACCTACGTGGTTCTATATTTACTCTATAAACAGCGCGTGATCTGTTATTATGCAGGTGTTATATCTGTGTATCTTCCCATTGTGTGATTGGGTTGATGACTATCAGGGTTGGATTTGCTGTATCAGGTTAAGCGGATAAACACATTAAGAGACCTTTAAAGGGACACTATACTGAAAAAAATGTATAAAAAATCATAATTGAATACATGTACAGTAAGTAGTACTACGCTGAGGTGCGTGTGGTTGCGCATGCTTCAATCCAGCACATGTTTTGTTTTAGGAACTATCCCCCCTCCCCTTTTAACCACTCCCCTTCCATCTGACCACCTGACTTTTTCCCCACAAACCAACTGACAAGCCTGCACACAGCACAGCATCCAAATGTCAAATCTCTGTCACCATTCCAGCTACGTAAAACTAATCACAGAAAATAGTTTTTGAGAGCAAGGACATTGATTGACATGACTGAAATATAAGATTTAGATTGGATATCTAAAGAAATAGGGGGCAGATCAACAAAAAATGATACAGTGGTTGGGAAAGATTATAGTTTCCATTATGGCAATTTAAACTAACCTATTTTTTTCGGTATAGATGCCCTTTAGATGTCAGTCATTTTTAAAGATCCCCCTATGCACATTGAAGAGGATAAAGGGACTGGCACATTACCTTAAGCTGCGGCCAATTCCCTATGTTTTAGTACAGGGGGATGACCGGGCATGGAGATTTTGGGCATTTCCAATCGATCCTGTTTCACCTTGGAACGCTCGGATCTGCGGTACACACTAACGATTATGGGCAATTCTATCTATCGATAACGTTTAGATATTTATTGTTTATTATTCACATGTGTGATTATCAGTGTTGGTTATCACATTACACAATGTCTTGATTTTCGCTAGATGTTTTATATTTCTATTGTGTAGTGTTATTTTATCCCAGTGTGTGTTGTATACAAATAGTTTAGTTCTTTGGAAGGGGGTCCACCTGCACAGACACCCACAGGGATCCATGTTCCAGTTAAAGGGCACATCTTCCCTCTGTAATTCTTTAGTCCTTGCAGCATTGCAGCCATAATGATCAACGGAAAGGAAACCAGCTCTACAGACTGTACAGGGTGTGGTGTTTGATATTACATTATGATTCACCACTGGGTCCTTTTCAAACTTCTGTGGCTTGGGGCTATTGAAACAGTGTCACCTGCACGCATGCTAAATGTAAGGGCCACATTATACCCGGGACCCCTGGGGCCAATGTCAACTTCTATTTCCTAACATCATAGCCATGGATATAAGTGCAGCGGAATGCCCCTGGCCGTGACCTATTACTGCTTGTCAGTTTATTGTACAATTACCGCTAAACATAATGTACAAAGACTTGATTAATTAATGTGCAGGCGACTCCCCGGGGCTTCTGCATAAAGTAAACACACATCTCTGTGACACACCGTAGTGTGTCTGCTGCAATGTGAATCATTTGTACAACCTCTCCCTATAAAGGACCGGAATTGTGATCTTATGGGCTGTTAGGGCTACATCTACCGTATGCCTCACCATCAGAGGATCTAACCTCCGCTAGGTGATGTGCACTGAGCATGCTGTTATACGTCCAGTTGTTAACAGGGTAGGATACTAAGGTCTTATACTGGGATTCACAATCATTACTCTCTATTCACTAAAAGATGACTGAGCTGGGTTGTTGTTTTATATAAATTGCTAATAGAGTTTCATCTGCCTAGCGTTGTGATCCATTTACTAATCTACGTATCTAGTAATAACCAGACCTAGTATTATGAATCTATATGTTTAATGGAGTTTGGTATTTTGTGGTGGTTCAATCTGCGCCGGTACCGGAAGAAGGAAGGTGACACCCAATATGGGATTCAGTTGTCGGTGCTTGTAATATTACCTTTTACCTGTGTCATAGCTTCCATTTACCATCCACTAATTATAACCGACACATTCTAGGGCATGTTAATAGTTCATTTACAAGATTAACCTTGCGCGCTCTGGTTAACTTTAAGTATGTATAACCATGTCTGTAGAATTTCACTCTCTACCACCTTAAATTAACCCATTGCAGTCGTTCGGTTAGTTATTGTTCTCTCTCTCCCCACAGGTTCTTTTCCCAGATATGAAGAGCAGAATGCGAACAAGTAAGTAGTACTAAATGAAATGAATCTGCCCCAAAAAATTTCCATTCTGTTTACAGTTCTATGTGGTATACGGGTTAGTATGATATCTCGCACATTGCGTCTCAGAAGGGAGAAACGATTATTTGTGATTGCCGTTACTGAGTAAGGATTCCAATTGGATCACGTTAATTCCGCCCCTTTCTGTGTGATATCAAGCTCAGTTTTAATGGGGGTCATGTGATGGATCTACATTCTACAACTGTTTTTTCTAGAGATTTACACTGTGTAGTTATATGTAAGAACCTTGGCTTTTCATTGGACGGTACAGAAAGTCCAGACGCCTTATGCAATCTGATTGGATGGGGGATACTGGATGATTGTTTGCTAGCTGCTGGGTGGTTACAGGTTCATATGGAAGATGATGCAATGTATAATTATGCACTGGACACCTGTGGTCTCGGATCTCATGGTGTATCTGGTTAGGATATTAGTAAGATTATGACCCCTTATTCATGTTATTAGCGTGTGTAACAGTACGTGGTATATTATTCACTAGGTGAATGTGTTTTTCTCTTTTCCCAGACTGTAAAGCACCTGTGGCCCTACATCTGCCAGTTCATAGAGAATTATTCCGCGAGACCATAGAACCCGCCGTGCGCGGAGAAACGCCCACCTGAGCACCTTCATTTCCACAAAGATCGACATGGGATCACAGGTGTGTGTTACAGATGTACAGCGCTGGCACCTTTCCATGGTAGAAATTATATCCAGCGCCCTGGGCTGTAACATAATTCATAGTTTTTCCCATCAACTTTACCATGCACCCTGTCTGCGCATGTACCCAGCCTCCTGTCAGTGCTTGACACAGTCACTCCCTATTGGCTGCTGACATCATTTGGCTGGTGGGATGTTTCTGATTTGTCAGCAGTAGATGTAACAGGGCTGTGCATGTGCCCCTCCTCCCCCTAGGGCTGCTGACATCATTTGGCTTCTGGTGATGTTTTTGATTTGTCACAGTAGATGTACATATACCAGGGTGTGCATGTGCCCTCTCCTCCCTATTGGCTGCTGACATCATTTGGCTCTGGTGGATGTCTGATTTTGTTGAGCAGTAGATGTAACAGGGCTGTAAGATGTGCCCTCTCCTCCCTTTGGCTGCTGACATCTTTTTGGCTCTGGTGGGACATTTTGATTTGTCCAGCAGTAGATGTTTTATAGCAGACAACACATGTGCCAATCTTCTTCCTATTGGTCTGACTGGGTGATATCGGTGCCACATCTGCATAGAAAATTTTAATGGGTATTGTATCGAACTTTAAAAAATGATGAAATTTTGTACTTTCTAACAATTAGACAAGGACGATACAGTATCTAAAAAATAAGCCAAGGGTATTCTCTGAAATGTTGGTACCTATGACCTAGAACCTTTATTTAAAAGACAGTACTTGTGTTTCATGCAAACCTATTCCTGAGTTTAAACCCTTTGCTGCATGTAAGGGATTTGGAATAAGTTCTGTCCTTTACTTACTGGTTTATTGTCCTTGTTATGTTAGTGGACGTGTTTATTGGCCGAGGAATATAACGTAACAATAGCAGTGTAATGTTTACAGATCAAATTATTAGTAGAAGGAAGAAATCCAGTGGTAATAAAACCAGTAGATAGAATTTCCAGCGTTTATATGATATTAACCCCTGTGTTTCCCTCAGCCCCTGAGAATTAATGGAGTTAAAGTTTATACTGAAAACGTGGATAAGCGGCAGATCATTCTGGATCTCCAGATAAGTAAGAGACATTAACCCCTACCTAACCACTGGATGTTACATTACTTGGATTACTGTATATGGGCTACTAGAATGTGACCTTTAAACATACACAGCATTAATGTGTTTCACTGGGGATCCACTGGCTTTGTATTAACCCTTCCCCCTCACTGACAAATGGGATGTTTAACATATAAGCCCACTTACCTATTGCAACCAATACAGTAAGGTAGGTAACATTAGCCAACAAGACACCAATACACTGGAGAGATCTCACAAGATGGAGTCCACAGGTGGATATCCAGAAATGGGCAGGTTTACAAGTCTCTGCCTACAGTTCTGCAGGGGCATTTCTCAGTGTATTGATTAGTGACGGTGGGATATCCAGAAATTGGCAGTTTGCAAGTCCCACCCACAGCTCTCGGGGCGTGTCTCTGTGTATGTTAGGGACAGTGGGTTATCCAAAAGGGGCAGGTTTGAAGTCCCACCCACAGCTCTTGCAGCGGGCATGTCTCTGTGTATGGTTAGGGACAGGTGGTTATTCAAAAGGGACAGTTTGGCAAGTCCCAACCATAGCTCTGCAGGGCGTTGTTTGCTATAGGTATGGCTTGGAATACAGGCAATTTTTTTTGTCCTGACCGACCGTACGACGAACGGCCAGGACGAACCGCCATCTGATAGCGATGAAAATCACAGCGGGCCGACATATCGCTGCGGCAATCGTGCGGTCTATGGGTAGACCATGTTTTACCTATATGTCTGATCGGCAACCGACACCAGTCCGCGTGGTAACGGTGTTTCACCTACGTTTTTTTTTCAGACCCATATACGAAATTGGAGGTCGGTTTGGTGAGAAAATCGCCTTGTGTGTACCCAGCTCTATCTTTAAGATGGAACACCATATATCCTGTCACAGTATTGTTAGTGGTAATGGGGTTAGATCTGATTGCATGGAGATTATTATGGAATTCAGGCACATCCCTGTATGTACAATATTTTATATAAATTGTTACAGGATCTCACACCCACATACCCTACCAGTACGGTATCCTTACATTGGTCTGCTGTCATGTGATAGCGCCCCCTATCCTTGCCTCAATCACTACCCTATCCTAGTTCAGATACGTATCCTTACATTGGTTCTGTCATGTGATACCTTAAAGCGCCCCCTTCCCCCAGGCCCCCACTTCCTCTATCACTACCCTATCCTAGTACGTATCCTTGCATTGTTTCTGTGATGTTGATAGCGCCCCCTACCTTCCTCTATCACTACCCATGCCTACAGTACGTATCCTTGCAATTGTTCTGGTGATGTGATAGCGCCCCCCTATCCTTCCTCATCCTACCCTATCCTACAGTAACGTATCCTTGCATTGTCTGTGAATGTGATAGCGCCCCTACCTTCCTCTATCACTACCCTATCCTACAGTACGTATCCTTCATTGTGTCTGTGATGTAGCGCCCCCTACCTCCTCTAATCACTACCCTATCCTACATACGTATTCCTTCATGGTTCTGTGATGTGATACGCCCCCTATCCCTTCCTCTATCACTACCCGTAACCTACAGTACGTAGTCCTTGCATTGTTATGTGATGATGCGCCCCTACCTCCTCTATTCACTACCCTATCCACAGTACGTATCCTTGCATTGTTCTGTGATGTGATAGCGCCCCTACCTTCCTCTATCACTACCCACCACAGACGATCCTGCATTGGTCTGGTGTGATAGTGATGTGTTCGGTAGGTTAGCCCCTATCCTTCTTCACACCCTCCTACAGTACGTATCCTTGCATTGTGCTGATGTATGCGCCCCCAGCCTTCCTCCTATCACACCCTATCCTACAGTACGTATCCTTGCATTGGTCTGTGATGTGATATCGCCCCCTATCCTTCTCTATCTACTACCCTATCCTACAGTACTATCCTTGCATTGTTCTGTGATGATAGCGCCCCCCAGCCTTCCTCTATACTACCCTATCCTCTCAGTACTCCTTGCATTGTGCTTGATGTGAATAGCGCCCCTATCCTTCCTCTATCACTACCCTATCCTACCAGTACGTACCTTGCATTGTTGTGATGTGATAGCGCACCCTATCCTTCCTCTATCACATCCTCCCTATCCGACAGTACTATCCTTGCATTGTTCTGGTGATAGCGCCCCCTATCCTTCCTCTACACTACCTACAGCTCCTACAGTACGTATCCTTGCCATTTGTGCTGTGAATGTGATAGCGCCCCCTACCTTCCTCTATCACTACCCAGTCTCCTACAGTACGTATCCTTGCATTGTTCTGTGATTGTATTAGCGCATCCCTATCCTCTCTATCCGACTGAACCTCTAGCGGTTGGGGCTGGGGGAATTAGCCCTACAACATATAATTTTTTTTAAAAGGGGTGGACATGCCCTTTAATACATATACTGTAGTTCTGGTTGGTACGGGGATACTATATAATATTGAGAATTACTGGTATTAATACATATACTGTAGTTCTGGTTGGTACGGGGATACTATATAATATTGAGAATTACTGGTATTAATACACTATACGGTACGGACTGTGCAGGCAACGATTCTGGTTGGTACAGGGATAATATATAATATTGATATATCTGTTGTATTCAATAGATCAACTGGACTTGAAATGTAGTTCTTGAAGACGTTTCGCTAGTCATCCGACTGGCTTTCTCAATTCGAATGACTTGTACAAGATCTGGGCAATTATGTACCCTGGAAATCCAATTACATATCACAGCCAGGTGTAGGGTGTTATTGTTGGTGTGTGATTAGATAGTGGGCTAAGAGGTGTTATAGGAACGCCCAGAGTAAGGTGTGTAAAACAGCATTGTACATGGCAGAGAGTTGGTGTCGAACCCCCCCACCTCTAGTTATGAGCTTGTGGATATCCAGACTGGGCCTTTGTCAAAAGAAGTAGAAGAGAAAGAAAAGAAACACGAATACCAACAGTGAAGGGGAAAGCAAGACAGGAGGAAGAACATGGTAATCCCATAGTAGCGGGGTCCTCCGAGAATTAAGAAGAATTCAAAAAAATCGTACTGCGGTACTGGGAGACCTATTAATATTGAGAATTACAGGATTGATACATATACTGTAGTTCTGGTTGGTAACAGTGATACTATATAATATGAGAATTAATGACGGTAGTAATAACATATACTGTAGTTGTTGTTGGTAAAGGGATACTATATAATATTGAGAATTACTGGTATTAATACATTTACTGTAGTTCTGGTTGTTACAGGGATACTATATAATATTGAGAATTACTGGTATTAATACATATACTGTAGTTCTGATTGGTAAAAGGATACTATATAATATTGAGAATTACTGGTATTAATACATATACTGTAGTTCTGGTTGGTACAGGGAACCATAAAGATATTGAGAATTATGGTATTATACATATACTGTCGTTCTTGTTGGTACAGGATACTATATAATATTGAGAATTACTGTATTAATACATATACTGTAGTTCTGGTTGGTACAGGGATACTATAATAATTTGATATATCTGTTGTATCAATTAGATCACTGGACTTGAATGTAGTTCTTGAAGACGTTTCGCTAGTCATCCGACTGGCTTTCTCAATTCAGAATGCTTGTACAAGAATCTGTGCAATTATGTACCCTGAAAATCCCAATTAGCATATCACAGCCAGGTGTTAAGGTGTGATTAGATAGTGGCTAAGAGGTGTTATAGGAACGCCCGAGTAAGGTGTTAAACAGCATTGTACATGGCAGAGAGTTGGTGTCGAACCCCCCCACCTCTATTTAGGCTTGTGGATATCCAGACGTGGCCTTTGTCAAAGAAGTAGAAGGAAAGAAAGAACGATACCAACAGTGAAGGGGAAAGCAAGACAGGAGGAAGAACGGTCATCCCATATGTAGCAGGGGTCTCCGAGAAATTAAGAAGAATTTTCAAAAAACATCGTCGGGTACTGGGAGACTATATAATATTGAGAATTACAGGATTAATACATATACTGTAGTTCTGGTTGGTAACAGTGATACTATATATATTGAGAATTACTGGTATAATACATATACTGTAGTTCTTGTTGGTACAGGGATACTATATAATATTGAGAATTACTGGTATTAATACATATACTGTAGTTCTGGTTGGTACAGGGATACTATATAATATTGAAATTACTGGATTAATACATTTACTGTAGTTGGTTGGTACGGGGATACTATATAATATTGAAATTACTGGTATTAATACATTACTGTAGTTCTGGTTGGTACTGGAGACTATATAATATGGAGAATTACAGGGATTAATACATATACTGTAGTTCTGGTTGTTAAGTGATACTATATAATATTGAGATTACTGGTATTAATACTATAACTGTAGTTCTGGTTGGTACAGGATACTATATAATATTGAAATTACTGGATTAATACATATACTGTAGTTCGGGTTGGTACGGGATACTATATAATATTGAGAATACTTGGTATAATCATATACTGTAGTTCTGGTTGGTACAGGATACTATATAATATTGAGAATTACTGTATTAATACATACTGTAGTTCTGGTGGTACGGAACCATATATATTGAGAATTCTGGTATTATCATAAATACTGTAGTTCTGGTTGGTACAGGGATACTATATAATATTGAGAATTACTGGTATTAATACATATACTGTAGTTTCTGGTGGTAACAAGGAGATACTAATAATATTGAGAATTACTGGATAATACATTACTGTAGTTTCTGGTTGTTACGGGGTGCTATATAATATTGAGAATTACTGGTATTATACATAACTGTAGTTCTGGTTGGTACAGGGAACTATAAATATTGAGAATTACTGGTATTAATACATATACTGTAGTTCTGGTTGGTACAGGATACATATAATATTAGAATTACTGGTATTAATACATATACTGTAGTTCGTTTGGTAAAAGGATACTATAATATTGAGAATTACTGGGATTAATACATTTACTGTAGTTCTGGTTGGTACAGGATACTATATAATATTGAGATTACTGGTATTAATACATATACTTTAGTTCTGTTAGGTAAAAGGGATACTATATAATATTGAGAATTACTGGGATTAATACTTTTACTGTAGTTCTGGTTGGTTACGGGGATGCTATATAATATTGAGAATTACTGGGATTAATACATTAACTGTAATTCTGGTTGGTACTGGGAGACTATTATATTGAAAATTACTGGGATAATACATATACTGTAGTTCTGGTTGGTACAGTATACTATATAATATTGAGAATTACTGGTATTAATACATATACTGTATGTTCGGTTGGTACAGGGATACTATATAATATTGAGAATTACTGGTATTAATACATATACTGTAGTCTGGTTGGTACAGGGATACTATATAATATTGAGAAATACTGGATTAATACATAACTGTAGTTCGTGTTGGTACGGGATACTATATAATTTGAGAATTACTGGATTAATACATATACTGTATTTCTGGTTGGTACAGGATACTATTAATTTGAGAATTACTGGTATTATACATATACTGTAGTTCTGGTTTGGTACAGGGAAACCATATAATATTGAGAATTACTGGTATTAATACATATACTGTAGTTCTGGTTGGTACAGGGATACTATATAATATTGAGAATTACTGGTTTAATCATATACTGTAGTTCTGGTTGTACAGGGATACTATATAATATTGATATATCTGTTGTATTCAATTAGATCAACTGGACTTGAATGTAGTTCTTGAAGACGTTTCGCTAGTCATCCGACTGGCTTTCTCAATTCAGAATGACTTGTACAAGATCTGGCAATTATGTACCCTGGAAAATCCCATATTACATATCACAGCCAGGTGTTAAGGGTGTGATTAGATAGTGGCTAAGAGGTGTTATAGGAACGCCCAGGTAAGGTGTAAAACAGCATGTACATGGCAGAGAGTTGTGTCGAACCCCCCACCTCTATTTAGGCTTGTGGATATCCAGACTGGCCTTTGTCAAAAGAGTAGAAGGAAAGAAAAGAACACAATACCAACAGTGAAGGGGAAAAGCAAGACAGGAGGAAGAACATGGTCATCCCATATGTAGCAGGGGTCTCCGAGAAATTAAGAAGAATTTCAAAAAACATCGTACTGGGTACTGGGAGACTATATAATATTGAGAATTACAGGGTTAATACATTACTGTGTTCTGGTTGTACAGTGATACTATATAATATTGAGAATTACTGGTATTAATACATATACTGTAGTTCTTGTTGGTACAGATACTATATAATATTGAGAATTACTGGTATTAATACATATACTGTAGTTCTGGTTGGTACAGGGATACTATATAATATTGAGAATTACTGGTATTAATACATATACTGTAGTTCTTGTTGGTACAGGGATCTATATAATATGGAGAATTACTGGTATTAATACATATACTGTAGTCTGGTTGGTACAGGGATATTTTAATATTGAGAATTACTGGTAATTAATACATACTGTAGTTCTTGTTGGTACAGGGATACTATATAATATTGAGAATTACTGGTATTAATACATATCTGTAGTTCTGGTTGGTACAGGGATACTATATAATATTGAGATTACTGAATTAATACATTTACTGTAGTTCTGGTTGGTACGGGATACTATATAATATTAGAATTACTGGTATTAAACATTTACTGTAGTTCTGGTTGGTACTGGGAGACTATATAATATTGAGAATTCAGGGATTATACATATACTGTAGTTTCTGGTTGGTACAGTGATACATATATATTGAGAATTACTGGTATTAATACATATACTGTAGTTCTGGTTGGTACAGGGATACTATATAATATGAGAATTACTGGTATTAATACAATACTGTAGTTCGGGTTGGTACGTGGATACTATATATATTGAGAATTACTGGGATTAATACATATACTGTAGTTCTGGTGGTACAGGGATACTATATAATATTGAGAATTACTGTATTAATACATATACTGTAGTTCTGTTGGTACAGGGAAACCATATAATATTGAGAATTACTGATTAATACATATACTGTGAGTTCTGGTTGGTACATGGATACTAATAATATTGAGAATTAACTGGTATAATACATATACTGTAGTTCTGGTTGGTAAAAGGATACTATATATATTGAGAATTACTGGATTAATACATTTACTGTAGTTTTGGTTGGTTCGGGGATGCTATATAATTTGAGAATTACTGGTATTATACATATACTGTAGTTCTGGTTGGTACAGGGAAACCCTATAATTTGGAGAATACTGGTATTAATACATATACTGTAGTTCTGGTTGGTACAGGGATACTATATATATTGAGAATACTGGTATTAATACATATACTGTAGTTCTGGTTGGTAAAAGGATACTATATAATATTGAGAATTACTGGGATTATACATTTACTGTAGTTCTGGTTGGTACAGGGATACTATATAATATTGAGAATTACTGGTATTAATACATTACTGTGTTCTGGTAGGTAAAAGGATATATATAATATGAGAATTACTGGATTAATAACATTTACTGTAGTTCTGGTTGGTTCGGGATGCTATATAATATGAGAATTACTGGGATTATACATATACTGTATTCTGGTTGTACTGGGAGACTATATAATATTGAAAATTACTGGGATTAATACATATACTGTAGTTCTGGTTGGTACAGTGATCTATATAATATTGAGAATTACTGGTATGAATACATATACTGTAGTTCGGGTGGTACAGGGATACTATATATATTGAGAATTACTGGTATTATACATTACTGTAGTTTCTGGTTGGTACGGGATACTATATAATATTGAGAATACTGGTATTAATACATATACTGTAGTTCGGGTGGTACGGGGATACTATATAATATTGAGAATACTGGGATTAATACATTACTGTAGTTCTGGTTGGTACAGGATCTAATAAATGAGAATTACTGGTATTAATACATATACTGTAGTTCTGGTTGGTAAAGGAAACATATAATATTGAGAATTACTGGTATTAATACATATACTGTAGTTCTGGTTGGTACAGGGATACTATATAATATTGAGAATTACGGTATTAATACATATACTGTAGTTCTGGTTGGTAAAGGATACTATATAATATTGAGAATTACTGGGATTAATACATTTCATATAGTTCTGTGGTTCGGGGATGCTTATAATATTGAGAATACTGGATTAATACATATACTGTAATTCTGGTTGGTACTGGAGACTATATATATTGAAAATTACTGGGATTAATACATATACTGTAGTTCTGGTTGGTACAGTGATACTATATAATATTGAGAATACTGGTATTAATACATATACTGTAGTTCGGGTTGGTACAGGGATACTATATATATATGAGAATTACTGGTATTAATCATATACTGTAGTTCGGGTTGGTACGGAGATACTATATAATATTGAGAATTACTGGTATTAAAACATATACTGTAGTTCTGTTGGTAAAAGGATACTATATAATATTGAGAATTACTGGATTAATACATTACTGTAGTTCTGGTTGTTCGGGGATGCTATATAATATTGAGAATTCTGGGATTAATACATATACTGTAATTCTGGTTGGTACTGGGAACTATATAATATTGAAATTACTGGGATTAATACATATACGTAGTTCTGGTTGGTACAGGATTACTATATAATATTGAGAATTACTGGTATTAATACATATACTGTAGTTCGGTGTGGTACAGGGATACTATAATATTGAGAATTACTGGTATTAATACATATACTGTAGTTCTGGTTACAGGGATACTATATAATATGAGAATTACTGGTATAATACATATACTGTAGTTCTGGTTGTAAAAGGATACTATATATTGAGAATTACTGGGATTAATACATTTACTGTAGTTCTGGTTGGTTCGGGGATGCTATATATTGGAATTACTGGATTAATACATACTGTAATTCTGGTTGGTACTGGGAGACTATATAATATGAAAATTACTGGGATTAATACATATACTGTAGTTCTGGTTGGTACAGTGATACTATATAATATTGAGAATTACTGTATTAATACATATACTGTAGTTCTGGTTGGTACAGGGATACTATATAATATGGCGGAATTAACTGGTATTAATACGTATACTGTAGTTCTGGTTGGTACAGGGATACTATATAATATTGAGAATTCTGATATTAATACGTATACTTAGTCTTGTGGTACAGGGATCTATTAATATTGATAATTACTGGTATTAATACATATACTGTAGTTCTGTTGGTACGGGGATACTATTATATTAGAGATTACTGGTATTAATACATATACTGTAGCTCTGGTTGGTACGGGATACTATATATATTGAAAATTACTGGTTAATACATATAACTGTAGTTTCGGTTGGTACCGGTACTATATAATATTGAGAATTACTGGGTATTAATACATTACTGTAGTTCTGTTGTTACAGGGATACTATAAAAATTGAGAATTACTGTATTAATACATATACTGTGTTCTGGTTGGTAAAGGATACTATATAATATTGAGAATTACTGGTATTAATACATATACTGTAGTTCTGGTTGGTACAGAGATCCTATATAATATTGAATATTACTGGTATTAATAATTACTGTAGTTCTGGTTGGTACAGGGATACATTAATATTGAGAATTACTGGTGATTAATACATATACTGAGTTCTTGGTTGGTAAGGGATATCTATAATATTGAGAATTACTGGATTAATACTAACTGTATTTCTGGTTGGTACAGGGAACTATAATATTGAGAATTACGGTATTAATATCATATACTGTAGTTTCTTGTGGTACAGGGATACTATATAATATTGAGAATTACTGGTATATATACATATACTGTAGTTTCTGGTGTACAGGGATACTATATAATATTGAGAATTACTGGGATTAATACATTTACTGTTGTTCTGGTTGGTACGGTGGATACTATATATATTGAGAATTACTGGTATTATACATATACTGTAGTTCTGGTTGGTACTGGGAGACTATATAATATTGAAAATTACAGGGATTAATACATATCTGTAGTTCTGGTTGGTACAGGATACTATATAATATTGAAATTACTGTATTAATACATATACTGTAGTTCTGGTTGGTACAGGGATACTATATAATATGAGAATTACTGGTATTAATACATATACTGTAGTTCGGGTTGGTACGGGATACTAAATATTGGAGAATTACTGGTATTAATACATATACTGTAGTTCTGTTGGTACAGGGATACTATATAATATTGAGAATTACTGGTATTAATACATAACTGGAGTTCTGGTTGGTACAGGGATACTATAATATTGAGAATTACTGTTTAATACATTACTGTAGTTCTGTTGGTAAAGGATACTTATAATATTGAGAATTACTGGTATTAATACATATCTGTAGTTCTGGTTGGTACAGGGATATATTATAATTGAGAATTACTGGTATTAATACATATACTGTAGTTCTGTTGGTACAGGATACTATATATATTGAGAATTACTGGTATTAATACATATACTGTAGTTCTGGTTGTTACAGGGATACTATATAATTTGAGAATTACTGGTATTAATACATATATTGTAGTTCGGGTTGGTACGGGATACTATATAATATTGAGAATTACTGGTATTAATATATATACTGTAGTTCGGTTGGTACAGGGATACTATATAATATTGAGAATTACTGGTATTAATACATATACTGTAGTTCGGGTTGGTACGGGATTATAATATTGAGAATTACTGGTATTAATCATATACTGTAGTTCGGGTTGTACGGGATGCTATATAATATTGAGAATTACTGGTATTAATACATATACTGTAGTTCGGGTTGGTACGGGGATACTATATAATATTGAGAATTACTGGTATTAATACATATACTGTAGTTCGGGTTGGTCGGGGATACTATATAATATTGAGAATTACTGTATTAATACATATATGGGTAAGTTTTCTTTGGTTGGTACAGGGATACTATATAATATTGAGATTACTGGTATTAATACATATACTGTAGTTCGGGTTGGTACGGGGATACTATATAATATTGAGAATTACTGGTATTAATACATATACTGTAGTTCGGGTGGTAGGGGATACTATATAATATTGAGAATTACTGGATTAATACATATACTGTAGTTCTGGTTGGTACGGGATACTAATAATATTGAGAATTACTGATATTAATACATATACTGTAGTTCTGGTTGGTACATAGGGATACTATATAATATGAGAATTACTGTATTAATTACATATACTGTAGTTCTGGTTTAGTACGGGATACTATATAATATTGAGAATTACTGGTATTAATACATATACGGTAGTTCGGGTTGGTACGGGGATACTATATAATATGAGAATTACTGAGCGTAACTTAGAAGTGCCCCCTGCTACAAGAATGAAAGGGTGGAGAAAAGGCAACTGACCTACCTTCTACTTTCCACTGGACCACCGCCACCGCCTCCTAAATGCTGTACACCCCAACCTAACTTCAAAATGCCCACCTAATCTTCCAACCAATGTAGTCAACACCTTGTAAAATGAGAAGATTACCTACTTACACTTAATCGGGTGGAGGTTGGGATCGTTTTCCAGCAGTCCCTTACACACCTAAACTGACCCCCCCCATAACCATTATCTACACCCATCCCTCTTCCTGTGCACTCATGCCATGTCGCTGTCCTAACTCACTGCTCTCTTGATCTAATTCAAAATATGGACAATTGAATACACGTTGTAAATGTTAATGATCAACAGCACATGTGACTGTAACACCAGCTTCATTCACCAACAGAATGAAGCTGAACAATTGTCATGTGCATAACGGGCAAGTCTATGGGAAAAATTTCATTGATCAGATGGTGCAAGCACTAGTTATTTAGTCTTCATTCTTAGAAACTCATCAGCTTTTTATTAAACTGACCAATGAACCTGCCTAACATGTCCATGGAAACAGTTTCCATAGCTTTACCGTTCTCACTCGTGAGAAACCCTTTCCCAACTCTACTTATTGTATCTACCAGTACTTGTAACTTCCTTGTTGTAGAAACTCAATCCAGCTTTTTATTAAACTGACCATGAACCTGGCCATAACATAGTCACTGAAGACGTTGCCTAGCTTACTTCTCACAGTGAAAAACCCTTTCCAACTGCTACTTTATGTATCAATACCAGTATTTATAACATTCTTGTTTGTAGAAACTCATCCAGCTTTTATTAACTGACGCAATGAACTCATACAACGTCCACTGCAAGACAGTTCATATCTGTACAGTTCTCACAGTGACAACCCTTTCCAACTCTATTATGTAATCATACCAGTAACTTGTAACTTCCTTGTTTGTAGAAACTCATCCAGCTTTTTATTAAACTGACCAATGACCTGCCCATAACAACGTCCACTGCAAGACAGTTCCATAGCTTTCACCGTTCTCACAGTGACAAACCTTTCCCAACCTCTACTTTATTTATCAATACCAGTAACTTGTAAATTCCTTGTTGTAGAACACATCCAGCTTTAATAAACTGACCAATGACCTGCCATAACAACGTCCACTGGCAGACTAGTTCCATAGCTTTACGTTCACAGTGAAAAACTCTTATCTTTCCAAGCTACTACTTTTACATGTATTCAATATATCAGTAAGCCTTTGCACATTCCTTGTTTGCAGAAACTCATCCAGCTTTTTATTAACTGACCAATGAACCTGCCATAACAAGTCCACTGGAAGACAGTTCCATGCTTTACCGTTCTCACAGTGACAAACCCTTTCCCAAACTCTACTTATGTATCAATACAGTACTTGTACATTCCTTGTTGTAGAAACTCATCCAGCTTTTTATTAAACTGACCAATGAACCTGCCATAACAACGTCCACTGGAAGACAGTTCCATAGCTTTACCGTTCTCACAGTGAAAAACCTTTCCCAACTCTACTTTATGTATCATACCAGTAACTTGCAACATTCCTTGTTTGTGAGAAACTCATCAGCTTTTTTTAAACTGACCAATAACCTGCCATAACAACGTCACTGGAAGACAGTTCCATAGCTTTACCGTTCTCACAGTGACAAACCCTTTCCCAACTCTACTTTATGTATCAATACAGTAACTTGAACATTCCTTGTTTGTAGAAACTCATCCAGCTTTTTTTAAACTGACCAATGAACCTGCCATAACACACGTCCACTGGAAGATAGTTCCATAGCTTTACCGTTCTCACAGTGAAAAACCCTTTCCCAACTTAAGCCTAAACCTTTTTTCTTCAAGTCTTAAGGATGTCCATGTGTCCCTCTGACATGTTCTATGGTGAACAATGCCCCGGTAGTTTATTGTATGGCCCATTAATGTATTTATACACAGTAATCATATTCCCCAGCACGCACCTTTTCTCCAGCGTACATAATTGTAACTTTTTCAGTCTCTCTCATATTCAAGCTCCCCAATCCTCTTATTATTAGTTCCCTTCTCTGAACCCTTTCCATTTCAAAGATGTCCTTTTTGTACACAGGATTCCAAAATTGCACTGCATATTCCAAATGAGGCCTTACCAATGCTTTGTAAAGAGGGAGAATAACATTTTCACCCCTTGAATCCATACCTCTCTTTACAGACAACAATACATGCTGGCTCTGGCTGTTGCCGCCTGGCACTGCTTGCTTACCTTTAAGTTTGTTATCCACCAAAACTTCAAGATCCCTTTCCAACAGGGATTCACTTAACACTTAAGACCTTTCAACAGATCAGTTATAAGGCATTATAAGCAGCACAGGGATTTTTAAGTCAAAATGCATCACCTTACATTTTCAACATTGAATCTCATCTGCCACTTAGCAGCCCAATGTGACAATCTATCTAGATCCCCCTGTAACGATTGCACCCTCTGAAGTTTTTAATGGTCGACAATGTTGTGTCGTCAGCAAACACAGAAACCTTGATGACAATACCCACTCCAAATCATTATAATAGATTAAATAGAAGCGGCCCCAACACAGAACCCTGGGCACCCCACTTAGCACTTTAGTCCATAATGATGAAGCCCCATTTACAACTACTCTCTGCATCCTATTCATTAACCAATTTTCTATCCATGTACAAATGTGACTCCCCAGACAACAGACCTTAGCTTATACATTATTCCCTATGGGGGACTGTATCAAAAGCCTTTGCAAAATCCAAGTAAATGAGGTCATGATTAAGGTGAGGCTACGGGTTCGGTGTGTAGGAGTCCAGAGTAACAAGGCAGTGGATGGACTGGATGAGCTGAGGACGGACACGGGATTTGGAACAACCAGGAGTGACAACAATCTATTACCTGTTTGTCGGGTGAAGAGTGTGGTCCGTCCCGTTAGGGGTCCTGGCTTCTCACGTAAGTCCCGATTATGCTGAAATGTGAGGCCATTAGGTATTCCAACTGGGAATGGGAACTGTGATCATTGGTTTGTTTGACTCTATATTGGACACATCCTTTTTCCTTTTTGCCATTAGTTGCTGGAACTGGCTATGTTCACTGAGCCGGATTAGGGAATTGACTGCCTGGGACTCCCAGTGTTATTATATCTATGTTCATAGTTATGGTTATTGATGGATTGGGGGTTGTAACATTGTTGCACTTTATAATATACTTGCTATGCACTTTAGGGAAGTCTTTTAAATAACAAGATTGGATGATCAATAAACGTATTTTGCTGCTTTTTTGGACCTGTATTGTTAGTGCCTTTTTGTAAAAGGGCCTTTTTTCTGGGAGCTGTCTATGGCCCCCGACTAGGTTTGTATGGTATATATCCCTTAAGGCACCGCTAGATATATAGCGTACATAACGGTCCTGTATTATATTGAGTACTGTGCCACTTATTCTCTCACTCACATCAGCTTGCATCTGGAGAGTAGGGGGGCCGTATATAACGTGACATCATGGCTACTAGTCACTGCGTTCATGGAAGCACCAAGTTCTTTAGTCTTCCGTCCTCGCACCATCTATGTTGAAAATGCCTCTTTGTTTCCATTAGGAAATGCAATACTCAGCTTTACACTATGGGCAGACCAAGCCAACACTGTTAAGCAAACCCGTATTTTATTAGTTATAGAACGCTAGACAATGGAAGATTCTGTGGGATTAGTTTTGGCAGCCTCTAAGAACCAGATTGTCAGTCAAGGTATCAAAGTCATCACAGAGCTCTTGGTCCTCGTTCCCGACACTCCTTCTCAGACGGCCACCACTCAATCCAATGTCCTTCCCAAGAATGTAGGAAATTCTGCAAACAAAGTGATGTGTAATGTAAATTATATTATTACTACTGTGGATTTGTATAGCGCCAACATCTTCCGTAGCTGTGTTTACAATTAAGCCATTTATTTGACACATACAACCTATCAGTATGTCTTTATGATTGTGGGGGAAACCGAGTGCCCGGAGGAAAATCCACCCAATCACGCGGAAACATATAAACTCGCGATAGCGTATACGATTTCTGTGCATTGATGCGCATGCGTTTTTGTAATTTAATATAAAAACGCACATGTTTGTGTAAAAAAATGGTGCAGCAAACACGCACTCACACGTGCATCGGAAATCGCGGAATGTTTGCGTTCCCACAAAATCGCATGCACAACGCGCTAAAACTTTAGTGTGGCCTAGCCCTAATTGCCTGGGTTTGCAGCTCTCTGCAGTCGACCTTATAATGAATTTTCTATTGCACTTAATAGCAATTACCCAGTAGGCTGTTCCCAAAGGTCGCTGGTAACACCCCAGATCAGGTAATCTCTGTCAATCTCAGTTTTAAAGATTTCCGACACTTGTATGTGACTGAGGAAGTTTCGTGTCTTTCCCTCGGGATATTCGTCGTACCTGAAGGAACATTGATGGCAGATTAGGGAGCGCATAAAGAAACACAAACATTTTGTGAAAGACAATTGTGCGATTTCGGGTGCATTGCAGTATTACGCCTCTACTTCCACCTTTTCATAGTACCCAGAGAGAGGACCTAATCTGCTAAAAGGAATACGATCGCATGTGGCCAGGCAGATCCCATTGGTAACAAGGTGGTGGTAACCGAATACTTAGCCCTGGACATCCCCATATGTGTTATGGAAATTGGTCGGCCTGAGCCCACATAGTGGCATAATCGACGCACTTCTAACTATAGTAGAAAAGTTAGATGAATGGATCATTTGTATAAATTACATGTGCAATTGGGAATAACACAGACAGACTTGGTATATAAAAGGATTATTAAAGGAGAATTTACTCACCTCTACTATAGTAGAAGATTTTCTGTCTGGAACGGACCACATCGAGCCGGCAGTAGAGTTTGTCTGCACCTTGCAGATACTCAGCAATCACGTTGGATCTGGTGGGATTTGTCTTGTATTGCCAATGTGTATAACCACCTTATGTCCCCACCCTGGGTACCAATCGATGGAACTTACATCAAACAATGAAGCCAATAGGAAGACACACTCTGGCCTGTCACTGACTGTTATAGCAGGGTTACCCAGGGGTGACGGTCCTTACACTGGATACTATTTAATAGGTGGAAGAAGCGGAGCGATGGGGAGAGGTGAGAATAATTGATCTTTAAACTTTTATCCCCACCTCTTCCCAGAAGATTGGACAAATTTTGCAAGGAGCATGATCATACCTTGAAATGGCCATGGACACACACAATAAAACACAAATAACAAAAGTCATTTTGTTAGACATTAAAGGGAGCTATGGTCTCCATGAAGATTATACTATCTACTCTAGTAACCTATCTTCACCTCAATACCAAAAAAGGAGCCTACAGCTTTGAAATAGTATTTTTATAGTTCCTCATTTCCTGCCTAACTGTTGATCCAGTGGAAGGCAAAAAAACCCACCAAATTTATGAAGGGGAAAAAATTCCTTCCTGACTCCAAGTTGCAATGGGAAATTTCCCTGGATCAACTCTACTTTATGTATCAATCCCAGTAACTTGTAACATTCCTTGTTTGTAGAAACTCATCCAGCTTTTTATTAAACTGACCAATGAACCTGCCATAACAACGTCCACTGGAAGACAGTTCCATAGCTTTACCGTTCTCACAGTGACAAACCCTTTCCCAACTCTACTTTATGTATCAATACCAGTAACTTGTAACATTCCTTGTTTGTAGAAACTCATCCAGCTTTTTATTAAACTGACCAATGAACCTGCCATCACAACGTCCACTGGAAGATGTTACATTTTAATTTCAACCACAATAGCCAGTTCCTTATTTAACTATATACAGGTTTTTATATGATAATCTTATAGGGTTTTATTCTTTCACAAATGTAACACAATCTGAAGATACAATGGTGACAAGTCTAATATATCACTTCTGCCATCTTTCCCTTTAAATTGTCCAGACCTCCACGTAGGCCTGTGCATCGTTGCATGGCCTTTGTTAGAGTGTGGTGAGGATGTGCTACCTGCAAGGTTCACGTGTAAACATAGATGGCGCTACAGCTATTGGGAATCCCCAGCACTTTGGTTACTTTGTTACAATTTGCTCTAAAACAGGAAGTCACGTTTGGCAGATGTTTCTTGATTTCGCATGGCCCTTTATCCTTTCCCAATCATGCACCATTTTCACCGAGCTACGCACGCCATTGATCCTCCCTCGTTTTCCTTTATTTTTGGGTTCCCGCTGTGCCTCTTTCCTGCTTCACCTCCGACTAAGAGTATCTACGAGGGGAACTTGGGTTGTGGCTACTTAAAAGAGAGGAAAGCTTCTGGTCTGATCTTTTGTGAGAATACCTCCTCACTCTATAGGACAATGTTTGTGAGTTCTCTCCCGACGGTTGGCTTGGCACAGCTTTGACCGTGCATGTGTGTGTGTGTGTGTTTCCGCATGTGACTCGCGCTGTGTGCGTGAAATAAGGACATGTACAGGTCGGGGTTAATGGGATGTAATGGGACGTTAACCCATGTCGTACAGAAACAGGGAATAGGACATTCAAGATTATTTAATAAGAGGTTCAAGTAGTGAAACTTCATATAGTCACTAAGGATTCACAGGATCAACTGCTGTGGTTCATCTGTCTGTATCACAGCAGCGTGGAGAGTCCTTGATAGAACAGGATGATTAGCGGTGGAACGATTGTGTCCTATGTCCTCTATTGCTTAGGGTTAGGGACATGACAGGATCATTTGTGTTATTACCTTTATACTCCCTGTGTACAAGGACAGTCCTGTAGCTTGGGTGTAATATAATAATCCCTGTGTTCCCTATTACTAACGTGCAGAGAAGTCCATTCTGTTCCCTAATGTGGAGACAGGGTGATGTCCGTACATCCGTACAGTGTGTGACTATCTGGGGATATCCGATACAGGGAATATGGAGAGGACATTGTGTATTAATATACCGTGAAGAACACGGGTCTGATCATGTAATTATGATTACACGGTATCACACACAAGCTTAGTTAACTGCTTTCATTCCACTGACACTGCACTATCGATAGTTATATTCTAGGTCAGAGGTAGACCAGAATAATGCCTGATGTCCTACAGATTTATAGTGATTGGCTGCTGGAGACTGAATTACCGTCAGCCAATCAATAGAATTATTTCTTAGGACAGGAGTTTAAATGCACGTTTAAATGTTGTTGTTATTACTATTTATGTGTGGATCTTTGGTAGATAAATAGAGAAGAATTTATTTTAAAGCAATAGCGACGCTTTATTGTGGGGCCCTTACAATGATGTAAGGATTGAATGATCACTTCCCTTTTGATAGTGATGTCATAATTCTGTGCATTCTTGACCATGCAACTTTTCTGTTCATTTTCCCCTTTTATGTCCCTGTGTGCGGGTCTCCTGCCTGATCATCCTCCATGCATGATTAATTAACCCATTCATGTGTTCATTCTCTCCGTTGTAAGAATAATCCATTAGAAATAAACCGCGATGGCATGAAGAAGGCAGCTGTTGACAAGGCTATAAAGGTAACTTTACATTTAAAGTCCAGTAGACAGAGACGCCCTTTGTAGTTCCATGTTAATGTGAATTGAATACAGGGATTGGGCCTGTTATCCTGATCCAGCATTGTTAGTTACAATTAGAACATTCAGTAAAGTATAAGAATTTTATATAGAGTTCTAAACATTCCAATATTATTCTCTATAATAGACGTACCTAGTGCATCACCTGCCACCTGTAGGGGGGTGAATGGGGTCGATATTTGTCCTGGCCAACCCTTGACAAGTAGGAATCACTGTCGTCTCATTAAAATAGCCGTGGCCCTCCGTTTGGTGCGGTCCCATAGAATACGCGATCGCCTGTTCGTCCAATCAGATAATTGTTATAGGGAGAGAGAGAAATCCCCCCCTTACGTCCCCTACATTTTCTTTAATGAAATGTATAAGGTTTGGTCTTGCTGGTTGGAAACCTCATACATTGGCTGTTTTGTTTCCATTTTTAGTTACCGTTTGTTCTATTTTAATTTGCAGGCGTCCATTTTTATTCTGTTTACCAGCTTTGGTTTTTGTGGCAGAAATTCCACTATATGTATATTTCCTATTCGGTGTATTTCGCTATTAATTAAAGCTTTAGTACAATTCGGAATTCATCCCACGTTGCAGCTTTATGCTTATTTCTCTAGCTGACTGATTTAGAAAGTTTAATTTGCTTTTTACGTGTCCATTAATTTACCTGTTTGTTCTGATTCAGGCTGGAAAGAAGATTGGCAGCAGCCCGAAACCCCTTTGTTCTGTTCTCTTTGGGCCACACAGTGCAGGAGAGCAAGGTAGGACCTGTGTTATAATATAACATTGTATCCAGTTATATCAGATGGAAGGTAGGACCCGTGTTATAATATATACAGTGTATCCAGTTATATCAGATGGAAGGTAGGACCTGTGTTATAATATACAATGTATCCAGTTATATCGATGGAAGGTAGGACCTGTGTTATAATATATACATTGTATCCAGTTATATCAGAGGGAAGGTAGGACCTGTGTTATAATATATACAATGTATCCAGTTATATCAGATGGAAGGTAGGACCTGTTATAATATATACATTGTATCCAGTTATATCAGATGGAAGGTAGGACCTGTTATAATATATACATTGTATCCAGTTATATCAGATGGGAAGGTAGGACCTGTTATAATATATACATTGTATACCAGTTATATCAGATGGAAGGTAGAGACCTGTTATAATATATACATTGTATCCAGTTATATCAGATGGAGGTAGCCGTTATAATATATACATTGTATCAGTATATCAGAGGAATAGGAACCGTGTTATAATATTATACATGTATCCAGTTATATCAGATGGAAGGTAGGACCTGTGTTATAATATATACAGTATCCAGTTATATCAGATGGAAGTAGAGGACCTGGTGTTATAATATATACAGTGTATCAGTTATATCAGATGGATGGTAGGACCTGTGTTATAATATATACAGTGTATCCAGTTATATCAGATGGAAGGTAGGACCTGTGTTATAATATATACATTGTATCCAGTTATATCAGATGGAAGGTAGGACCTGTGTTATAATATATACATGTATCCAGTTATATCAGATGGATGGTAGGACCGTGTTATAATATATACAGTGTATCCAGTTATATCAGATGGAAGTAGGACTGTGTTATAATATAACATGTATCCAGTTATTCAGGAAGGATAGGACTGTTATAATATATACAAGTATCAGTTATATCAGATGGAAGGTAGGACCTGTGTATAATATATCAATGTATCCAGTTATCAGATGGAGGTAGGACCTGTGTTCTATATATGCATATGTATCCAGTTATATCAGATGGAAGGTAGGACCGTGTTATAATATATACAATGTATCCAGTTATATCAGATGGAAGGTAGGACCTGTGTTATAAATATACATTGTATCCAGTTATATCAGATGGAAGGTAGGACCTGTGTTATAATATATACAATGTATCCAGTTATATCATGGAAGGATGTGTTTTTATACATGATCGTTATATAGATGGAAGGTAGGACCTGTGTTCTAATATATGCATTGTATCCAGTTATATCAGATGGAAGGTAGGACCTGTGTTCTAATATATACATTGTATCCAGTTATATCAGATGGAAGGTAGGACCGTGGTATAATATAACATGTATCCAGTTATATCAGATGGAAGGTAGGACCTTGTTATAATATATAAATGTATCCAGTTATATCAGATGGAAGGTAGGACCTTTGTTTAATATATCATTGTATCCAGTTATATCAGATGGAAGGTAGGACCTGTGTTCTAATATATGCATTGTATCCAGTTATATCAGATGGAAGGTAGGACCTGTGTTCTAATATATACAAGTATCCAGTTATATCAGATGGAAGGTAGGACCTGTTATAATATATACAATGTATCCAGTTATATCAGATGGAAGGTAGGACTGTTATAATATATACATTGTATCCAGTTATATCAGATGGAAGGTAGGACCTGTTATAATATATACATTGTATCCAGTTATATCAGATGGAAGGTAGGACCTGTTATAATATATACATGTATCAGTTATATCAGATGGAAGGTAGGACCTGTGTTATAATATATACAATGTATCCAGTTATATCAGATGGAAGGTAGGACCTGTGTTATAATATATACATTGTATCCAGTTATATCAGATGGAAGTAGAACCTGTGTTATAATATATACATTGTATCCAGTTTATATCAGATGGAGGTAGGACCTGTGTTATAATATATACAGTGTATCAGTTATATCAGATGGAAGGTAGGACCTGTGTTATAATATATACATTGTATCCAGTTATATCAGATGGAAAGGTAGGACCGTGTTATAATATATACATTGTATCCAGTTATATCAGATGGAAGGTAGGACCTGTGTTATAATATATACAGTGTATCCGTTATATCAGATGGAAGGTAGGACCTGTGTTATAATATATACATGTATCCAGTTATATCAGATGGAAGGTGGACCTGTGTTATAATATATACATGTATCCGTTATATCAGATGGAGGTAGGACCTGTGTTATAATATATCAATGTATCCAGTTATATCAGATGGAAGGTAGGACTGTGTATAATATATAGCATTGTATCCAGTATAATCAGATGGAGGTAGGACCTGTGTTCTAATATATACAATTGTATCCAGTATATCAGATGGAAGGTAGGACCTGTTTAGTAATAGATTACATGTATCCAGTTATATCAGATGGAGGTTAGGACCCTGTGTTATAATATATACAATGATCCAGTTATATCAGATGGAAGGTAGGACCTGTGTTATAATATATACAATGTATCCAGTTATATCAGATGGAAGGTAGGACCTGTGTTCTAATATATGCATTGTATCCAGTTATATCAGATGGAAGGTAGGACCTGTGTTCTAATAATATACATTGTATCCAGTTATATCAGATGGAAGGGGAGGACCTGTGTTCTAATATATACATTGTATCCAGTTATATCAGATGGAAGGTAGGACCTGTGTTATAATATATACAATGTATCCAGTTATATCAGATGGAAGGTAGGACCTGTTATAATATATACATTGTATCCAGTTATATCAGATGGAAGGTAGGACCTGTGTTTAATTATACATGTATCCAGTTATATCAGATGGAAGTAGGACCTGTGTTATAAATATACATGTATCCAGTTATATCAGATGGAAGGTAGGACCTGTTATAATATATACATTGTATCCAGTTATATCAGATGGAAGGTAGGACCTGTTATAATATATACATTGTATCCAGTTATATCAGATGGAAGGTAGGACCTGTTATAATATATACAATGTATCCAGTTATATCAGAGGAAGGTAGGACCGTGTTATAATATATACAATGTATCAGTTAATCAGATGGAAGGGAGGACCTGTGTTATAATATAATACATTGTATCCAGTGGGGGGTCAGGCGAGTGGAGAGGCTCACTGCCCTGTGAGAATGATGTATACTATTCACAACTCAGGACGGTCCCGTCATACTCACTCCGACCATGGAACAAGGTA